>VWYH01000614.1:0-104572 GCA_013399365.1 Pampusana beccarii
TCTGTGATTCTGTGAATATATATGAAAAAATTTGGCAGAAGAGCAGGAAATAAAGAAAAAATAATCTCAGTGTTGAGAAGTGTTCATGATGCTGTGTCTTAAAATTTTTACAGAAGTGACAGATTTTTAAATGAATGCAATAATTTGAAAGTCAGAATACAAAATATGTCTGATGGATAAAAGAAGCGTGTCTGTGTTGAAATCATTATATACAAAGAATATTGATGAGGATGTAGCAGTGACAGATTATCAGGAGACAGTAATTGATAAAAACTTGAAAAAAAGCAGAGGAAGGGGTGAGTAAATACTATGAAGAGATTATAAGTAAGGACCTTCTAGTGAGAAACAGAGAGGAAAGGGAGGACGGGAGTGTTTTCACAAGGAGCTGATAAGACAGTCAAGTAGAGTGGAACATGTTGCCTAAAGAGCTGCTGTTGCCATCCTTGGAAATTTTCAAGATCCCACTAGACTAAGTGTTAAGCAACCCAGTTTGATTTACAGCTGGCCCAGCTTTGAGCATGAGGTTGGGCCACAGACCTCCTAAGGTCACGTCCAACCTGAGTTATCTTATAATCTTAAGATCCCAGATCTGAGCACTAACAGGAATAACTTAGATGCAGAAGTAACATGAGTGTAGTTCTGCTGCTACAGAAGTGGCTTTATAAATAGTGTATCCTTTATGGAAATAGCTATGCCTGGATTAATCACCATATGATAAATATAACTGCATCCATACCCTCACTGGGGCAGCTACTCAGTTTTTCCAGAACAGTTAATACAGTCCACATTTCTGTGTAAAGAAGGCACATATGGCCAAGGAACAAAAAAGCCACCACCATCACTCTACTGTAAAGGAACAATTTACTAAAATACCATCATCATCCATCAGCTACTAATCTTTAAATAGCAATAATTACTGAATGTTCTTGTGCCTACTAAACTAGACAAAGACAGGATACAAACACAATGCTAAATCACTTAGGCAGTAAGTTACAATGTATGTCATGTAGCTTGAGTAAATACTGTTGAGTTGGAGTTCACAGTAAGAACACAGAGTGATAGGAAGTTACATTGCCTTAAGTAGGAAAGCAGGTCCCTCATATTAAAGCATCTTTTTTCATTCTTAAGGGAAAGAAATCTCTGTTTATAAGTTTGTCTGTATAGTCACATACTTCATGAATCAATTGCCTCTTCCAAAGTTAATCTGAACCCAGTAAATCATGTTCAAATGCTGAATCTCTTTTGGAATGCTTTCTAAAGTTCAGAAAAGTTGCAAGAGAGTGTTCTTTAGACTCATATACCATCTCAAGTAACATAGTTTCTCAATACACTACTATGAAAATACAGGCTTATGTGGAAAAGTGTGCCAGATCCATTTACTCTGTCTAGCTAGCACTGAAATTCCCAAATGATTCATCTTTCTACCTAAGATGTGTTCCAGAAGATAAACTCAGACACATTTTAAACACAGACTATTGCTAGAAAATTTTTAAAAAGAATATTTAGGTCCAGGGATTAATGAGTAAGAATGCTCTATCCAATAGGAAAATCCAGAAGAAAAGAAGAAGAAAAAAAAAAAAAAAGAGGGAAAAAAGGAATTCGAGTGATGAAACACAAAAAGCTGAACACCTGTGTATAAGGCAGTAACTAGGGAACAGTCTTATGTGTTTTAAATTGGAATTTAAAACCACAAACAAATATATATGGTCTTAGGATCATTTAGATTGCAAAGGACCTCAGGGCCTCTCTAGTCCAAGCTTTTGCTCAAAGAGTGGTCAGCACTATGGTCATACCAGATTGCCCAGGGTTTTATTCATTAGGTCTGGAAAACTTTCAAAGATGCTAACTGCACAGTCTCTCTGAGCAATACGACTAATGGACAAGCAGTCTTTTGCTTGACCGTCCTCTCAGTGAGAAAGGTTTTAACTCATATCTGGTACGAATTTTTCTTGGTTCAATTTATGTCCTTCCTTCACACCACTGTGAACAGCTTAGCTCTGTCTCCTCAATCACTGCTCTGGATGAACTGTCAGGCAGCTGTTGGGTCCCCCAGAAGCTGTCCCTTCTCCAGGCTGAACAAGACTATGTCCATCAGTCTCTCCTTGTTTTGCTTTGTTCCCTGACTATCTTGGTGGCCATCTGATGAACTCACTTCAGTTTGTCTTGGTCTTCTGGGGAACAACAAACTCAACATAATATTAAAATTATGAGTGTTGAGTAGACAGGAGTATCTCCTGACTATGCTTCTGTTCATACAGCACAGGATGCCGATGGCCTCCCTGCCTGCCAGGGTGCACTGGTGGCACCTGTGTAGCTTACTATACGAGTTTTTCAGTAGAGTTACTCCCCAGGCCCTCAATATTCTTTCCCAGGTGAAGGACTTCAAATTTCTCCTTGCTGAATTTTATTAAGTTCCTGTCAACCCCACTAGATATCAGCCTCCAGATAGCATTAGCCGCCACTCCTGAAAGCCCGAATGCATGACCAGTTTTTTATGCATCTGGTTGTTGACTCATCCAGACTAGATGGACATGACAATACTGTTATGTTAAAGGCATACGTTCAGACTGCTCTAAACCTTGAAAGATACATAGTGTATAACAGTATGAAAGTCCATTTATTGAGAAGTGAAGTCAATGCAAATGGTTAATATTTTTTTTTAAAAAAAGATTGTTTCAGTGCTATTGTATGCAACTGCCTTCAAAATAAACCATAAGGCATTTTTGCATATCGACTCATCCATGCATTTTAGTTTAGCTTCATTTGAATTTGCCTCATGCTATAGAAGTTTTCTCTGTGTGTCACACCTAGCACACACATCAAGTAGTTATGTTACTTGTGATGAACAGCAATATCACAGAAAAGAGAAACACTTGGCCATACCTTCAACTGCTCCAGTCTTTACAACAAAAGATTGTTTATTAGGCTTTTTAAATACATTGTTGCTCGTTCCTCCTCCAAATACTTTTTGAAGAAAATACCTGAATGATTGTATCATTATATTTTACCATGTCACTCTCCTCTATGAGTCACACAATCTGCTTCTTAATGCACATTTTAGCAGAACCAACTGCCCTTACTCTTTAGAATCGAACTATTTTGTTCTATTTTTTGTTTTATCTACAGATCTCCAGGGTACGTTCTTTGTTGAATCACTGTATCACAGTGATCAAACCACTATGTTGCAGCTATGGAAATACTGTACAGAATAACAGGCACCCAAAACTGTCCCTATATTAAGAGAAGAGTTAGAAAGAGCAGACATCTACCAGCAGAAGAGCTTTGAACATCCAGCACATACATGCATGAGTCAGGCATATAGTCAGATGTACTCAAACAGGCAACGTTCCTCAAAGTGAGAATTAGTTCAGCCATGGCTTCGCATTTAGCATTTCAACAGATTCTGTCTGGCCACTACTAAGCATCAGAATTTTGCAAACATTTAATCCAAGGCACTGATTGCTTTGAAGCATTGTTTTGGGAGCACCCCATTAACTCATACCTCTTGGAGCCAGCTACTGGCTCAAGGCATCCTACGACTAACTGCTTAAAGATTTATGACAACATAGACAAGCATAGGCAAATCTGAGCTCCTCTGACTCTCAGGTAGTCAGGATTTGAGCTTGTTCCATTTCAGGAGACCTATATCAGCGTTAGCATTATCAGCTCAGACTAATAGTCTTTAAAAAACAGGTTATGTGAGCTTGAAATTAATGTCTGCTTGGTCCTCTTGAGTATGAGTTGTGGTTGGCCAGCCCCAGAAGTAGCATGTGTGCTTGCATTTGCCCATTTAGCAGTCTGCAAGCAGTGCAAAATCCTATATACTCATCAGAATGCCCAGGTATTAGACAATGCATTAGAGAAAATAGCCAAGTCAATCCTAGTCCTGGACGCAAGAACTACCCTAATTTAAGACATTTGTAAGTTTTACTTTGATCTGTGCTGTCCTGCTTCTTTGGCTGGAATTCCTGAATCAGCAGAGGTGACAGGCCATCTATCTCCCAGGAAGGACAGAAAGTGGTAGCAGGCTCCTGCTCTTATCCAGCTGTAGTTTCTGATCAACCATTTAACAACTCGAGCAATCGTATTTTGGGGTTTAATTTTTACTCAGATCAACAAGCCAGATCACCTTGACCATTGCAGCAAATACAAAAAAGGGCATGTAAAGTTGGTTAGCTGAAGAGAGTTAGGCAGAAACAAGCCAATTGTGAAAATACTAACAAAATTCACTGGAGAGCACTAATCTTCCACCTTTCCTGAAAGCATTAAGACTAATAAAAGAAATAAATTATCAACACAAAAAACCACCTGCAACAAACAAAACCAACTAACCAACCACCAAAAGATGCCCACACAACCCCAAACTCCAATATAAAAATCAATCCCAACCCCAAAACCTAAACCCCACCACCATTCTCATGTGAACAAGAGGCTCTAACCTGAATAGTGTTCAGGCTTGGGCCCCAGAACTTCGTCATTCAGGAAGGTCTCTTACCTCATTTTGCCCCAGTCTCAAGTAGCACTGTCCTGATCTCCTAGGTCAGCAATCCCTCTTGTTGAGCAGCCTGAGTACAGCTGCTATGTTCTAGGAGTAAGGGATTTAATGGCATGGAACAGTCACCTCTCTGCCAGGGAACACTCCCTGCCCTCTTTTATTTACAGGTGCAGCTGTGAATTCAATGAGCTAATAATGAGTAATGGTGCAATTTTGTGCTGGGAAGAGAGACCAAATGAAATATTGGATGATGAAAAAAGAAAGCTCTAAGCCGAAAGCCGTGGGAACTGGCTGAAGATTAGCAAATAAAGCTTGTAAAATTATTTCTCTGTTTAGACTAGAAAGTTTTGGAAACATGATCTGAGAAAAAAATAACAATAATGAATGTTTTAAGGGAAAGCCTTTTTAAAAAGAAGTGAAGAAAAGCTGTTTTAAAGGCAGAAGATTTTCCATGTAAACAGAGACTGGAGGACAGAAGCAGCAGAACCAGTATAAGGTCACTTCTGGAGGCAAGGAATAAAAATGGGATCTGCAGGGTCTCAGTCTGTTGCCTGGATTTAAGACAAAAAGGCTTCTCACAGTAGGGAATGTGCTTTGCAGTGTACTTTGTGCAGGATCCTGTCTCCATATCTCATATACTACTGAGAATTTCTTCTTCTCTGAGGCAAATTCTGCAGGAAGTCTCTGCTACCCCAAAACCAAGAAAATATGCCATTCCAAACAGGTGAAACAGACGCGTTCTTTAGGATGCTAAATAAGAAAATAAACAGAACAATAAATAATTACAAATGAAAGCTTTATGAGTTATGAACAGAACTGATGATTATCTAGTATATTTGCTCTGTGTTTCACACAGCATTATACTACTATTCAGACTCATTCTGAGAAAAAGTGTGCATCCATTCACCAGTGTCTCTCACTTGCCTTACTCTCTCCTTTAAAATAAGTGCTATTGATCAACAGCAGTCTTTTCAGAAATTGGCAGAAAGGTATGAACCTATCAAAGCTCTGTTATTAGGGTTGAATATGATTGGAAAGGAGAATTGATTCCTCCTAGATTTATATTCCTTAGCCTTTTATTGTAATCCCCTATTTGTAACATTTCGTTACACACCTTCAGAAAATGTTTTTTCTTCTTTTTATTTCATTCTTTGGATTTTGCTTCTAGTATCCTGAAAGAGCGACCATTATTTTTCCTGTTTTTATTATAAAGATTATTTTGTATATATGAATTTTGAGCCAACTAAATCTTGCAAATTATTGTTTTATGGAGGAACCTGAGCCAGCCATGTCCAGATTGTTTTGTTATCAATGTTTAAAATTACTGCAGAATACATAATTTTGTGAATATATGTGTCTTGATATCAGCATATATGTGTCTTGATATCAACATATAAATCTTCAGTTAGATCAGATTTCTTTGAATACGAACACTGCTTAAAAGATATCTGCTTAAAAGATTAAAAAAAAGAAGCTGGAAGGAGCACCTTTTGAAAAAATATTTGTAAACAAGTGCCACTGTTAAAACGAACAGCCTGAAATAAATCGGAACTTCTGACTGCCCAGTCTGCCAGTGTTCTCTAGTGGCTGTCATTTAAGAGCCCAAACAACACGTTTCACTGCAGGAGAAAAATGAAAGTTTTAAACCTGAAGCCAGCTATTCAAGTAGCTCTGCTCTCTCCAGTGCCACACATACCTTTGTGTTAGCCAAGATACTTCAGTCGGCATATACATTTAGAGTTTCGTCTTAAAAAGGAGATTTCTAAAATATCTCTTCAGAAAGAGTTGTTTACAAGGTTTCTGTTTCCTTTATTGAGAATACAGGTAGGCCTAAACTATATCAGGCCAGTCAGATAATTTAGAATAGATCGATATAGTAATCATTCAAATATATTTGGATGTTTCTCTAACATAGCAGAAGTGATTTACTAATGATGTCTGTGTTTCGTGAAGTGTTCTCATCTCCATTTGAACTCAGAGGGCTCAGCATCATGTCTGAACAAATATTATACAATGTCTCTCTTCTAAAACAAATGCATCTTTGGGTTGCCTGAAGTCACTATTGAATTCAAGTTGAGTTAGAAGAAAGAGAGATGTTTAGAAATGCAAAAAGAAGCCAACGCAGACTGGAACCATGAGCAGATGAGGCATGATTTGTAAAAGGTAAAGAAAGTGTTGCTTGCTTCTGAATATCTGTAAAGAATTTCTTAAGGAATGGGCTGAATATTATCATTGTGGTAAAAGAAATATTGGATTTCTAGGTTTTGAACTGGTCATGCATACCTAGAACTTGCCTCATTTCTCCTGTTTGAAAAAAAAAAATCTAGAAAAATGTCTAAAAAGAAAAGTTCAGGATGATCCATAATGTTTTGTTTAACTTCTTAGTTCACCCATGAAACTAAGTCACTTTTAAAAGTCAACAGAGAAAAAAATAAACAAACGAAACTCATGCAGACTGTTGTTTATCTTTAAACAGAATGAAATTTAAACGTTTCTCACAACGTGATTTCCTGAATATGTGATTTGAACTGTGCATATATGCATTGATGGACTAGAGTCTATTTGAAGCATTTTTTATTTAAAAAAAATGTACTGCAAGCACTTCATTTAGAAACTGAGATATTTGATAACTGTGGGGGACTTGGGCTGTTCTTTTGTTTTGTTTTGGGTTTAAAATTATTCTGACTCCAAGTCTAAAAACAAATTATGAAACAGTTTATCAAAAAGACGTCTGGTACATCATGCACAATGAAGTGAAGATCCTTTCCAGTGCAACTTTTAAGTTTCTGAACCTGTTCTAATTCTCTTCCTAACACTTTTTCGCTCCTTTGTTATTGTTGTTTTGCATCAGAGTACAATCAGGTTCTTAGACCTTTTGTCCTAATTTCATCAAAATGCTAATGAGCTCAGTTTGCTTGCATTTTTTTTTTTAAATGGAGCTGCTTCTTGAGGAACAATCTAATAAGGAGATGGATATATATTTCTCATACTTTTGAAGTTCTATATAATTTATCTAAAACTATGTTAGAGTAAACACTGTAGAATCTACTTAGCCTGTTATTGTAAAAATAATTTAAAGGAAAAAAAAACATAATAAGAAGCAACACAATAGCATTTAATTCATTTGATGACTGTGATTAAATGTGAATGTCAAACTTGGAAAGGTTCAGAGAGATGCCAGAGGAGCAAGCTTGACTTTTTGCAGGTTTGTGTTCCTATGGAGAGTTTAATTAATATCCTTTTTCTATGATGATTGAAGAGAAAGAAAAAAGCAATTAAAAAAGAGTTGTCCAAAAATACATGCATACATTAAGAAACTATTAAACATTTTCAATAAAGGCAGAAGAGGTTGCTTTCAGTCCATAATCTTTACCAACAGTGTGATGTTATTCCTCACTGAGCTCTGGGATTGTAAAGGCAATTGTTATATTCAGTGGTGTAAATCCTGGTCCTGAGCTTGTACTGTGAACTTCCAGGGCAATTACAGAAAATTAAGGACTCAGGAAATAATTTTGTGTTGGTGGGCACTGGTTGCAGGTGACCAGTCAGACTATATAATCTCTAAAAATTGTATCAACTGAACTGACCGTCAAAGAGTCACTTATTGTGAATAACCTACAAACACAAGAAATATACTGTAATTGTATTAAAATAATGTTATACATAGCAGTCTTCTCATGCAGACAAAGCTGTGAAGAATGCATGGTGGAGGTTGAAGATAGACAGTTTAATAAAAAAAAGCTAGACTAGTACTGGAATAAGTAATAGTTATTTAGCAGTGAGGACAAAAAACACCAGACACATCACAAAGGGAATATGTAGGCTCACTGTCACATAATCACACTGTAGATATCTGTAAATCAGATTATCTTTCTATGACTCTAAATTAACACTATCCAAGTTCCACAAACAATGCAGATAAATATGGGCTTTTAGGGTATGTTCCACTAATCTGCTTAAGGTGCTTAATTGGCAGTGACATAAAGCATGACCTAGAACATACATTTCTGGGTTACTAACATGTCAGTTGGGCAAATGTTCGTCTCTGGAGTCTTTTAGATTAATATATACGTATTTTTTTCCTTTTTTACCTGGGGAAATGTGTTTTAATCCATGTTTGAAGTAAAAAAATATATATTGGTAGAGAGGACAATGAAATAGGGATTAGAAAGTTTTAGAACTAGGATTTTTGTCCTAATTGAGATGTTCTATTTGCATAAACTACAAAGTATGCATAAGCACAATCACAAGAGCCACCAAGGTCCCAGTAATTTATCTGTCTCTGGCCTAAAGTGTATTTAATTATTCTATGCACAGAAGAATATTTTTAACAAAGGAGTCTAAAAAAAAAAATAAATTATTGGGTAATCCACAGGGGGAAAAAACGAATATTAAAACTTTATTTAGAAAAACAAACAACACCCCCTCTCCCCTCACAGCCTTCACCCCAAAATCACCTGAGTGCACTACCCGGTAGTTGGCAGGTTTAACAGCCTACACTGCTCTGAAAAAGTAGCTTCTTCAGGTAGTCAAGACTGATCCCACCACTTGTCCTTTAACTGCCTCCCGGGTTGCCTTGTAGTGTGTCAACACTGGAGACCCTGTGTGCCGTCAGGGGTACATATGTACCAAGAGCCAGCCTTGGGTCTTAGGAAGGAACTCAGCAACCTGCCCTTGAGGCATCCTCAGCAGGCAGTGTCAGGGACAGGTCCTTAAAAGTTGATGCTTGCATATTCTTTTTTTTAATTATAATTTTGTTTTAAATATTCTCAAACAATCCAGTTCGGTTTAAACATTATTGAAAATAAACCTGGAGGTTCTGTTAACACACACCAGGTTTTCATTTCACCAATCATTCAACTGTTTTTCAAGTTTGACTCAGTGCACATATGCATTTTTTTTAAATCATTATTTTATTTTTGAGTCACCAGTGAACCAAAATCCCAGTTATAAGAACATTTCTTTAAAAAAACGTAGTCCGTATGGAAATTGTTTCTTAATACTTGTCAGCTAATGATAGGGTTCTGTACAAAAATATGACTTATTCCCATTCTGAACAAAATAATTATTTTTCTATATTATATAACAGTGAGTGTTCCTATTATCCGTGCAAATGTTTAGCTGTTTTGAAGATTATTAAGCTCTTGAACTCTGTAACCTATTATGACGAGTTCTATCAGTTAAACAAATTTCCACTGTGAAAAACAGATGTCTGGTCATCAGCTGTAAATCTGTTCCTATCAATTTACTTTAATTTCACTTTTAAAAGGGTAAATAAAAGTCTTTGAGTTTACAGTTTCATTTATTATTCCCACAGCTTTATGTGCGTCTCTATCACAATATCTGACTATCTTTTCAATCCTTCTTTCTTTGTGATAACAAGTAAATCTTTCATTTACATCTGCAATCACTTTTAACAAAAGCCGTTACTAAATCGGATTAGTTACAAGTAAACCTTGGGATGAAACCAGAGAGAAAAGTGTTGTAGGAGACTTTCTACATCTAAGAATTATCAAGAACAAGCCCTCAGGTAGGGATGAAATGCTTGGATTCATAACTTCTTTACTGAGGATTCAGGTAAATTAGAAGAGAAGGAAGACATTAAGACTCTCAATAACTCTTGTGACAGTTATTAGCCCTTGATGACGTGGCACTCTGTGGTTCATTTTATAAGAAGGTAAGCATTGCTTCATTCTCCAGTGAGTCTGGCTGCATGTCTGAGGCATCAAAATGCCCAGGTTGAAAAGCTCTCAGGAGCAGATGAACCTCTAGACCCATCATGCCGTGTCAAAGTTGTTGAAATGAATTTGCTTATAGCTAAGTGAATTGAGTTCTGACTTCCTGACCTCTTTTGATTTCACATCCAATGTCAGGCCCTGACAATACTGCTGCAGGTAAGGTTATTTTATTGACATTCCTCAATAACACGAGTTTCTTCAAAGCACTTCTAAAATGACAGTTTTCATAACCTGACAGGAAAAAATGTGCAACTACAGCAATATCTGTGATTGCAGATATTCAATCAGAACTCTCCTTTTTTTGACAGAAGACATTAAAAGAGAGCAGCTGCAGGGAAGAAATTAGGTCTGTCCAGTTTAATGGTTAAAGAAGTGCTCCCAATAGTAGAAAATGAGGGAGTCCATTCCCATTTTATTCCTGTGGACACTCAGAATATTCCTAAACAGGCTTCTGCAAATACACTTATAATAATAATATAAACAGGGACAAAGCCCATTTCCTGTCTTTGAAGCTGTTTTAGTCTAGCTCTGTGCCTATGGATTATCTTGAAGATTCTACCTGAGGCAGAAACAGTTAAAAGTTGTTCTGACAGTGGCTAGTCCCTTGCGCTGCGTAATTTACTAGTACATGCGTACAGCACAGGGGTGCTTGTGCAAGTGCCCACAAGCAATTTATCGGTATTTATGCGATACTCCTTCAAGACTAATTTATCTGTGTAGACACCAAGCTGATAGAGCTGGATTGCTATTCTTGGTATAGGCATTTTTCCTCTATTTCAGTCCCTCATTAATAAACAGGGTAGGAAGGATAGTACTTCCTTTGTCAATGCTAGTTGTTTAAATCATAAGCCATAGTAGAAATTGGTTTTTCTTTCTTTGCACTTGAGAGATACTAGGATTTAGATCACAGTTGGGTGATTTAAAATGCTCTGGTGCTGCCGTAGCCTGGCTGATTTTAAATAAGAAGGGCAATTGAATACTTTTTAGTTTCGACATAGAAAAGCAGCATCTTTGGATTTAAATAGAAATCTGTGTAACCTGGATGCAATAAAAAAGCAGTTCATTTCCAAGTTAAGGATGTACCTAACTCGCTTAATTTCTGAATACTTTGAAGCCATTCATCATGCTCAGCAGGAAGCAACCAACCTGGAGGAAGTGCATAATGCCCTGAACACAGATGGGGTTTCAGCTGAACTTAGTTTTCCTGTCATGGATCAGTGTTGCTGATAAAATAATTAGCTCAGGCATATAATTATTGTTAGTGCAATGTGCTGTTCCTGCCATCAGGTGCTTTGCCCTGCTCTCAAGCCACAAAAACCTAATATAGAGCAAATGATCTCAGCAGATCATCTGCTTCATGTCCCCATTACAATCACTTTTGAAGACAGACTGAGCACATTCATGTATTTTCGTTAATTATAATTGTCTCTAGTACCTCAACAGAATTAAAGACAAACAACCACACCTTGACACTGATATTCTAAGATGGAAATGGTAATTGTAGCTCAAAAGTGTATTTATATTTTTGTAATTGTAGTTAAATCACTAGACTAACAGCAACAACAAGAACCTTAAAATCATACCATAAGAAAGCTCAAACAAATAAACAATAAGATTTAAGGTCGAAATTAATAGTCTTTGTGTGTAATGTTGTGTTTCATATGCTGAAATTCCATACTATCTATAGTTCCTACTGTGAGAGCTGAAGTAATATATTGCTTTGACCAACCTGTACTTCAAGTATATTTATGAAGTAGGTTTCTATTAATATAAGAAGTCAGACAGAAGTGTCTACATTTCACAACAGATGAAGCCAAGATGAAAAAGAGGCTAGAAAACACTTATTTTTTAAGAATACATCTTGAATCACCAAGGTGATTCTCCCTCCCCCATTTGCTGACGGAACACCACAAGGTTCCCACTGTGTGTTGAATTGTAGCATATTCACTTCTATAGAGGAGAGCTCAAAAATGTTCAGGAACCAAAATGGCCATGTGAATCACCATGTATTCTGAATAAGCTAACATTTGTAAAGACACTATAACAAAATAAAAAGCTTCAGTTTTATACTTAATATCTCAAATTCTCTGATTAATAATATCCTTAATTCAGTGGCATTCACCCCACCATTGTTATACAATTTCTGTTGAATTATATGGATTTCTACAGTAAATTGGCAGATCCATGTAGACTCATGCTTTGCCCTCTCTCTGGTTCTTTCTGAGACAACCATCCATTCTTTAAACTGAATGGTGAAAGGATCCTTCACTGGTTAAATAGTTAAATGTTTTAAAATAGCGTACATGAAAGAAATTAGACAGATAAAGATCTTGCTGCCTTTTTTTGTTTGGTTGGCTTTTTAATCTGTAGGTCTAAACATTTCTCCAAATCTGATAGATGGAAAAGATTTCACTTTTAGATGTATGCCTATATCAGGATTTTATTTTGAGGTGTACATTTAACATTCTGAGTATGTTATACAAATTGTACCACCTTAAATTCCAGTTTTACAGTGTATGTGCCCAGGCTTGAAAATTATCTGTATTTAATTGTTCACTGAAGAGCAACCAACTACATGAAACAAATGAAAATACTCATTTCTGAGTATGTGTTAAAAGCATCTGTCAGTTATGGAATCTCGTCTGTGAAGGAGGGTACGCTGTGGCTCTTGCAACAGGAAACATATTGATAGAAAAGGAAAAATGCATTGAGGAAAGAGGAAATCCGGTTTAGGAGAACTCTTACATGGGCAAACTGACAGCAACGGTACAGCGTAACACAATTCCTGCCTCTAGTCTTACAACTGAATAATTCTTAATGTGCGGTTTATCAAAATGCACTGACAGCTACTGCTGGACTAGGTTAAATCCCAACCAGGCACGAGTCTCAGTATGCAGAGTAAGGCACAAATTCATAGAGTAGCCCTGTATCCCAAGGGCTTTCTACTGCGGTTTACACGACACTGAGCTGTAAGAGGGACATGTTAATGGAGTATGAAAGGACCATTAACAGAATAATACCCTTTGGATGGAAATTGGCATGAACTGCATGATGAACTTTTACTGATCACTCTTGAAAACCATCTCTTATAGCTATGCTTCCTGTCTCTTTCCCTAATGAATATCTTTTTTTGGCTGTTTGCAGCTTTGACAAACAGTAAATATGGGAAGATACAGTTCAAGTCGCCATCTGAGGTTTTGTGGAAGTATCAGTTAACCATTTCCAAGATGATGAATAAGGAAAATACACTACTGTTAGAAACAACTGGCTTGAAACTACTCGCAGCAATAAGAAACATCCACATCTGTATTCTTGGTGAAAGGACATAACTTCTGAAATAGGAGACAGACTGCCATTTTGATACAAGGAATGAGAGTTTTGCTTTGCCATGAAAATTTACTCAAACTTAATAGAAGTTATATACATTTAAAATATATTATTTTGAAAATACATGAGTTCTGAGATATAATGTCATTTGTTACTGTATGTAATTGGTAAAGTCTGAATTTTAGTTATTTCTATTCTAAGTTAATTATGAAAAGAAAAAATAATGTTCTGCCACTTAGTGAAGAGTTCTGCTCTTTTAATGCTACTTTAACACAACTGTTTAGTCCTCCCATAAGTGGCAATGTTTTAAAAATAGATATAACTATTTACGTTTTTCTCAACATCATAACAAATATGGGTATCTTTTAAG
Source organism: Pampusana beccarii (assembly GCA_013399365.1). Lineage (NCBI taxonomy): Eukaryota > Metazoa > Chordata > Aves > Columbiformes > Columbidae > Pampusana > Pampusana beccarii. Next base: position 13,931 of record VWYH01000614.1, read on the forward strand.
TATAACTCAATTCTACTTTTTTCTACAAAACTGCAAAATTCAGTGTTGAGTTCTAAAATTCAAAATGACACAATGATCGTATATAACAAGCATTCTAAATGTATTGTGCAGCATAATTATTAGATTCTTTCTCCATTTGCCCTTCTGCTTCCTGCTGTCTCTGTTGCCCACCAGTGAGTTATGCATTTAGGAGGAGGAAAGAAATCTATCGACTGTGGAGTCGAATTCAGTTAATATGCCTCACACTAGCAGGACAATGCATGTAACACAGCAGGCCTAATTTGCTGTCCTTCTCTGGCTATGAATATTGCCACCAAATATCTGCAGTCAAGTCGTTTCCACTACACTGAAGATCTGTGTTGTGGGATTGTCTGCAAAATTTAATGACCAAAGTTCTTTTTTTTAAAAAGTACTTTCTTACAATGACATTCTGCTTGGGCCCCACAAGTATGTGAAGTACTTAAAAAAGCAGATCTACTGAAAAACATAAAAATCCAGCCTGTCATAATATCTGAAGCACAGCATAACCAATGAAACCACCTTCTAAAGGAGTAGCAAAGGAGCAGCTTGGTAGCTTTTATATATAAATATATATATTCCCTGGTAATAGGTTCTTCTAATTGATTGCCAAGTCCATGAGAACACTTCAGTACATTATTTTCTGGAAGCAGAAACCATGGTTGTGGTTTTGAAAGGTGAATTCTGCTGAATGTGCAAGGCTAACATAATATTTAAAGCCAAAAGAGAAATTCAGCAGGGGAACTTCTTTTTTCCAATAGCTGCTACAGTAATCAGAGACCTGTTTAATGGCTGTTTTATCAAAGGTGCTGCACACTCCCTGCTCTATTAAATACCTTGTTTCCATAATGCTCGTTGCTAGTAGCACTAATCATTCCTTTATTTTTACTTGGAGCATTGACACTGTGAATTCACTATGGAGAGCAGGGGCAGAAAAAAAATCTAGAATTTTTTGAGTTATATAAATCTTTTGTGATCATTTATGAAGAGATAATGATTTCAGCACATCCACATAGACCTATAATTGTCCTAACTCTCTACAATATTCTTCAAGTTAAAACTCTTTGCTGTGACCAAGCCAAGTTCCTTTGCTGGTTTAATAAAGGCCAGTCAGAGGAGGATGTGTTCTGGTCCACACCTCGGTTCACAATGTACAGTAAAGTAGCTGCTCTTTGGGCTTGAGCAGAGCTACTCAGAAAGTAGGTAGTTTAGACATATCCCAGATGTTACAGAATGGTTCAGTCTTCTTTAAAACACATGGGTATAGGAGGAGAAAATAGACATCTGTGTTTTCGGAGGATAGTTGATGGAGTGGAGTAATTTTAGAACATATAATTATATGATGAACTGCTGATATTAATAAATTGCAAGTAAATCAGTACCTAGTTTCCATGCCTGAAAGAGTTGAAAAAAAACCTACCAGGCATTTGTGTTTCTGATAGAAAAGGGCTATAGCTGTACTGGTAAAATGAAGGATGTCTCAGCTTGTGGCCAACTAAAAAAGTATTTTAATCTCTGAGAGAAAGTGGTAGCATTTAAATCACAAACTGCCTGAATTCCTGACCTTTGCATGGATTTATTAGCTAAAGTGCTGGCTGGCCTAAACCAAAATCATAGTAAACACCTATAGACAGTCCATTTCCCATACTTGTGCCTGTGTCCTGGCATTGCTGAGGTTACCAATGAGGTTGTAGCTTTTTCCTTCTTAGTAGCATCTCTAAATCTCTGGAAGGAGTGCAGAGTAGAGCTGGAAAGATGATTAGAAGTCTGGAGCATCTTTCCTGTGAGGAGAGACTGAGAGAACTGGGTCTGTTCAGCCTGGAGAAGAGAAGGCTGAGAGGAGATGTTATTTATGTTTATAAATATCTCAAGGGTGGGTGTCAAGAGGATGGGAGCAGACTCCTTTCAGTGATGCCCAATGATAGAATGAGGGCCAACAGGCACAGACTGAAGCACAGGGGTTTCCATCTAAACATGAGGATAAACTTTACTTTGAGGATGACAGATGTTGTGGAGTCTCCTCCTCTGGAAAAAAATCTTCCTGTAAACATTCCTGTGAGATCTGCTCTGGTGAACCTGCTTTAGCTGGTGTGTTGGACTAGATGATCTCCAGAGGTCCCTTGCAACCACAACCATCCTGTGATGCTGTGAAATGGCCTGAGGAAACCACTGTGAACAAAAGTCTGCAGGAAATCACTCAAAGGTCTCCCTGGAAGGAAAGAATCCACTTGGAAGACAGCAGTTTACTCAAAATAAAAACCTCTCAAAATATACACACCAATTTCAAGTGTGTTCGGATTTAAGGGTGTGTAATCCTGTACTTTTAATTCAGCTGGCAACTGGACCAGAAACATAAGGAAAATGTCAGTAAGCGATTTTAACAAATCCTGAGACTTCGTTACTATGCACAAACTGGAAGCATGTCTAATCCTTTCTAAATCCAGTCAATTCAAATGAAAAACAATATATATAATGATAAGAAATAAAGACACCTTCAAGGACACAGGTTTTGACAAAAGAGTTATCTAATATTCACAAACCATAATTGGTGATTATAATGGTGACAAAGATGATGATGGTTATGATGATTAAGAAGAAGAAGAAGATAAGAATAAAAGAAAACTTCATTATGTAAGAAGCTTCTCAGTACCCCTGGGATGTTTGAGTGGATAAAATGCCAGAACTAAGAAATAACTACGATGCGTTCAAGAAAACAAACAAACTAGCAAAACAGCAACAGCGACAAATCCCAAGATCTGACTGTCTTTTGGTTTGTGGCATATAACAGTAAAATGATGACCAAGGAAATTATATCCCTGTTACTCATCATTTGTATAGCATAACCTATGAAAAATGTAGCATTTAACAAAACTACTGGCACTGTCGCAGTCTAAGGATGGTGTTCCTAATGGTACCAGCACTTGGAACAATACCATTAAAAACTGTTTATCTCCTATGGTCATTGTTCCTACAGTTATGTGAGTTGCATGAAGCCTGAGGTCAAATTTTAACTGTGAGTTAAACCAGGGCTAAACCAGGAAGTAAAACTATCTTAGGATTGTTAAAGAAAGACAAATTGAGAAACATATTATCTTTTATTTTTAAGTCATTACAGAAAAACTAAATACCCTGGAAGCAAAATAAAGAAGGGTGGAAAGTAGGCTGATGATTGTGGATTATTTAATAGTGAGTTACATAAAATGCTGGGAACATACTCATAGAACTATTAAACCAAAAGCAAGATTATTGCTCGCTGCATTTTTAACTCTAGTGGCTGAATTACGCTGTATGATTGTTAACTAGTACAGGACATAAATCCGGCAGCTGCTACTCAACTTTACTTGACAGCATTCAGCATGAAAAAACACGCTTTTCTATATTATTTTTAAATATGGCTAGAAAAAAAAAATCTGTTAGCAAATAATAGAAAAGGATTAGCAAAGCTCTTTGTTTTCCAGTTCCTCAGTTCAGCCTGCACCACAAAAGAGAAATTGAAAAAAACAAAAAGGAAAACTAGACATGGTTATTTCAACACTTGTAAGAAATAGTTTAAATGAAGACAAAATAAATCAGCGTATGGATAGCTATTTTTACATAAAAATTTGCTATTACGCAGAGGAAATAACCTCTTGTCATAGAAGCGCACAAAAAATCAGGTCAGACAGGTAATGAACTCAAATAAAATTTATTCTAACCAAAATAATTCAGCAGAAAAACAACTAGAATGAGTGTTTATCCAAAATCATTCAACCCTCAGACAACATTGTAAACCAGAGGTTCAGGATGCAGGTTGGGATTTACTTCCTACATATTCAACACAGGCTCAGGGGATCCTCAGTCTTTGCAATGATGATTCGAAATGTGCAATCACTCTCAAGGGTACACCAGAATACACAATCACTCACTCTAAGGTGAGGACTTTCAGTCTTCGAGGAAGTTGCCTTAGGTGATGTCCTGACCCATTGGGAAAGTCCTGGACTACAGACTGATTGGTCTAAGGACGACCAACTCAAAATGGTCTCAGCCTGGGCTCCATTTATACCCTAGTTAGATCGGATTTGCAGTTATATGTGGTCAGTGATCTAGAAACTTCTCTTGACTGAGTTGTTTCACTGACCAAAGGCCCTGTCTGTCCACCAGTGGACATGTATTAATACATGACCCCAATGGTTGACTGGTCTAAAAGTTTTCGATGCTGCCGAGGAGTGATGGGGTGTCCGTGCCACACCCCTACAATAATTAAAGTCAGAATCTCTTTTCTTCATCCATTAAGTATTGTTTATGCATGTATAATTCACAAAGATAACCCCAGTCTCCAGTAAAGCATTGAGTAGTAATTTAATGCTCTACTTTGAGGCTGAATTTAGCTTTGCAGGATATGGAGAAGTAATCACAGACCACTAATTAATAGTTTTATTATCTTTTTCCCCTATCTGTGAAGGTTTTTACAAAATTAGATTTTTTTTCCTCCCTTTTTCTAGGGGTAGAAATTAATATTTAAATAGCTGTTTCCAGCTACAGTTCTGTGCCCTGGTAGGACTGAACATTTCTAATTAAGCTTATATAGCCCTTAGCCAAATTACTAGCGTAGTCTTTTCACTGGTTTCTATGCAAAAATGTAGGCCCAGTCAGCATTACACAAACTTCTGTCTCACCTAAAGCACATTCCATTCCACTCCTGACGAAAGTGCATGTGCTCCAGTAACTGGGTGCTTGCTTGCTCAAGTGACTCTGTGTTCAGCAGGAGTATTGTTATATCTAATAGTAGACTATATCATTTAAAAGAAACTGTTGGTTCTAGAAATACCCTGGAACAAATTTAAACAAATAACACCACATATAGCTGTTGGTAGGATCCTAAGACTTAGCATCGTAAGATGTTAATAGACCACTTCTCACTCAGAACAGTTGGAAATGCCAGTTACTTCATATGGTCTTGTACTACCTTAAGGTTAAGATAATTCAAATATTTTCATAGAATTAAGTGAAAAAAGTGAGTAAAAGCTGGCATGTAATCAGTGTGCAGTATAATAAGTACGCAGAACTTCATGTGCTATCAGTGGCGAAACTATCCTTATCCAGACATTGTACTAAGCACTTTAAAAATGAACAGGAGTAAAAGCTTTCATTAGGGCATACCCCTGGGGCAGGGAAGGGACTCACAGCTCCATAGATCCTCTGCTGAACACAGGTGGATGGTACTCCTACTCTCTACCTGGACACAGGACACACAATACTGACTCATTCAAATGGTGCATATAGGCCAGCTCTTGGCAGCGGACAATGTTTTGTTCGTCCTTTTGTTGATTTTTCCGACAGAGTAGCTAGTACTAATTTTTCCTTCCTATTGAAATGGGACATACTATCTGTGTAATCCATCTCCTTCCTGTATCAACACTCTTCTGAGCTTCAGCTTCTGGGTCCTTCCAGCTTAATCAGCTTCGTATTGTCCATTTTCACTCTCATTGGTAATGTCCTCATCTTCATTTACAGCACCCTGTTAGCTCCCATATTAAACTGATCTGCAATCCCATGCACAAAACATCTTTCTCTGCTGCCAACAGACTTGATGCTTGCTGCCAGGGCATCTGTCTGCTCCCTAGCACAGCTCTGCTGGCATTTTGGAGCCAGCACACACCAGTACTCGCACACTCTAGTGCACTGCTGTGCTGTCTTATTAATGATGAGTCCATGGCAGATAAGTAACAGAAAGTTTAAGAAACTGCATTGAGATGGTGTGGGATAATATTTAGTGGGAAAGCCTTTTTCTGATTAATAGTAATTAGAAGAGAGTGAAAATGAGCGTTTCCCCAAAAACTTTCTTTTACAGAGATGTATTAAAATCACTTTGGATATTCAGGATAGCTATGCAAAAGTGAGTGGCTGACTGGATCGTGCAGAGATTTAGCCTCAGCAACATAGTCTGGTGGGAAAATTCCAGAAAGATAAGTATGTAGTGTGTAAAAATAGAAATGTGTCCATTTATGAGGTTTGAATTTACTAATTATGAGAAGCCTTGAGTGTGCCTTTACTCTTGCAGAATAAATTAGAGAGGCTAGAAATTCTTGATTTGTAGAAGTCATTCACCATAATAAATACAGATAAACGAGAGAAAAGCAGGTAGATTATATATATAGCTAGGGCTGATAAATACAGGAACATAAATTTACTTCTGTATGCACATTTTTTTCATTACAGAGCAGTAGTGGGACCACAGCAAAAAATCAAACAATCAAACCACTGAACACCTGCGCTGTAGTGCCTCACTCAAACTCTTTAATGCAAGTGAATCTTTAAGCCATGGGGCTGTCTTTAGGAGTCCTTAGCACTGAACACTGTGAGCCAAGATGAGGGTAAGTGAATCTCATGACTTCAGTAGAGTTACACTGATTTATTAACACATAATATACTCAGATTTTCAGATTTCAAAGCTAAGAAATCCTGTCTAGATAAGAAATGTGTTGCCACAATGTCTATACCAATGAAGCTTCTAAATGGGAGGAGCTTGCAGCAGGATAACAGCTCTTGAAACAATGCTTTACATTGCTCTCCTAAGTGAAAGTTGCTGTATCAAAAAGTTTGTGGTTTGGGGATTTTTTTTAGTATTACCTCCTTTGCATGTCTTTGTTGTTGTGGTTATTGTTTGACTGCCACAAATACATATATAAAAATAAATAATATAGCTAAAATAAATATCTGTATAAATTTATATATAAACATATATAAAAATATATTGGCTATACTAGATAGGTAATTAATAACAGATAATTCTATCATTATCAACATATTAAAGCTACACAAGTATTTAAGTGCATCTTAGTCCAAATTTTCCAGCTTAGTAATAGGTAGGAAGAAGAATGACAATGAGCTTTTAGAACCTCATCACAGACTATGCAAGGTTGTAAATATCATCATTAGTATTCTGATTTATACCTGAAAGCACATTCAGAGCCAGAAAAGAAATTTAGTACAGGTGTCAGCAGGATTGAGAAAGGCTTTTGTTCTGCATCCAATTAGCGTCAAACAATTTAGCAGAGATGATGATCTTAACCTGTTCAAGGATATTGAAAAGCAGATATCTTTTAAAATTTAAACTACATCTAATTGTGAAGACCTGGGCAAGTAATGACATCTATTTAATTGAAGACCCTTGCGGTACTTTTACTATAGCTCCCCTGCAATATTTCTATTAATTCTGTTTTTCAGACCTTAAGAGCTACTTCTTCCCAGAAGCCGCAAGAGAAAAAACATTCTACCAGACTTCATTTCAGTGAGCAGTGGTTGTTATTATGGCATCTTTATACCACATTACACCACAATATTTAAATCAAACTGTGGATCTTAATATTTCAAGGCACTACATAAAAACCTAATTTTTAGCCCAGAAAATTACAGTTTGATATTAACTGTTGTTGGTGCCCTACTCCAGATAAGATGATCTTAGTCCAGCAATTAAATGACGACAGAAACTAACAATAACTTCTTATTTATTTTCTGTCCTGGAATAACATAGTCTTATTAAACTCTAGTACACCATTGCATGCTGACAAAATGCATCTGAAATGTGTTTGTAGGGCACAAAATGGAATAGAGCAGAAGAAATAAGAGACAAAATGATAATACTATCCATTTTTCTTGATGTTACTTCATCTTAACAAAATCTGGGAACCACCTGATCTTTTAAGTCTGCAGCAAATTATTTGACAGATGTTTTCAGTGGCTGAATGTACATTTTTTTAATTTGTAGACTGAAAATCACTTAGATGAGCTGTCACCCTCTTTTATTAATTAAAAAATGAAGAAGACTTTTGTCAAAAGTTCTTTTTCTCCTATACTTGACAATTAATGCAAGATTCCATACTGACATTTGGTTCCTTTGTTTGGGTATCCAGACTGGTAAGAAGATCTAAACTAATAGCAATATACAAGTGGCCTCATTTCACTGCCCTAGGTTTGCTTTTACAGTTACTTATATCTTTTAGGAAAGAACTATACTACCATTGAAATTTCTTTCTCCACTCCGTACATACTAGCCAAGAAAACACTAATAATGACAGAAACAGAAACCTTATAAGCTGCCACCTGTAGCTGCAGTCAAGCTAATCCTAATAATTTAAAGAATAAGCTGAAAACTGCCTACTGTGGGGCCTGAAAGCTGTGCGCTATTAGTCATCTCTGCTAATTTAATGCTGAGAGTCATCCAGCTTTCTAACATGGCTGGGGCCCATTAGCACTACCTTGTCGTTGGGTAAAACACAAATTTAGGTCTGTAGATATTTGTAGTTTCTTATAGATTAATAAAAAATAATCTGACTGACCTTTGCTGTGGATGTTATCTCAGTCTATTGAAAACAACAAAACTCCCTCCTCACCAAGCAGGTAGCCTAAGTAGCATATCTGTTTCAAAGAATAAGGCCATGAAAAGGACACATGATTCTACAGACATGTAAAATAAGGTTGTTGATTTTTTTTGAAAATCTACTCAAATACAAAAGTGACTCAGTTTGTACAGAATCCTCCTTAGATCTCTGCTTAGTTCCTAAGAGGTTTTGTCCAACTTTAGCACAGAGATTACCTTCCCCTGTTAGCAAATATCTGTGAAATCCATTAAGTATCTCACTCTTCTGGTATACTGAAATTCAGAAAGGATGACAACTCACAGGTGCCTCTAGTTATTTCATATTGCTTGGTATGATCCACAGAGTGGATCTAAATTTTCCACCTTTGAAAGACTGCATAAAACGAAAGAAGAGGTTTCGTGTTAAAAGAGTTACTTGGTGACCCAGACAGCAGAGTACTCGCATGGGAATATAATTCTCTGATTGTAGTTTAGCCACTGAAATTCATTTTTTCAGAGGAGAGTACCAACTACATGTTTCTCATTTTCTAGGTGTCTAACTTGAGACTGTAGGGTCTGATTTATAGAAGTGCAAATACAGTCAATAGAGATTGTGCTTTGAATGTATAAAATGCAATATAAGCAGTCTGCAAAATCAGATCCTGCATTTCTTATAATGAATACCTAGAATTTTTAGATACTCTTGAATGTAAGCAATCAAAGGCAACAAATCTTACTCAGTATAATGTGGATAATACTCTGTGTGTCTTACAAGATCTTATGGAAATAAATTCACAGCTTTATGTGAAACAGACAGATATGATTGCGGGAGCAAATAGGGGGATTGGGACAAAATTAATAATAATGTCTTAAGAACATTAGTTAAACATAGGTACACGTATCACAAAATGAGAATAATAATGATCTATATTAGATCAGACCGAGGAAAATTAATTCAGGAACACACAATAAATATTATAATAAAACTGTGTTAATACTTTAATTTTTGTGTTTCTTTTTTAAATTTTAAGTGCTTACTTAGGCATTTAACAGGGTTCTATTTTTTTTTCCTTTCAAAGTTCTTTTATAAATACACTTTAAAAAAAAAAAAGGTGTCTAAGTTATTTTGTGAATCAAATTGAATTTAAAAAAAATCTTCTGTGTGACTGGTTTTAAACATCAATTTTAGAATACCTTCTTCAGACAACTAACCCTGTATGTAAGGTGTGCATCTCTTTATATATCAAGAATAAGTAGCTCTGCAGGGGAACAATATGCTTCTACACAATGGTAAAGCAATGCAACAGGACACTTCTATAATGCTACTTTTAGAATGTGTATTATAGTAATTTTGATGCAGGTAGTTCCCATATATCACAACAGAAATTTTCTAACTCCACAAATCAGGAAAAAAAAAAAACAAAAGCCACAAACAAACAAACAAACAAAACACAAAAAAACCCCCCAAACAAATAAAGAACAAAAAAACCCAACAAACACACAAAAATCCTCAACAAACAAACAAAACAAGAAAAACAAACAAACAAAAACCTAAAAACCCCCCACTAAATAAAAAAGTTTATCTTCATTTAAATTGAAACATCTTAAATTCAGGGATTTTCTGTTGCCTTGTAGTTCCTGCTATTTGTTGCATTGTTCCTGGAAAAAATATGATTTTTTACATTATTTGCAGCCTCTAGGCAGCACAGAATACAAAATAATATAAACCAAAGTAAAATAGAATAAAATTCCTGTGTAACATTGTATCAACTAGGAACATTACACTGTGATGAATCCACCTTCCTCTGAATTAATGGGTATTTACTACCAACATTTTTAAAAAATAACTCACAATTTTGCATGTTTAATATTTTGCAAGATTTATGCTGTTTCTTTCCTTCAGCAAGTGAAATTTAAACAGCCCCATTTATAAATACAAATGATGTGGATATCTGTTTAGAAAGTTTATCTGAAAAAAACCCAAACCTGTACAAGTAGATTCCAACTTTATTTACAGGGAATAATACTTCAGATCAGAATAAGAACCAGCTTTCCCAGTGAAAATGATTATATTTATGAAATCAGCTGTTTTTTAACAAATAGGATAAAAATCTAATTCTCCATAATTTTTACAATATTTTTTTAAAAATATTGTTTAATATAGTATATTGAATACCAGTCTCAGCTGGCTTTTCTGGAAGTTGAAGTCCTCTATTTCTTAAAACATATGTACATATATATATGAATATTGCTGTCCATGGTGTACACATGCTTAGTGTGCCCTTGAGGGCCCAATCCAACTCAGCTGAAGACAAAGTTTGTCTTTGGATGGGCTTCAGTGTATAGTTGAACCAGACCTTAAGGGAATGGCTGACTAAAATATGAGTTATATCAAACTCTAAAGGAAAAAAGTTCATCACAGCCGTATTCCAAATCATGTCAGCTTTAATAGCATCTGAATATGCCCTCAGCCCTCGGTAATTCTGTGAGCCTTACCAGCAAAGTGGTGTTTAGTGCAACACCAGAAATGAGCATGCAAAGAAGACAAAATTCACAATATAACTAGTACAAAAATTAGTACAAAGAACAAATAGATTCTTTCATCTGAAAGAAAATTTCTTTCTTTAACCAAAGAGTAGAAATCCTTATGGTTTTCAATGCTTTTTGCATGCTCCTGAAAATATTACAAAGCGTAATAAAAATGCAGACACATAATTGGAAAAATCAACGTGTGCATTTTGGAATATGCAGACAAATTTCCCAATTTAATGTGATTTTTAATAGAAAACCTTTAAGATAGCTGCTAAAGTAAAAGAATATCTGCATGGGGTACTGAAGGCTGAATTCATTAGTTCGATTAAAGCAGCTGGTTCTACATAGTTCCACTCAAAGATCTGGAAGGAGACAGCTCTGCTTGAACATTTCATATTAATTGTGATAGTATTGGCATTCTCCTCAAGAAAGTCTTTAAAGGGAGAATCCAAAATAATAAAAAGATATTCTTCTTTTAATCAGATGCAAAGAAGAGAGGAGAACAATCTTAAATATAAGAGAAGAAAATAATTAACAATCAAATACAGTGACAGTATTGTTATGCTGATTAGGACACCATGAATGCTGCAAATTGGTCCTGGAATTCATTGGAAATTTGCACTATTTTTTTAATAAGTGTCTGTGGAATGAAGTAAATTTGGGTTATAGAAACACAAGGAGGTTTTTCGGTTTTCGAGTTTTTTGTGTGTGTATGGTTTTTTTAAAAAAATTTGTTGTTTTTTGTTTGTAGGTCTTTTTTATTATTATTATTTATGAAGGTTTAAACAACGATCTTATTTCTTTTACTAATCAGTAGGGGGGAAATAGTTCTAGTTTTCTCTTAAGCAACTTTTTGTAACACTGATTGAGTTAATCAACAGTAATTCATGAATAGTAGCAGTTTAGCCAGGTCTGCAGATGTTTTATGTCAGGAAACAAATGCAAGCCTGATGGGTTGGTCTGACTCACGACTTCTAATGAAGCTGACAGCAGCTGGAACCAGCCATTTAGTCGTGGTTGAAGAGGTAATCCTTTCATAATGCTTCAATTTTTACCTTTTCTTTAACATGCATAAAATCTTTTCAAACTTTCAAAGGAGCTCAGAAAACTTTTCTTTTGGAAGCATGAGGAACATACATCAGTCCACAATCCACTCTCTGAGATGAATAGCTCAGGTGCGATGTCCAAGAAAAAAGCCTTACTTTTCAGTGCAGAATTTTGCTAGAATTAATCCCTTGGGCTATAATTCCCACCATTTAATATCATCTAAACTGTGGTTCCCTATACTGGTTCACATTAAGTAAATAAAATTTTATAGCGATAAAACAGTTTCAGCTAAAGTAATAAATGATCTTCCCCAAGGAAGAGACATTGTTCTAATAAAAGACACTGAGCACTGTATCTGATAGGGCTCTGTGTGTGTTAGAAGACAGTAATGCTCCAAAGCCTGAAATTCAGCCTTGTGTGAATTGGTGTTCCACTTAAAGGTCTCTAAATTGCCAGCAATTTTGCAATGGTAATTTTCTCCCTAAAAGGCATATTTCAGTATGGATACTACAGAGGGCTGTTATGTGCTGTGGGGCTCTGGGTCAGCTAAGGTTGGAAAAGGCTCCCTCTGGTCTCACAGATGTCAGTAACTCTCCCTGAATTGTGGTAGCTTCAGGGATAAACAACAGAGTCTTCAGCTTGTCCTGCTCTTCTGAACCGGCCTAATACGAGTTTGCCAACTACAGATCTGAGCGAGTGACAGAGATTACAACGGCTGTACCAGAAATACTGGAGCATAGTGCTGGAAGGTGAGCCAAGTATTTTCCATCATCATGAGGTTTAGGTAAGTGGGAAATGATTGAGCTGTTTTAGTGGTGAATTCTGCTGGAATGCATTCAAATCATAGCTCCTGTCCAACGCAAACTAAAACAAGCAAGCATGCACTGCTAAAAATTCAGTTCAACGAGGTTGATTTTTTTGTCCAGTGCACAAAAATATAACAAAATACTCTTTTTCTCAAAGTCATTGGGCATGTCAAACAGTGCATGGAGGCTGTGGTGTTTCAAACCAAACTATTCCCTGCTGAGAACTCCATTCTGGAAATCACTAAGCACATGTGTAAAATCTGAGCACAAGAGAGGCATCTTGCTGACATCTTTAGGTCTATTTATATGCTTGAAGAGAAATAAGTGCTTAATGTTTTGCCAGGGCAAAATGAAGGTACTCCTCCTCTTGATGGGCAAATGAGTACACATGGAGAAAGTATCAGAATCAAAATGGCTATCTGTGTTGGCCCAGAAAGGGACTCTGCTATATGCAGTAACCTGGACTGCAGACCCTGGACCCCACATCACCTCTGTATTTCACTTTATCTAATCAACTGGTAAAATTAAAAAAACTGGGCCTGAAGGCTTTCAATGGCCTAAACAGTAAATGGCAGATAATGCCATGTTCTTTCTGACCTGGTGAATTACAGTGGCTTAGCTTAATCACTGAAGCTGAGAGTACTTTGGCCCAGCACAGCCATGAGTTTGTTATTTAAGATGCTTTTAGCAAGAAATGTTTGATCCAGACAACACAAGCCTTAAACGTTACTTTTTAAACTAGTCTTTTATGTAAATAAAATAGACAAAGGATATTTGGTTGCGTGATTTAAGCCACAGAAAGGAAAATCATCAATTATTTGAATACTATACACTGGATGCAAGTGACTTTAAAACTAAACAAAACGAAAAAGTGGAATATTATGAATTATTTAAGCATATATCCCTGTGGACACTGTTCTTAATTTGCAATTATTTTATAATCTAGTTTAATAAGTTTTTAGATGTTTCAAAGCTCCTGGAAAAAGCCTTTTACTAGCTCAGAAAGCAAGAGGATGCAGGCAAAAATGTTCCTAGTTACTCCAGGATTCCAGCCCACAAGTGAGTAAGAATAGGCCAGTGTTGAGTGTTGTAAGTAAACATTGTAAGAAAGCTCCAGAGGCTGGACATAATTGTCATCTCATCATAATTCAGCACATTACAGACACTTGCCCAAGACTTCCCAATTCTCTTCCTTCTTTTCTTCCCACAAAACACAAGTCAGAAAGCGGATGAAAAGTGAACGGTGATGAGCTTTGCTTCATAGCTGTCATGAGACTTTCTCAGAAGGCAAATCAGTGCCTGCAAATATTGGGCTGTACATACTCAAAATGTAACAGTCTCTCTCTCTGTTTGCTAGTTGTCAGATTTTTTGCTGTTCCTTCACTGATGAAGAGGAAGAAGACAAATGGTAGAAAAATGATAATAAGATGAACAATGATCCTCCTCACAAACACAGCTTTCCACCTTAAAAATCTGCCTTACCAGATTCAAATAAAAGGTATTTGAAATTAAGACTGTAAATGCATCAGTATTTAAAAATAGTGCAGCTGCACTCGGAGAATCTGACTCAGTTTCTGACTTGACACTGGCCTTTTAAGCACACTTGAGGAAACAGTCTGTGTTGTGCTTTTTCAAAGAGCAGTAACCTGCAAAAATTCTTTTTTTCTGTATCCACTGAGATTTCTCAGTCTTGTCAGTGCTCCTCCAAAAGGAAGCAGCCCTTGACTTGAAAAGTGTGTCTGTGTTCGTCAGCTGCAGGAATATCCAGCTGGTTAGCGTAAGCGTGGCAATGTCTGGTAGGTGGCAGCTCATGATAGTAGAATAAAAAGTACCACAGCCTAGTGCTTTATTGCAAATCACTATTATATTAACTACAAAAACATTTATGGCCCATACACAAGGTTCATTGATTTCTGGCTTCCCACATTTCTACAATCTTATTTTGCTTAGTTAGTTACTGAAGTTCCTGAGTCAGCAAACTGTGTGTGTAATACTGTGAACGCTTTTGATGTGTGGCCTGCCTAGTGGCCAACTAATAAAATCTTCACAATACTGTGGATGGAAATGCAACACATGGCAACACGGCAATGTAGTTTGGACTAGCTAGTCTTGGTAGAGGAGGTAAATATCCAAGTGCTGTGTATCTCTTTCTCCCCTTCCTCCAGTAAATCGGCATCTGCAGAAGCATGTGCTTGAATACTCTTAGGTTCAAATAGTTCCAAGAAAAGGACTAATTTCAAACCAATTTGAAAGCTATGAGTGCACCCAAATAGTGTTATACCTTCTGTCTGTTTCAGAGGGAAAATACTTTTGGGAAGTATCACAACATTGAAGCATAAAACTAGAAAGCTAGTTTAGGCTCAACTCTTTCACCTTTCATCAGTGTTACAGCCTTAAAATTTACACAAAATAAAATAATATAGGAGGTTTGAAAAATGATCCTACTGTCATTCCCATCAGTCAGCTAATCATTCACACCAGTCAGTTTCTAGCCAGTATTTGAAGAATAATGGGTAATGCCCTTATTCACATGAATTCTTTTAGCCTCGTTTTCAATAGTACAGACGACTATAATAGCACAGAGGGAGAAATTTGATGGAATAATTCTAATGAGGAAAGAAAGGTGCAGGATCTACGTTTCATGGATTGAATTTCCAAATATATGCCATTTTTAAAATACTAATGATTTTAAACTTTAAAATTCCACATAAGGTAAAACCTGTATTTGAAGCCATGATTGGGCCAAAACTGCAAACACCTGCTGCACTGGAAAACAATATGCTTTGATTTAACCTTCTTACTAACACTCAGTCAAATACTAGTATTTCTAGATGGTAATGAAATTATACAAATGCAAATTCTTCAAGCACATAGATTTCTATAGTCGAAATTCAGTTGTTGACAGTAATAATGTCAGCGTATTTTAAAGGCCTGCTTTTACTTTTTCCTAGTAGTGTTCTAAGACTATTACAAAATAATCCTGGTTCGTATTTATTTGTTAGTCTTCATACATAGTATGGTCAAAACTGCCATACCGCTGTCACAAGCACTCCAGAACCTGGAGTGGAATCCTGTCCCACATCTGAAATTCTCTGCCACTCTTGTCGTAACTACATCGTAGTCATTGGAGATGAGCAGATTTACACTGGGCTGAGATATTACCCTTGTACAGTCCTCTGCTGCAGAGAGTTATTTTGAATACACACATGCCCTAGTTCAGTTGTGAATTTATACAGGGAGGTATTTCCAAATAAGGATGAAGTAGGAACTTGTACAGAGCTCTCTCTGAATACACGAATCTCCCACACCAAGCACACTGTCAAAATGAGGTCTGATTTGTCATTTGTGCTTTTGTTAGCCAAAGCGATCATAAACCTTCTGCTTCAATATGAAAGATTGCAAGCTATCTAGGAAAGGTGCAGGAGCCACAGGAGAAAGCACTTAGAGAAAATTGCTTATTGAAATCCCCACAGCTGGTAGTAGTCTAAAATAGGATCATTTGGTCAGCGAGGGTGTAAAGGGGTATAAGGCTAAAAACAGGGTGGAAAAATCGAGAATAAAATTGGCCTGGGAAAGCCTGTGAGTGAATTTGGCTATTAAGAGCACTTACTCCTATTTTACTATTCTCTTATTAGGCAACTCTGAAAAGAAACATAGCTAATAAAAGGCATCAGTTAGTTCAGCACAGACTTAGATTAATTAGGAACTTGGTAACTGGACAAAATTAAACTATACAGTACAAAAAAAGGAAAGAGTGCAGGGCTCCATCTACAAATAGTCACAAAGAAAGAGAGGATGTTGTCTACTGGTTGAAAATGTTGCTTGTATACAGGAAAATGTGTCAAGTCTTTTAATTAAGTATGGCCAGGTCACATCTGCATTTACAATGTGCATCTAGAGATGACTGAGGTTAATTTTACAGCTTTTAAAGATATAACTTGGCTTTGGATAGGGACCACAATTTGCCAATTCCTGGTCCTCAGAGGACTCAGAGTGCACAGGCACCAGAAGAAAGAGGAGGATGGCAGGAGAGCAAAAAGCACTTTGTTCACTGATCCTATTCTGTAGCATTGCTCTTTTAATAAATGCCTTTGCGCCTGACCGTACCAAGGAACATACATTCTCATACTAATTTCATACGTACTACTGTGAGCCTTGGTAGGTTCGCTAGGGGTGACACATTCATGCCACATCTTACAGAAAGTCTTCTGTCATCTGCTTAGAAGCGTAATATTTCCTGCACAGATCAAACAGTGCTTCTTTTTCACCCTTCCCACCCCTTTCAAACTTTCACAGAGGTCTAGATCTTAAAACTAAGATTTTTAGTCCAGAGAGAGTTATTAAAGTTCTTGTTCTCAGTCAGGTACTGGGACCATACTGCGTCACCTGGAGGATTTCTGTCAGGATGGTATATATCGTTCCTCCGGATCCTTAAGCAAGACCCCATTTGTAAAGTATGGATGTTGCATTACCTTCCTTTACAACATTCTGGGTTTTCTTTATACTGTGCTTTGTCTTGTCTCTTTGAGTGATTGAGAGGCTTGTATACATGCTGCAGGCTGCTGCTGATTCACGTCCACTGTGGTGTTCCCCATACTGGCAGCTTTTATATTGCCACAGAAGGACTTTATAAGCTATGACTTAGACTGAATTTTTATGTAGAGACATCTATTATTCCAGCAGTTTTAATCAGGCCTTACTCAAAATGCATGAGCACTTTCTAAATACATTATTCTGTGTGCAGATGTTGCAGGAGCAGTTTACCTCTTGAAAAGGATAAAACAGAAATTATTTCTGTTGAATTATATTTGTAGTAAGATGACTAGCTATACTAATATACTTGAAATTGTACAAACCACTTGGACGGTGAGCCTCCTGTAGGACTGGTAAGGTATTTCAGAATTTATAACTGTATTTCTCCATCTATACTGCAAAGGCAGGTTATCAGTGGAGGGTCATATTTTAAAAGCGAGATTGTTCCATGAACTCGTCTACTCTGTCTTGTTCTTATCATTGCCCAAAGGAAATTACAACAATTACTTAGCTGGAAAACTAATATTAAAAGAAATATTTATGTTTCCTTTAATAATATTCAGCAGGAAGAAGCAGAGACAGACAGTATCTTCTGCGTAGGATCTTTCCTTTCACCCCCTGAAATCAGCAACACCACAAAGGGCTCTGTCAGACAGGTGTCTGGAACTGTCGTTACAGTTCTGTGTTATCTCTGACTGGACTTTGCAGTAAAGCTGCTCAGAATTTATAATCTGTTAATGACACAATCTGACCAAAAAATCTTTCTGGAACTTTACTGTTGGACAAAGCGACACAGTCAGATGTTTGAAAACAATGTTTTCAGTCATTTGCAGTTGAACAGATAGACATTTTCTGTCTCATCAACTTGCAGTTTAATTCTTCTGAGCCAACAGTGGAACAGTTACATATGCTGATCAGTCCTTCCTCTGGCAAACTGTCCTGTTGCTGTTGACATGTATATTCGTATGCCTGAGTAACTATCAGCAAAAGCAAACTTTTCATATTTGGAGATTTATTATCAGTTTATGTTATTTATTATGCCTTAGGGAACCTATGCCAAACAGAGTAACACAGTAGGACTCTATTAGGCTTCACAACCCGTGGAAGAAGTCACGTGTACCAGGCCAGAATAGTACATCATTACATCACTAAAAGATAGCACTGAGAGCTAATCTCAGATTTGCAAGTATCATTCTTAAGCCATAAATCAGGGGTCCAGATTTTTTTCTGAAAAGCCATTACTTTGCGTATCTTAAACTAAATGAGAACAATGACTAATAAACTGGAAAATGCAATAATCCTTTGACTTCAGATTTACACTTTATATTGAAAAGGCATCCTAGATACTAAGTGGAATTTAAAAGGCAGCATCTATACACAAATACTTGGCAATGACTTACTGATACAAGGAAAGTATGAGACCTTGTCTTAGAAAGCCTTAATGAATGTTGTGAGTTTTTTTGTAAAATAAACAAAACTTGGCTCAGAACACTTCTAATATATTGTATCCCTGCAATTAGCCTACTGTAACAATCAGATTTTAGTTTTGCTGAAAATTTGGCATCTAACTACCCAAACTTTGGCATGTCAGAGAGGACTGGAAAGAAGTACACTGTTCTGATGATGACTTCAGTACAGGAGACTAGTTAAAACAGAATCCATGTTAGGTAGCTCAAAAGCATCTCTATTGTAAATCTAGTAAATCAGTTAATTATTAATATTATCATGGAGCTTAGAAACAGGGGCAATCGGAGTACATTATGCTTGAGACTACATGAACACAAGAGCCAGCCTCTGCCTTTAAGAGCCTTTCATCTAAACAGACAACTCAAAGTACAGCAAAGGAAATCACTGCCATGGAGAAAACAAAGCACAGAGAGATTGTGTCGTTTGCTCACAGTATCCAGGAAGCTTTTGGAGGTGTTATGCACCACATCTACTTGTATTATTTATAAATATATGTATCTACATAATATCAATTTCATGTAGCATAATGTAATCCTTATTAACATATTCTAATCTGGATACATTTAAATAACCTTAATAATCTGCCACAGGTTATCAGGCAATCCATGATGGTGTTACCTCAAGACTCTACACTTTAAATCATCAACCTTATCGATTTACGAAGTGTCATATCTTACTTCAGTAGAAGTTGTAACTTTTGAGCTTGTAATGTCAATATCCTTTTTGTATAATAGTTGTGTTTATAGAATTATATGTGCAAATATTAATAAGAAAAATTAATAATCACTCATTATAAAAATGGTTCACATTTTTTTGAGGAAAAAAAAAACCTGTAAGGAATTGTCATCCCCATTGCAATTCATTACATTTCTCTGCTCAAAAAGTGTTCATAGGTACAGACAAAGCTAAAATGGTTTGATTTAACACTACATATTTTTTTCTGTGTTGATTTCGAACTGATATATGCCTAAGTTGGCTAGTTCTGCCACCAGATATCTCCTTAGGATCTCATTATGAGAGGTCAAGATACATTAATGTCTTGACAGGTCAGTTCAATGTTGCCTAGGAACCAGTGATTCTTATCTATTTGTGTTTAAAATGGGCAAGCAAAGAAACATCCTAATCAGCAGTAAATATATGCCCACCGCTTGTAAAAATAAAATTTTCTAAAGTTTGAGATAGCTCAGCTAAACAACACAGAAAAAATATGAATTGGAATTTGCAGTTCTTTAAGAAAAGTTCATTAAGTGTCTTAACAGCTAAAGTTCCATAATCAAGAGACAATTACATTAGATTTCACTAAGCAAAAGCAGAAATAAGAAATAATAGTATTTTATGAATGGAAGAGAAGGAGATGTGTTCAGCAATGTATACAGATTCAAAGTTAAGGATTTTAATATGTTGATAAGTGAAGATAAATAAACAAAGAAAAATCCATGGCTAATGGAGGTAATGACAACAAGAAGAATTGTTACTATTTTTCTATTAATTTAAAAAAATGACTAATAGTTTGGATCCATTAGTAGATGGAGATAGATTGCTAAAAATGAAGCAGAAAAGCCAGAAGTGTTCAGCTAATATCTTTTTTTTTTCTGTATTTAAGAAATAGCAGGATGATTGATTGCAACCCACAAGCATGATGAAGCACTTTCCAGCCCATTAGTAACAGTGGAGGGTGTTAAACAACATCTTATAGGTATAAACATTTTTTAAATTGGCAGGCTTGGCTAAATTGCAAACAATATTACTAAATGAGCTAACTGTGGCTTTTTCTGGCCTACTAATGCTCATTTTTATTAAATGTTGAAACACTGGAAAAATCCCAAAGGTCAGAAGACTATTAACATTTAAAGAAGGCAAGTAGAGAGCTCATTGACCCAAGCTTCATTTGCTGTGATGTTATTTGGAAAAAAAAATGTAATAATGACAAATAATAGTAAACTAGTCTCTACTGAGGTTCATTCAGATCTGTGGGACTAGTTCTGTTTCAATGGTCAGTTTTCTTGGTAATTTTTCCTATCTGAATTCATTACTTCCGAAACAAAATCTGAATCCTTACTTAGCCAGCTACAGATTTTCAGTTATTTTCACTATCCTGATAGAGACTCTCCTTTTCTAAATCTGTTTTCCCTAAAATTTTCTGTCTGTCTTTTACTAACCACAGTGTCTTCAACCTCAATTTACTGTACTCCTGCAATAGCAATACTCCTGCTTCTTAAAGGAGTGAATTGTCTTTGTATTCCCCAACACGGTGAGCTTCTGCTCATATGTTTTCCTCTTGTGACCTCAACCAAGACACAACCAAGTCACAGATTAATGAACTGTGTACTCCATCAAAGGGATAGTTCAACATTCATTCTCTCCAGAGCCTTGCCCATCTGCAGGCAGATTCTCTGTATGCTGCAAGAATATAATGTCTTTTGTCAACCCCAAGCAATCTGCTTTTCCATCTGTGGTCTCTCTGTTTTTTTCTTTCTGTTCATTAGCCTTGGGGAATAACTGATCACTCTTTAAGACTATGCCTTGCATAGGAACAATACATCTCCAGCTGCTAGCTACCACTTTAGTTCTTTAACTGGAAAGCTAAACCCTGTGTGCCTACAGTTAGCTTGTCCATGAGTTATCACAGACTTTCATCTGGCCTGCTTTAACAGTTCATCCAGTAACTGTTGAAGAGGTTTTTTTTCTTTTTTTTTTTTTTTTAATCAGTGCCCTTAGAGGCTGTATTGATCAGTTGGCAATCTAAGAGTATTACTTCCATATCTTTCAAAGTTGATCAGTCTTAAAAAAACATGGACACAAGAAAGAGTTATTATCACACTGTGTTTGAACCAGCTGGCTTCTTATTGAAAGGTATGGTGGTCATCAGTCTGCTCTTCAGTGTCTTCTACCTCAACATGCAATTATTCTCTTTCCTTAATGAGGTATCATCCTTCAAGTTGTGTTTCATTCTCTTCTGTAAATTTTTGATAGCATCTTCTTTAGATGTTAGATGTTGAAATATAACTTATTTCTCCATAATTTTATATAATTTCCTTCCACAGATAGAATCAACATTGATCATCCTTTCACCTTTATCCCAGGAAAGTCTTATTCAATTTTTCTTTCTGCATACTCATTCTGACTAGCAAAAACAGCAGCCTCACTTCCTTTTGGATCACTTTCAGGTTGGAGAACCTTAGTAGCTGTTATCAGATAATATGTAGGTTGGAAGGCATCTCTGGTGGTCATCTGGTCTGAACTGCCTCCCACGTGCAACTCTGCAGGTGTGTCTACATTCCTGGTTCTTGACACTGAGCAGCTGCTTTGCAGTCCATAGCAAGCCAAAGTGCTTTTTCAGCATTAAGAATCTCCAGTGGCAAGAGATAATTCTTATTCTACTTTTTTGATGGATCAGTTCCTGTTCTTTTTTTACAGTTTATTGTATAGTTCTGTGAGGTTTCATGCAGCATACAGCACTGTGGAGTTGGAGGACTGTTTACCCCAGCTGTTGTTGGCCAACATGAGATAGATAGCTCTCCAGGCTGCTCAAGCTATTCCCAGCTTTTTCTCTGGCGCTCCTGAAGTGCTGTTTTTCCAGATGGGCTGTCCCTGTTCTCAGGCCCATTAATCAGGATCCAGGAATTTGGACTCTATTGTTTGGCTGGCATGCATAAAAGGGAGGGCAGGGAGCTGTGAGGCAATGAATTGATTTCGGACATCTTGACAGAGCTCCAGTTTGTTTGTTCTGCCTTAGTTCCCCTTTTACCTGTTCCACTAATGTTCCCCTTCATTTTTCGTCATCTTCTGAAGTCAGCATGGTATTTTCTCTCAAATAATAATTCTTAAGAAAGTGTAGTTCTTTATAACTTGCCACATCTTTCTGTATTATATGCAAAAGTCCTCATGTGTCTGGGTCCCTACTCTGCAGTGTAGCAGTTAGCTTAAACAATGCTTATTTCTTGGCCCGTTGCAGGTTGCCAGGTGCAGTTCCAGACCAGCTCCTATGTTACAGCTGCTACACTGCACTAATACTCACTGCAAACTGAGCATGGAACGCATCCCATGAGCCCTAGTTGTGTACCACAATCATAACATTCCAAAATATTTTATTTTTCTAAGCTTGCCTTTTTACTTCCCATTGTTTCACAACTACCCAACCTAGAAAAAAGGAAGAAAGGGGTGGGTACTCACCTGTTACCTTTCTTTCACTCTCCTAGCACTTGAGGATCTAATTACATTGGCTTGTGCAGTTTTTTATTTACAAAACGTAAGGCGGCAATCCAAGGTATCTGTTACCAGTGCACAATGTTATGCTTCTCCTCAGTCCTCCCTTTGGCTGGCAGTGTCCATACAGGGCGAACAAAAGTTAGGAGATATCATCTTCCTTCCACCACACAAGGGAGGAAAGGTACTGATCGTACATACTACAGTCAGAAATCAATAATTTTCCATTCCCCACCACTCCCTGGTTTCTTCTTTTCCGGATTTCACTCTGTACACATTTCATCTTGAACATCTCTCCTCATTTGGCTGTCTGTTTTAGCAAAAGAGATAATTGTCTTTGATGGCTTTTGGAGTGACATTGTTGCTGCTTAATTTTCATATTTACTGTAATTCAAAATTCTAGAGTAATTTATTTCTCACCTTTGACTATATGGGAAGTGTTGAATTTTAAGAACAGTTTTACCAGTTCTGTATCAGTTGCAATTTAGGCACAAATGAGTTACGCAATTTCAGTGATCTACAGCTCACACCTGAAATTCTGAATACACATCTTAAGCCATCAGGAGCTATCTGATATGATGTTGGAATAAGATTTCCTTTTTTGATTATACTTATTATATGCTGCTTCTTTCTCCTCTAGGAATTCTTGTTCCAAATTAAAAACAATGAGCAAAAAACTTTCAATTTGAGTGGAACATCTGCCTCTTATGATATGTTTTGATTCAGTTTTGTAAAAATACTACTTTATTCAGGTATATTTAGAAATTAGAGGATTCCTACATTAATATGTCAAACTCCAAATGTCAACAGAGAAAATTTAAAAATTCTTTCAATTTTGTTCTTATCTGAGATATTGATATTATTTTCTTACGAATTAAACAGCAATTGACGTTTTTTTTCCTGTGTATATTCAGATACGTATTCTTCAACTATGTCAATCCCAAATTGTCTCCAAGATCCGTATTAAAGGATCAGCTAATCCTTATACAATTTGTTCGGTTGTAACAGACTTTCAAGATAATGAAAAAAGGATATCAGGAGCTTTGCTTGTTACATACTATGTTGTAGAATTGCTTACGGTTTTGCAAAATCATTGTGATTTTGTAATTATGCTGCTAGAACAAACAATGCATCATTTTCCATGCATAAAACACTGTGTACATGACTGTACAAGGTCATACATAAAGCAACTAATTTGACAGAAAGTTACTAACTACAGCAAGGCAAATAAACTGTGGCATTAGCATGATATACCCAGGAGTAGAACTGGCTCTAGTAAATAAAAGGTTTTCTTTCTTCTCCTATTATCCTTGTTTCCTTTGTGCCATTGTGACCTGCTAGACAGCAGTAGTAAATTATTTGCTTCTACTGTTTCATAAGAGCACATCTCCTTTTTTTGTGGTGAACCTTGTGTTGCAGCAGTTACTGACCATTAATGATGTATATTGTTTGCACAGTTTAATGTTACAGCAATTCAACGTGAGATACATCAGACCAACCAACAGTCAAAGAAAGCTGTTACCAGTTACTTTCTGTTTATTCTGACAAAGATTTATACAATAAATGAAAAGCTTCTTAAAACTGAGACAAGTCCTAGGGCTGTTTCAGCAGAACAGTTTTATTACCATAAGCTGATTTCAGTTAACTGAGATTGCCTCCCACTGTCAGATTTGTCTCTAGACATCTTGAAATGAAGAAACGATGCTGAGAAAGGGGAAGGTCAGCTGCTTGAGCTGGAGAAAAGCGGCACTTGCTGGCTGATGCTGAGTTAAAGACACACTTTAGCAACAAGTCGACAAATGATGCCATCTTTGCTAGAAAAAACGAAGTCAAGAGAAACAACTGTTAAAATTGAAGTATTTATTTTCAAGTTTGGAAAAAGAATACAAGAAGATGGTATTATATTGCTTTCCTGTAACTCATCACCTACTTAAAAGCACTTAGCACAAAATCCTCATAATCATGGATCTATGATAGTTTAGCAGTACTTACCTAACTGTCAAATAATTCTAGTTTTAAAATGCAAATAAACTTTCAAAAATGTTTTGGTTAGCTGTGATAATCTTTGAGCACAGAGATAAATTCTTGTGGGACAACTCCTTAGTCTTATTTTCAAATTACCAGAGAATTATAAGATTGTCAGCATCATATACCAGGGGCTAGTAAAAGAGATGGATGAATTGATATTTGGCCCTGAAAAATATTTACTATTTGATATGATACATAATGCAGTATTTAGTGTATAGTGACTCCTAGGTACTGCGAGAAAAGTGAATGTTTTGAGTTCTTGATTCAATGTTTTTCCCTAAAAGGAAGTGAGTGCCTTGGAAAGGATGATTAAAACTTATATGAAAGCACAGAATCCTTTTCCCTGGGAGATCACAAGAAGCAAGATGCAAGACACCATTCAGTAACTCCACAATGGTAAACGTTTAATTCACTTCCTTCTGGTCAAGCAATATAGATGACCTTTCAACGTCCCTTCCAATCCCTAACATTCTGTGATTCTGCGATTCTGTGATATAGCACTTTCAGCCATGGCCTCACCATGAAAAAAATATTATTTAGATTCATCAAATAGAAATATGAGATATGGCTCCAGCCAAATACCAAGATACATTATTTAAAACTCTAGTGAACTACTTGCAGGCATTATCAGAGCAATTTTAAACATTAATAAGTCAGTTTCAGTAAACAGGGAGATAAACCAAAATCATAGTGGTTGTCTTGGAGATTTTAGGCCTTTATCTTTTTCTCTTCATTTCTTTAGACATATGTCTTTCTTTCATCTCTGATAGAGAAGAAGAATGGTTTACACTTAGATAATAGATATAGATTCAGATTTTGTTCCCTGCTATAACACTGCCTACCTAGGGTAACATCTAGAACATGCCATTCCTCTCACATAATTTCACAGTGACTTTGGAGAAACTACACATTAACACTCAAAGGAAAACAAACCAATTTATTATTTGTAGATGCATTTTACTTTGAGATGAGATAACTGCAATCTGGCTGGCTTCTTTAAGACAGGATTGATAAGATTAGGGAAGTATTCCATTGGAATAGGATAAGATAGAGGAATATTCTTTACCGTAATTATCACATCTTCATAAAGGAAAAAGGAAATCCATTTCAACTATAACTGCTGCAAGAACCACAGGGAATTCTCTGGCCTGTAGGATGCAGGAGATTAAACTGAAGAGTCCTGTCTTTTGTTCTCAGATATAACAAAGGTCAATGATTGCTCTGAGTCAGTGAACAAGTTAGGAATCAAAACCCATGGAAGCATGACCAACGAAAGAATGAGGGTAGTGCAAAAAATGGCTGATGTGACAGGTGAAGGCATAGTCAAAGAGCTCATAGAATCAGAAAATCACAGAATATCTCAAGTTGGAAAATGATCATGAACTCCAACTCCCTGCTCCTTGCAGGACTGCCTGAAACTAAACCATAAAACCAAAAACATTGTCCAGGCACTCCTTGAACTCTGACAGTCTTGGTGCCATGACCACTTCTCTGGAGAGTCTGTTCCAGTGACTGACCACTATCTCAGTGAAGAACACTTTCCTAACGTCCAAACAACTTCCCGTGACATAGATCAGTTCCATTTCCTTATGTCCTGTTGCTGGTCACCAGAGAGAGGACATCAGCACTACTCCCCTGCAGACCCCTGTAAGGAAGTTGTAGGCTGTCGCGAGGTCACCCCTCACCTTCTCCAGGGTGAACAAACAGAATTACCTCAGCTGCTCAACATTGAGTCTTGCCCTCAAGAACTTTCACTATCTTGTTTGCCCTCCTCTGGACACACTCTAATAGTTTGATGTCCTTCTTATACTGAGGCACCTAAAACTGCACACAGTGCTCAAGGTGGGGCTGCACCAGTGAAATGTAGAGTGGGACAATCACCTCCCTTGACTGGCTAGCTATACTGTGCTTGGTGTAACCCAGGACACAGTTGGCCTTTTTTCCTCTCAGGGCACATCGTTGACTCATATTCAATGTGCCATCAACCCAAATGCCCAGATCTCTTTCCATGGGGCTGCTCTCCAGCACCCAATTTGTGTGTACAACCAGGATTACCCCATCTCAGGTAGAGAATTTTACTCTCATTAAATTTCATATAGTTGGTGATCATCCAGCTCTCCAGTCTATCCAGATCTCTCTGTAAGGCCTCTCTACCCTTGAGGGAGTACACAGCTCCTCCTAGTTTAGTATCACCAGCAAACTTACATAATGTACATTCAATTCCTGCATCCAGATAATTTATAAAAACATCAAAGAGCACTGGCCCTAAAACTGACCCCTGAGGAACCTCACTAGTGACCGGTAACCAACCTGATGTAACCCCATTTACTGTAACTCTTTGACCTTGACCTGTTAACCAATTGTTCACCCAACATTTTATGGATTTGTTTAGCTGTATGTTGGACATTTTGTCCAGAAAGATACTGTAAGAGACACTATCAAAATCTTTACTTACATTAAAAACAACCAACCAACCGAACCAAACCAAACAAACCCCACCATATCTACTGGTTTCCCTTGGTCAACTGCATGGGTGATCTTGTTATAAAAGGAAATTAAGTTTGTTAAGTAGAGCTTTCCAACCAGTGTTTGCTATAACCAATGACTGTATTGTCTCTCAAGAGTTTTTCAACAACTTCCAGAATAACCTTCTCCATAATTTTACTGGGCACTGAGGTGAGATTGGCAAACCTGTAATTACCAGGGTCTTCCTTCTTACCCTTCTGGAAAACTGGGACATTTGACAGCTTTCCATCAGCTGGGACCTCTGCAGACTCCCAAGGCTGTTGAAAAATAATGGAGAGAGGACCTGAAATAACATTGGACAGCTCTTTCAGTACCCTGGGATGAATCCCATCAGGCCACATAGACTTATGTTCACCCAGCTGGAGCAGCAAGTCTTGAACAAGTTCAGAGACGGCTGAGAGTTTATCATTCCTAGGGCTCACCTTTGATGTAAAACACAGAGACAAAGAAGACATTAAACGTCTCCGGTTTGTTTGTCTCCCTATTCATCATGTGATCTACCTCATCGAGTAATGGACCGATGATATCTCTGATCCTCCTTTTGCTGTTAACATTTAAAAATCTGCATGACCATATAGCTGCTGTCATGTCACATAATATGGAAATGCAGGTGTTCCATTTGTACATGCTGATGGCAATGCTAGACACAGAGTTGCTTTAACGCTTGTGCCTTCCATAAATCTACTTTTAACAGCAGGAACTGCGTCTTATCCCTACAGTAATGAAATCCAACTGTCATCTTGTAAATCCATCTACTTAGTCAGATTATTTTCTCTCTAATCCAGCTGAGCTAATTCTTTCAACTAAAGTCTGCAAAAGGGTAACTAATTGGGCTTGCTACTTTCGTAGTGTTTGTCATGTTCAAAACATTAAACAAATTTTAATTAATTAACAAATATACAGAGCTAGAAATATGCAAATCAGTCATCATGGCTGTGTTTAATAGCTTATTAATTAAGCTTTCATTATTTGGATTTTATCACAAGTCTGAGTCTAAATGAATTCTTCATTCATTTTTTTGAAGGAGGATTGCAAGTGTAATCATAACGAAACAGGAAATTGTTTCAGAATATTATGAAGTCAAGTGAAATAATATCATCTGAAAATGCTCAAAGGTTCCTACCTTATGTGGTTGATACATTTTTCTAGCTGATGTGTCTTTCCATGCTCCTTCATGATACAATAATGAAAGCAATAAAATACTGTTGCATACACAACTCACATCTGCTGTATTTATCTCTACAAGATCTTTTTGAACTGAAAAATATATCAGTTCTTCACCTGTAAAATGACACTAAGGAATACTGAAACTGAAAAAGCAAAGCATCTCACTTAATTTTAAAGGGTTCATTCTTTCATCTAAGAAAAATTTCCATATATCTAAAGAAATATATCAACATCTGCTCCAGCAGGCTTTCACTGTGTATCTCAATTATAGTTTGTACTTCATGGCAATTCCTGACAGTAAGTTGATGAGCATTTCTGCCTTGCAGAGACAGGTTGTGGTCTTTACGAAGGATGTAGACAGCCTAGATCTTTGAGGTGAATGAAGAGTGCTCAGTGTAAATACCTACCTCAGGAAGAAGAAATCATTCTCAAAATATGTGATGATATTTTTGGTGGAACTTCTGGTAACTGGATAACACATTCTGCAAGAGTGATGTTAGAAATATTTCTTCTCCCATTTTCCTCTCAGGTTGGCCCACCATGTACAGGAGAACATTTCTGCTGACTCCGGCATACCTTTCTAATTTTTTTAACAACCAGATAAGAATTTAAAACTTCTTCTGTGGTGTTGAAAATCACAGTCATGATGTTTTCCAGAGTTTCTAGCAGTGGAAAAAAAGCCCAAAACTGTGTAAACTTGGCTAGCTTAGATGTAAACTTAGGAGAAGTGTTTTGCCAGGCAACATGTCCATGTTCAGTCTTTCACAAAACAAAAAGCGTATTACTCTATCTTAGGAATCTGTTTTAGGCTATTTCTTCTAGTTTGAAGGAGTTTTAATGGACAGGAAGTGGACATGTACATGTTAGGTAATATTGCAAAAGAGTTAACGTATCTTTTGCTACGGAAGTGCATCTCTGCACAGAATAAAGTGAAAGGCCCCCAGGCTAGGTCAGATACAGAGTCAGCGAAGATCCTTGTCAAGTATGATCTAAGATTAAGTTTGGTATTTTATGCTTTACTTTGGTGGCATTGCTTCCAGCTTTGAAATGAAGAACAGCATGTTTTTATCAAGAATGCTAGAGGAAAATATTTGAGTTTTATTTTATGCTGTAGGGCTTAAAGTAGACTCAGGTAATTTTGACAGGTATCAAATTTACTTGTCTTCTAGATACAGTAAATAAACCATAGTATCATAGAATTGCAGGATGGTTTGAGTTGGAAGTGGTCTTTAAAAATCATCTAGTCCAAACCCCCTGCCACAAGCAGGGACATCTTTCACTAGATCGAGTTGCTCAAAGCCCTATTCATACTGACTTTGAACAGTTTCACAGATGGGGAATCCTCAAATAAACCACTTTTTCAAAAACCTCTTGTGCAATATTTACACAGACAGACTAGAGAAATTTAGATGCACTTACTAGTAAGCTGTAACAGCTGGGGCAGGGGCAATGTTATCAAGTACCAGGGAGTTTGTCATCTGGAATGGGTAAAGAACAAAGCTGTTAGGTAAAGCTCACAGCCAGAGGAACAATTCTTGGTAAAGAAATCCAGCTGAAGAAGACTATGCTTAATATATTATAAACTTAAAATTAATAAAATATACTACGCTTAATCTATTATAAATGTAAAATTAATAAAATATATCATAGAAAACAGTGATGAACAGATTATCAAGAGATTTATATTACAGGTTTATCTCAAAACAGCAGGAGTACCCCTGAGTTATATGTTTTCTTTTATTTGAATTTCACTGGATTATTGTGAAAGCTTAATAGTGGCATAGCCATTGTTAAGCAGTTCTTCCATTACCTTGCTACTCTTCCAGTTCTCGACTGGCATTATTTGCAGCTTTTATTTCCAAGATACATAAAATTACCTCCTTGGTCTGGAGAATGAATTGCTGATTGCTGCTTATATTTGTTTTTCCCTCCTAGACTAGAAACCTCAAAATCATTCTTGTTGTTTATTGTTATTGTAAAAAGAAATACTATAGCAGAAATGGAAAGTTACTTCTCTCCCCTGTGAAACGTGACTAACATTTCTAAATATACTTTAATCTGTTGTTTTCTCCATGTGAATAAATAGTAGGCATAAATCCTATTAAAATAGTATTCCATCTAATTATGTGCCAGGTAACGTGATTTTATTCACTCTGTGCTCTTCCTCAGAAGTGCCAGACACCTTTATCTCCCACTCAGTGTGACAGGATTTGCAAAGATGCAGCATTTCCCCAAGAAGACCCATATTGAATCCTGCCAAAAAAACCCTGTACAAGCCAACTCCATGAAATCTTAGCAATGAGCAAATGCCAAATGGCTTCAAGATTTAATTCAAATCCTTATAAAGCTACTAGTTTAACCTGGAGGACTACAAAACAAGCTTTTAGGAGATTTCTAGAGTTTCTTGCTTTCAGTTGAATGAGTGGAATAATGCTATTTTTTTCTAAATATGACAAAGGCTGTATTTGCAGTTCTTAGCAGAATCTGAATTCTCCTACCAGAGAGTAAACAAAAATAAAACAAAAATATATTGAATTTCATACTTAATCCCTACAACCAATATATTTCACAACAATTTCTCATATAATATAATCACAGTAATTTTCTTCTGTGTTTGAGAAAACCAGCAAGATTATGTAATTTTGTTATCTCAGAATCACAGGAAGTGTAATTATACATAAATTAGGATTAGAATTAGATAAGGTCATGACTCCTGGAATCCCACAAATGGAATTCAGCAAAATAGAGGATGTAGAAATGGACTGTATTTCCTGAAGCATTTATGTTTCACATAAGGAGAAGATTCATAAGCTTAAAGGCTTCTACATCCATGAGGCAGAGAACTAGAAACTCAGGGCCAGGCATCCACAAGGCACGTCACCATGTATGATACAGATATTTTTTAATGATAGCCTGGTAGAATTATTTCAGACCCTGGTTACTAAGCAAAGAAAGGCCATAAAATTGCATGCAAAGTGTATAACTTCTTTATTCGCACTCCTCCACCCACTCCTCCTCTTCTCAAGTACATGGCTCAAGATTGAAAACAAAAAATGTAAGTTTTGGAAACAATAGAACGTGCAGCAAGCAATAGTCTTCTCCACATGAACTTCCCCCCTAACTTCAGTAGTTCAGAGAAAACATATCTTGATGATAAATGAACACAACCTACTCACACATACTTCAGTTTTTTAGCTTTATACCTAAGCTTGGTGACAGAACACTGGAACAGACTGCCCAGGGAGGTTGTGGAGTCTCCTTCTCTGGAGACATTCAAACCCCGCCTGGACACATTCCTGTGCAACCTCATCTAGGTGTTCCTGCTTCAGCAGGGGGATTGGACTGGATGATCTTTTGAGGTTCCTTCCAATCCCTAACATTCTGTGATTCTGTGATTCTGTATTTCTGCTTTGTCAAAGAGACTTCTGCAGGTTGTTAAGGTAAGTAATCTGTGATATATTTATCAGTCCTACCCAATATTCCGCTAGCTAACCAACATTCTGTAGTGAGTTCTTTGGGGTAAACAGCATACTAGAGGAGTTGGTGGTCTTGGGCAAGGCACACCTGCTCTTTTGGACCTTGTGCTTGAGGCTTGAGAAGCCTTAAGCTTAGCATGAGTAGCTGCCATATAACCAAGCCCCCAGCAGGCAACACTAAAGCAAGGTGTTATA
The DNA here is from genome assembly GCA_013399365.1 of Pampusana beccarii. Classification (NCBI taxonomy): domain Eukaryota; kingdom Metazoa; phylum Chordata; class Aves; order Columbiformes; family Columbidae; genus Pampusana; species Pampusana beccarii. The sequence goes on from VWYH01000614.1 coordinate 46,270, forward strand.
TGGTTTTCGTTGCTACACAAGACAAAAGGCACTGCAGTCTGTGAGGGAAACTGAACCTCTCCGCAGATGGGATCTACTCAGTGAGCTGTGGGAATTCATCTGGGGTCCATCTGATGCTGCATGAAAGTGGGATTCCCAGTATCTGAAGGGAGTAAGATTTACTTGCTAACTATATTTATCTTCCTATTTCTATTATATTGTCAAAACAATTTATTACACTGTTTCTTGTTGTGCCCCTCTGATTGAGATCCAGAAAGAGCCCTGCGTGCTTCATCTCCCCAGTGCAGAGTGCCCTCAGTCTTCCCTTTGCTTTCCATGATATAGGTAACTAACAGCTTAGATGGCAAAGTGGCAAATGTGAATCACTGTGGCTCACAAAAGAGTCAGTAATTTATCTGTAGCCAAGCAAGCCAAAGACAGGAATAACTACATCCCCTATTGGTAGAAAATGTCAGAGTTTCACTTAGTTTATCCTGTCTAGGCATTCTGATTATGAATATTTAAACCTTTAGGATATCTTAAAACCTGATGTAGTAAGTCTTTCCTGATTTTCATTCCTTGTTCTTCATTTTTCTGCCTGTTTTTCTTAAAGCTGAAATTTTGCAGTGACCCAGTATTGGTTTTATGGAAAAAATGTTTTATGCTCAAAAGCAGAATAAATTATTTATTTCTACCAGTTGTGCTTTTTTCACAATGCTATAAGGAAGTGTTATGTTGTCAAACTCTTTCTAACTATACTCACTAAAAGGTTGCCATTATTTGGAGAACTTTACAAACGAAAATTAGTGCCCTTAATTCATTTCAGACAAGTCAGTGTTATAAAAGCCAGTATCATGGTTGACAGTAATTAATACTTACTTTTGCTGTTTCCTCAGAGAGTCAGCATAACGAATGACTGTAGACTACCATTTGCTATCTTATAAATTGTACTTCACTTACCTCTAAAAAGAACAATATATGATTGTGATGATATAAGATGTGCACTCCAAAAAAAAGTACTAAGTACAAATAGAGATTATCATCCCAGAAATCTTAAAATCTGTTTAAATAATCAAGCAAAGTCATCCAAGATCCATATTTTTATATTTTTACATTAAAATATATGTTCCTCCCAAGAAGTGTTCCCTTCTAGAATAGGATTACAGAAGCCTTGTGGTTCAATGAACCTCTGCCTCCATGGAGAATCTCAAGTCTCCAGACCAACCACTCCAGCATCTTTCATTAAAGTCACTGTAAGTGAAAAGCAGGGGGGGTGGAGCATCCCTACATATTTGCAAGCCTCAGAAATTCCACAGCTAATTGAGTAGTTCATTTCTTCCTGCCTGGTCTCTAAAATGCACCTTTCACAGAACTAACTGTGCTAGTCTAACATGAACATTTCACTTCAGTCCAATTATTTCCTGCACAAAGAACTGTGACTTCAAAATAGCAAGCTGGTGTAGGAGAATATATTGGGAAGCCCTTATTATATCCCGTGTATCAAGATTAATTATTGCATTTAGCCTAAAGCCCACTAGGTTAGCCTCTGTTATCATTTCATTATCTTCCTAGTTATCTTTTAATTATCCTGTTTCCCTACTACTGCTAATATATGTAGCTACTATCCTGCATCTTTTTCCTTTACACAGGAGAACATGTTGCTTTTGAACTGCAGAACAGCTTGTTGCAAATGTTTTGTAAATGTTACCTGCATTGGAAAATCTTTTCTTTAAAAACACAGATTTCGTCATGGTAGAGTGGAATCAGCACAGTAACTGATCAGAGTAAACAGAGCATTTAATTATTTTATGAGAATAATTATAACCTGAAATGTTACTCTGATAATTGCTTTCCTTTTTGTATATATGTTTTCATGCATTAGGCAGAATACTGGTATGTGAAGCAGTGGGGATTGACCTTTCACTATCCTCTCATTCCCTCTCCAGTGACTAAAAGAACTTACGGCATAAGTTCCGTAACAGTAAATCACACATTCTTTGGGTTGTTATTGAGAAGAGTGTTTTGCTTTAGTATCTTTTAATTTTTTAAACAGGAAAATTAACAGGTAACAAAACAAAAAAAAGTATAATTTCATAGCAAATTGGAAGAGATGATTGCGTGTTAAATTTTAACATTCTCTGCTACAGAAGGTGGATAAACTAGTAGAAATAAGAGAAAGCTAGATAATGTTAAAAAATGTTTAAACGTTGGTGACTATTCAGTGTGAGTTATGTTAAAATACCAATTGCAAGGAAACTGAAGGTCATGCTTCATTGGACAAACTGATAATGGAGACTTTGCAGTATATTGTCCATTTATTGTTATTTTAGCAAGAATGACATGCTTCACATAACAAGGGGAATAAAATTAAAAAACAAATAAACGAACAAAAGAGGCAGCTCTCGCAGAAAGCTTCCACAAGGCTCAGCTAGAGATAGGAGCTTTACTGAAGTTATATGTGCAAAAAATGTGCTAGCTGGATAAAAGGCAACTGTCAATAATCTGTCAACTATCAATATATATAAACTATCAACAATAACTTGATTACTAGAACTTGCTTCAACTGTCAATGTCTGGTAGCAAACCTGAAGATATTTAAGGAGAGCTTAGGCTGAAGGGACTCAAGAGGTATTGAAGAAGGGCTGCTATATTTCTCTTTTCCCAGATATTTAATATTTGTATGTTTAGCAAGCACATGAAATGCAACACAAAAAAGAGAGTTATTTGTTCATTTGTCCATAGTTTCTAGGTGTTTGGTATCTTGCTGAGAACAGAAGTACTAGTGCCAGCAAGGTAGCTACCATAAATTCCCAGATGACCACCCTGATGTCTGTCACACACATAAACACAAAATGCTTCATTGAGTATTCACACAGCGTATAGAAGAGGCAGCACAATTTCCTCTGTTTCTTGACTTAGAAAGTGTTTTGAACTCAGAGCTTCTTACTAAAAAGCGTTGAGAGTGCTAAAGAATACCTTATCACAGGCACTCTCTTTTGCTTGCTAGGTAAAGCAATGCTGGTCTGCTTGAAAAAATTAAATGCTCATTTTGGCTAGAGGCAGCCCCATGCACAGCCCTTCTCCCTCTCACTGCTTTTTAATATTTAATTATTTGTTCAGCATAGACCATCTTCAGAGCAGCCACTGACCCAGGAGCCCTCACCCACCTCTGGAAGAGGACATCTTTCCCCACTACCCATGGAGAGAGCCTGGAGCAACCAGCTTTGGCCTCAGGGCCATAGGGCTGTGTGTCCTCTACTGCTACTTCACTCTGCAATACTGAGCCTAACACCCTGGAGTCTATGTGTTGGCACGTTGAGCTAATTCAATGCTCCTTCCTAAGAAACACTTTTACTTTTTTTTTTTTTTTCCCCTGTCTGCACAGCCCCCCAGAGCTAAACAGGGAAAGGATCTCATTTAACCTTCTGCTTTGAAAAGTGGAAGATGCTGCTAAAGGATATGCTGCACAGTATTAAAAAGAGAAAACTGTACATACTGGAGGCATTGGTTTGTCTGGTACTTGACATCAAAACGTGAGGAGAAAATTGTAGTTCAGAATGTTTTCACTTGTCCCTCTAATAATAATTGCATGTGAAATTGTGTGCTGCAGTGGCACTGCTTTTTGTCAATTAGTAAAAGATGAAAATGTGTGTTGAATACAATTCTGCATGGATCTATGCTAATTTAATGGTATGTTTCCAGTTCATATCCTTCACTTTGACAGATTTTGTGAAATGTTATATGGCAACATCTGATTTATTCAGCTAGAGATGATACCTAATGAGAAAAGTAATCAGTCCCACTAGCCTTCACTTTTAAATATCTCTTCCCATTAGAGACATTTCTGAAAACCCTTACTTCTCTTCAGTGTATAAAGTGGAGATTTTCTGACTGAGAAAACTTTCCAAATCCACACATCATAATTTAACGGGATATACAGTTACTTTCCTCAATGTGTGCATTTTCATTTCTACATTTTGATAATGGCTTCTTTCTGCTGTTAAGATTTAAGGAAAGTTTTTCTCTCCTGCTAGCCAATTATTCTAATTCAGTTCATGTGGCACTGGAAGTACAATTAATGCACACTCTGTGACGGTGCAGCCGTTGTCATAACACCTTGTCACACTTGTTTTATTGAATGAGCTGTCAAGCTTTGTTGTATATCAGAAAATTCTTCACTAATATTTTAAACTTTTCAGTTTAACAGAAATTTTAGATACCAAATCATTTTAGCAGTCATGACTAATAGACTGGTATTATGTTCCTTATCCTATAAATAAATGCTATAGTGTGTTTTCCAGTATCGTCATTCAGTCAGCTGAAGAACTGTGTAAAAAACTAAATTCCTACCTCTCAGAGTAGTTGCAAATTAAGAAATTTGAACATGACTGCTTTTATACGAAGAAAAAAAATAGAAACACTCTAGGGCAAAATGTGTGAATGCACCTAGGTGCTTCACAAGGTCCAGATTACTAATTAAGACATACCTATAGATAATTTGAATTATTCTTTTCATTGTATAGAAATAAACTTTTTAGTATGGACTATTTGCAGAAGTTATATTGTTATATGAAACCCTATATAGTTTTAATAAAGTTCCTTCTTAGTTCTTTAATGGAATTTGTAACATCTCCAAAAACCAGATTATTTGTTTATCTGACATTTTTAATAAACTTTCTTAATAATCTGAAGCGTTGTTTTCTTCTGCACAAAACTATTTAGCAGCTCACAAATTTAATTACCATTACTTCATAAAATGTCAAAAGGACCAAATGCACTGAACCTGTTATAATATACGTGATACACCTAGCGTTTTTAATGACAAGTTCGTGTAATAAAATTAGACCATTTATCTTTGTTCAGATCAGATCCAAATGCATAGACTCAAGAGATAAACTGGCTTGCTCAGTGTACTCTTGTATACTGAATGATTAAATTTCATGTTAAAGATGACATTCAGAAAACAGTATTGTGTAAAAAGTCTATATTAAGAGAACAATTAAAATGACATAGAGGGTTTAAAAGAACTTGAATCATCTTATATTCCGATATTATCCACATTAATAAAAGCTATAAATTCTAATCCAAGCAACCCAAACATTCAGTACAATAAGAATCACAATTCTTCATATGTTTTTCTTCTCTTCCCTTCACCTTTTAGAATGAGTTTATTTTTCAGTCTGTGAGGAGCTGAACATACCGAACAGTTCCTTTTAGAGAACCTCCCATGTGTGCACACTGCAGGCAGGTAAACCCAGTCCACAGGGGCTTTGCGCTGCGAATTTCATCTGCTTACTCTGCAGGAGGATTTTTCTCCCTTTCCATTTAGAAATAGAGCACAGAGGAAACTGAATTTTTAGAACCTCAGGCTTTTGGCTAGCCATGAGGACTATAGACTCTCTGGACTCCTACCATGATGATTATCTAATCATTCAAGGAAAGATCTATCTACCCTGCTGTATTTTAAGCACTTACCTGAGGTGTCTGATTTAGGAATCTTATCATTAGATGGTATCCCATCACCCCTGAAGTGCTCTCCATGACTGGTCTAGAGAGAATTTAAGACACAAACCCTCTCTGAAGAGGACTTTTTTCCTCCATTATCATAGGAAAAGTGCAGGCAACTAAGTTAAGTGCTCAATATGAGTACTATATGTATACTCAAGGATATACTCAGAAATGAACCCTTCCTTTTCTTACTAGTGAGGCTTACTCTGTAAACAGATATCTCTTCTGCAGAACTTATAATGTGAACACGTAGCGGAAAGGGTGTCAGTACATCCTTACAGTCTTATTATTCATACCTTCTCTCAATTACTGGGCTTGACAGGCCTTTGGTGTAACATACACAACTGTTTGTACATTGTTATATGCCTAGTGGATAATTTATCAGTGTGACAATGAAGAGTTCAAATAGGAAAACACCACATGTAGGACTTACATAAAATTTCAGCAGTCCTGAGCAATTTGAAGTTCACATACTAGTAAATGTGTTCCTAGAAAGTGATAGTTGCAGAGCATTAAAATTCAAGACATCATGTTTTGGAACAAAGGAAAATTGTGAAGAGCATGCAATCAGAAACCACACAATTTAGTAGCAGGGAAAGGAACCTTAAAGTGTCTGAACAAAGACAACACTGAAAAATAATCATTTATAAAGGACAATGCATCCTCATAACTAAAAGATATCCGAAGGTCTTATAGATGGAAGAGAAGCTCATATTTAAAATCTTGTAAACAATCAGATCACAATACGACATTAGTTAAAGACTAAAAAAAACAAACAAACAAAAAAAAAACAACCACAAAGCACAACCAAACCAAAACCAAACCAAACCAAAACCAACAAACAAAACAAAGCAGACCAAACCAACCAACCAACCAACCAACCTAAAAAAACACAAACATTCTACATCCTCAGTCTCAGTATTAACATTTACTGCCAGCACAAGGTAGTGCAGGTAAAAAAGGTACCCATTTACAATACTCCTTCTTTCATAAATGGAAGGGCAGATTAAGCAAAGGATGCCCAGTTAGCCAATGAGAAGGTTTGACACAGTGCCACTTTCTACTATATCATTAAATTGCATGGTGTAAAGCTTACCTCTCCATCAAACAAACGATTGAACAAAATTGGGAGAGAAATATTGAGGAATAAACATCCCATCTCTCTAAAACTTCCTCTTCTCTTTCAGAGAATACCACCCAATTTGTATTTAGGTAAAGAAGGCTAGGAAACTGCAGAACACGCAGGAAAATTACCTACTATTTTGTAATTTTTCCATATTTTATCCCTCTGTGGAGAATTTCATTCTGAAAAAAACCTGAAAGGTGTTGCTCAAAAAGGCATGTAGCCACTATGAAATTGAGCTGGAATAGAAGTATTTTGGACAAGTCAAATGATGGTAGATAAACTATTGTAGAAAAGTGATCAGTTTTCTTCTTTTAAACTAACATATTCCTACTGCAGACCTGGTCTTGCTGCAGGATCCCAAGTGAGAAGCCCAGGTTAACTGTTAACAGTGCTATAGATGGGGATCTGATTATTACTTTTTTGCAAAAACAAACTAATAACTTCAAAGAAACAAACACAGAAAAAGTAATAAAAATTTTCAATCTGCTCCTGACTCCCATTATACTTTCTGAGAACAGTGAAAGCAGCTGGAAAAGGAGTTAAACCTGTGGATAAATGAGAACCAAGCATCAAAATCACAGAAACATTAGAGTTTAAGATATTGTTACATAAATGAGACAATAGAGAGAGTCATGGAAACTAGTGAGAACATAAATGAAAGAGATTAACTATACAAAAATATTCCAGTATTGTTAGCCAAAACCTTCCTAAGGGAAATTTTTGTTTCTTTGTAGAATACTTACCCTGGAAAAGTAGATGAAAGTAAAAACTGCATCGAAGAATATTAAAAACCAAAGAATTATCAGTAAGATTTTTGCATCTATTTCCATTTTCAGTATCCTACTAAATCAACAGTCAGACTTAATTGGATTATCGGCAATTTGCTATTTCTTTTTGCTTGCATTCAGTATTTGAGTAGGCCATAAACGTAACTTCAGGTACATTTGTGGTTAACCAACTATGTCAGCAGTTTGCTGTTGGAGAGTGTCATGTAACAAATTCTTCAGTTAGGTTTCCTGTAGCAACATTCGTCTAATGAATTACTGTGCATCAGCTGTAGCAACTCAGTCCCAAGATAGAAGGCAGTACTTATTTACAAGAAGCATTGTGGGGATGCTAACAGATAACTAGACAGTCATTAGAATGAATATATCCTTAGGATACAAGGAAAAAAAAACAAAAACAAAAACAAAAAACCATTTCAAATGTTTCAAGACAGAAACTGCTTTAGAAAACAAGGTTTTACAAAACCAGTACAAGGTCAGAGTATGCTGCTGCCACAAGCACATTTATAGCCAAACTTAGAAATAATTCCAAAGTTGGGTTTTTTTGTTTACTTCTGAAAACGCTGAAAAGGGCAGATTATGCCCTCAAGAGTAAAATTTCAGATCACAACAATTCCATTAATTATACTGGAATTAAGTTATTTATAAAAAGTACTCAGACTCCTATGGTAGAGTGGTGAAACAACTCCAGAGAAGCTTTGCTCTAACTCCTTGCCCAAGAGAGGAAGGAAGAACCTTCCTGAGTCTCACATCTATTTTTGGGAATATGATGGGCAGCAGTTGCGTAGGTAGTCAGCATACAGACAGTACCAAATTAACTGGACAGAGCAAAAGGGATTTCTCCTCTTCTGTCAGACAAAGAAGAAAAAAAAAGCGTGATCCAGAGCCTATTCAGTGATGTGTTCCTGGAAGCTCAGAGTGGAGTTGAAATAGGTCCATATATGCTCATACCAGAAGTTTTCAATTCTGATTGAAATCAGTTTTCTGAATAGCGTAACTAGGTAGCTATGCTACATTCTAGGACTTTTATTGTATTTTGCCATACAGGCTACCAAGGAAGAATAACACCCAGTGTTCTGCTTAAAGGGATACAAGCTGCCAAGCCAGTCTAGGGAGAGAGAACCGATCTCACTGAAAGTCATTAAAACCTTTTTTTTTCTGCTCAAACACACTTAAAAATACAAAATCTTTACAAACAGTTTCTGATTCAGGCATCCTTAAATATAAACTCTACTTCAGTTTGATCTCAGCAAGTGCCGCTACTCAAGCCTAGTTTTTTAAAGATGCTTGACTATAACTTGAAAGAAGTGCTACTGTTGGTTTTAACTGATAATTGAACATCATTATCGAGGTCATGTTAAGTATGGATTTCCAAAACCATCAAACTGATGTCAAGTGATGAAGGCTGTTTTTTGATGGAAATCATAGTGCAAGCTGCCTAGATGTCTGGAGCAATTAAGTCCACTCAGTTGAGTTCCAGTTCTGACTTGGCATGCCTTTCTGCTTAAATCTACTTTATCAGTTAAAGGAGAGATATTGATGAGGCAGCATAATGGCTATTTTTAAAGAGACAACAGGATATGTAAGGAACTATAAGCTTGACAAGGGTATAACACTTAAGAATGTTCTGAGCTGTGAGGTCACTTCTGCAAGGTTTCTGCATTACCATAGGTAATACTGATTCTGCTACTTGGTGTAATTTGGTGGTGACTTTATCTTATTTATCTGGCAGAATGAAGCAATTTCATTCACTTGCATAAACATTAAAATGTTATCAAGAACTGACAAACTCGGTAAAATAAAACAAACATGCAAACAACAGCAACAAAAAAGAAAGAGGTTTGTTTGTTTGTTTGTTTGTTTGTCTGCTTGCTTGTTTTTAATGAAGTAAACCACCAGACCCTCAGAATAAAGCTCTGCAGGATCAGCTCTCAATTGCTTCAATCTTTATTTCTTTAGTTTTATTCGGGTATTTTTGTTTTATTTAACACTCCAGTGAACTATCTGACAAAAAAACTACTTGTGTCAGATATCAACTTTCACATTTTCACTTAGAGCAACAAATTAAGACAGTCAATATAAATCAATTTTCTTTTTTTTTTTAATGATTCCCAGATGTAGGCTCCAATATTTCGTGCATCACTAAATCTATCAAGTAACGATTGTTTTCTTGGAGCTAACAGGGATAGAACCATTCATTTTTTAGTATCTTTTTCCCATGCTGGTGTTAGGTTTTTTTCTTGGCTGTTTCAGACAGAAATGAATGGCTCCCCCAAGGCAGAAAGAATCTGTAAATTTAGCTTTGCATTCCACCCCAAATCCAATTATTATAACAACCCTGCTACTACTGTTATAGTTAAATGCCTGTCAGTGTTTCCATTATAACCCTTTCTGTGGGAGTTTATAACTCAACCATTAAAAAAAAAAAATGCTCCAAGCTAAACTTTGACATATATGGTTTCAGCCCAGAATACATTAAAAGAACAAATCAAAACAATATACCTGCAAAGCCACTTCCTCTGCCCCAACTTTCTAAAACACTATGGCTGAAAACTGCCTGATGTTTCAGTGTCTCTTGAAGTAGGCTGCTGTGTGGGACAGTTAATAATAACTACCTGTCATAGCTACCTAATCTAAATTTTGATACATGCTAAAGAGTGAAGAGACAATAGAAATATAATAAAAAACTTATACATGTTTAAAAGTTCTAATATGAAGCTGTGGAGAGTAGACCTGTAGGGAGAACTACAGTGGTAACACTGTGAGTGACACATCCAGTTAACATCCTGACTCACTGATACCTGATATTTTTAAAAATCAGTAGCACCATAACATATCAAATTATGCCTTCACTTATTAACTGTAAATTAAAGTACATGCATCTTCTTCTCCTATAGTGTTATATCCTCTGAAAAACAACACTCATCAAGCAAGTCAGAAGAGCAATTTTGGACATGGAGAAGTCAATAGCAAAGATGGGGATAGGAATTGTCACAGATGTGGTCTTAAAATATAGCCAGGAGCAACCTATTCTAATATATTTCACTTACTGAAACAGTGCACTGAGGAATGCTGGAATGAAATTTGCTGCGTTAGGCTGTTGGAGAAAACATTTTCAGAGCACTTGGATTTTCAGTCTTTTTGTTGTGGTTAGCTGATTGTACTTATTTCTTTGCAAAGCATTATTCATCCTTTATTTTGTTGACTTTTTCTAAATTACTTCAGGAAATTATCAGAGGACTTACAGCTACAGAAGCTACCCTAGATTTGCTTGAGTAGCTCACTCTGTTCAATTTACCTTACTTTGAAGTTATAAGACTTCCTGTATCATTATTTTGTGGCTTTAGAATCCCTCATAACCTCACTACAGATTAGACTCAACTAATTAAATGTGTCATCAGCAGGCTGTTACCCCAGCACAACCTTTTACAGATCCTTAATTAATACATTAAAATCTACTAGCCTGAGTACAATACTTTGCTTCCCCCGCTTAACTTTTGGAATCCGGAAATAGATCATTTAAACCTCTCTCTGGTTTGAGGTTTCTGTTTATTTGTTTGTTTTCTTCTTTTGTGTTCAACTTTTAATTCTATTTTTATTTCCTTGCCAGTGTTTGTTAATTTCCTTTTATTTTATTTTTTTAATGTCATCTTCTATGAGGTCCAGTCATTTCAATGGTCTCCTTATACTAGAGTGAACTTATTATTTTATACATGTGGATGAAGTTGACTGGACTGAGTTGTCACAGATACTTTCAGTTCTAGAAATTGTACCAATTTATATCAAGTGAGGATTTGACTTCATGTGTTTTACACAACACATGTATAGCATTCCGAGATGGAGGTAGACTTATGTCCATGCTTCAGATTTCTTTTGTTGGACTTCAGTATTCTGCTTGCTTGTCAAAGCCTGTATTTTATGATTTAATTTAAGCACAATTCAGTTCTATAACGTAATCTAGTCAGCCTAGTCGCTATTTCCTGAGGCTGCCACAGGGTATATAGAATGACCTTGCTGTGAGATGTAAGTGTATTAACATGCAATATTTCATTGATTTAATTTACAATCCTAAGTTCTTGCTCTATTTGAATACACTCTAAATGTTACGAGAAGCTCTAAGAAATGTATGGAAACACTGTCTTTTACTTAAACTGCTTTGATAGGCTGTTGCACTACAGAGGCTAAATAAACTCTTAATGTCTCTGGCCCATATTTCTTTGCACTTCATTTTACAAGGAACTCTCACAAATATTGGGAGTTCCCTGACATCATGCTATCATGGTTTAACCCCAGCCAGCAACTCAACCCCATGAAGCTGCCTGTGGGATGAGGAAATAATCAGAAGAGTAAAAGTGAGCTTAAAAGTGACAGTTTAATAGGTAAAGCAAAAGCCACACACCCAAGCAAAGCAAAACAAGGATTCATTCACTACTTCCCAGGCAGATGTTCAGCCATCCCTAAGAAAGCATGACTCCATCATGCATAGTATTTACTTAGAAAGTCAAACACCATCATTCCGAATGTCCCCCACTTCGTTCTTCTTCCTCAGCTTTACATGTTGAGCATGACATCATATGGTACAGAACATCCTTTTGGTCAGTTGGGGTCAGCTGTCCCACCTGTGTCCTCTCCCAGCTTCCTGTTGGCCCCCAGCCTACTTGCTGGTCAGGGGACTGTGGAAAGCAGAAAAGGCCTTGACTCTATGTGAGCACTGCTCAGCAATAACTGAAACATCCCTGTATTATCAACACTGTTTTCAGCACAAATTCAGAACAAAGCCCAAAACTAACTACTATGAAGAAAATTAGCTATCCCAGCCAAAACTAGCACACATGCTGGATCACTTTGCCAGCCATATGAACAGGAGGTTTAAAACCTTAGGAAGATATTCTGAAAGTGTATAGCAGTGAGCCACATCTTTAACCATTTAAATCAGTGCAAGAGGTTTTATTATTGTCTTCCTTGTGGATAGAGTTTGGTTAATGAGGACGTATCTTCAGAAGTCCTAGCTGACATTCAAACTTCTTAATCTGATGCAGTGAAGTCTGGAGTGCTATCTGCAGCTCCTCCACACTGAGCACTGCTCTTGTGCACTAGTCAGACAGGTTCAGACTTCTTCCTATGCCACTAAAAGTATGCAAAATGCAACACCTTAAAACATCCTTCAAAATGTGAACCAATTTTGCTGTGTGACTGGGAATCACCCAGTGTTGTGTAGCACTACAGGTGTAGCACTACAGGTGGGGCAAGCTTCATAATGAGGAAATTTGCTTGAAAGAACTTTCCCTATATGGAATGACTCTGAGCTGTCACCAAGCACTATAGACCCTCCCCACCATGAGACCCAAAATGGTGGGGCCACTACAGATACCAAAGCACACGATATATGGAAGGCTTGATAATTAAAACTAAAGTTTTCAGGATAACTCCTGAAGCTAGCTGAAGTGATGATCTACTTGTAACTCAAGAAAGTAATCTGCCCTGAAATAGATAGCTAGAATTCCTGTATAATGTATGAAACATATTAAACTTTTCATAATAGATTTGCATTTTTTAACAAGAAGCTGTGTGAGGCAGTCAATATATAATAAAACATTAAAAAATCATGGCTTAAATCTTGTTTCTCTCTCATGCTGAAATGTCTCACTGTCTTTATTCAGCATTCATAGCCTTGTTTCTCTTCCAAGAAAAAGTATTTAAATCTTGTTTTTCAAAACATTTGGAGTCACTAATCGGAACTATTGCATTATCCTAAGAAACAGATAGAGACGATGGTGACTTTCATACACTTACCAACTGAAGGGTTTCAGCAGTCTTCCAGGACTTCAGAAAAATCCATATCCATAAGAAAGTGAATTTATATTTTTCCTTTGTGCAAAGAGACTCTACTCTCTGCTTTCCCAGGGAAGTGTCCAAACCATAATGGTTTTGCTCTATCACTTTTCTGGGGAAAATGTTCCATTTGCATTAAGTAATGAGAACTTCTGTAGCCCAAAAGGGAAAGTATGCCCAGATTTATGGTCTTTCAGTACAACGCTTAGTATACTAAGCAGGAAATCTGGATTCCAATAGCCATTAACTTAAAATGTACAATTTTATATCTCTACTATGGGTGTTATAGCCTCGTGGCCCAGGGGTCTCCTTTTAGTATTCTCATGTACAGAACACTAAAGAAGAATTTGGGCATTGTTGCATCACAATTGCCAATTTACAGACAAAAGTCTGTAAAATTTCTTGCACTGCCAAGTTTAACTTTTTGAAAGACTCCTGTTGAAAAGCAAGGTCAAACTGCAATTTCAGGAAGAGAATAGGTTTTGTGAACTCTGTCATCACTTCATTTTACTTCTATGCAAAGAAAACTCTGTCATATGTTCCAAGTCACAGTACATTTATTCTCACATAGTTTTATGTTGCATTCACCACCAAATATTTTCTGTCAAAATGTTTATATCAGCCATGGAACTGTTACAGAAAGTAACAACGCTTCTATGGCTTGGAAGGAACAGATTTCATCTGGTGTTGGCACATCTTTTGTCTCACAGTATAGCTGAAATATATTTCGAAAGGTTTCACTACAGTGTAGTGATCAATAAAGCAGGAGTACAGCTATTTCTGCACTGTTTAAATATAGGTCATAACCTGTCATACCCCCTTTACCCCCCAATATGACTTGATTCCTGATAACACTGAAATCTAAACAGGTTCTTCTGTGGATTTGAGCATAATGAAACTGAAGCTCTTCAAACATACTAAAGAAATATATTTTCAAAGCATCTTAGTAATCTGGATAAAAATTATTGCTTCCAAATCATAAAGTACGAATTAATAAAAATTATGGACAAAAGATAATGTGCACTGGAAAGGTTTGGGGTTTATTTATTTATTTATTTATACACTCAAAACCTCAGGGTTTGAATACAAAATCTTTACAAGAAAAACCTTATGCATGAATTCTGAAGGAAGGCAGAGGAAAAAGCCCAAGTTTGCTCTCACTGTCACTGTGGGCTGACTGGGTACATCCTATACTGCTGAGGTTTGCCAGAGAAGGCACACAAGCTTGTTTATGGAATGGCTCGACAGTTAAACCGTGGCCTGAGTGATCACCTAAGATTTGATTTTTCGCATCCTAGCTGTCTTACTTTTGTTCATTCTTACAGAAAAGAAAAAAAAAATATGTTGAGCAGTGTAAAAGCATTTAACTTGAAGCCATACAACATAAGAAAATCTACAACATAGAAAGACAAACTGTTGAGATAGTAAGAATGACTCAAGGATTCATGAAGAAAATACCGACCTTCATGAAGAGTTATACATCCCTAAAAATCCCTCACCAACAAAACAGCAGATGACAACTCAGCAAAACAGTTTAAAGCCAGTTTAAAGCAATGGATGGCGAGCATGTGACTAAGCAAGTTGGTAACATGCCGGTCCGAGCTATCTATTGTGTACTAGTTAATGGATAACTGGTGTGTACTGTTCGCTGTGCATAGCCTGCCTGCAAAGTCTCTCTGCACACAGCAAAATAACACCTGAACAAAGGTGTTCATGAGGGATGTTACACTGCCACTCCATAAGACAACACAATTGGAACTGTATTAATCAACTGGATATGCCATTTTGCCAACAATGTGAAATTTAAACCAGGGTCAGGAAGCGCAAATTTTACCCCATCTTCTTCTCCTACAGACCATACAGATCCAGCCTAAGTTAAGGTCCAGAGTAAGAATGCTTGCAACAGAGACGGAATTAAGCTGACATCCCTTGATTTCTTTGTGGTGTTGTAATACCCACCTTCCACCTTGGTAAGACTGTGATTTTTGTTCTGACCATGAAGCTTTTCACTGAAAATTGAAATCTATGCCTTTCTAGCTGCTCATTTATGCATTGACATGGGAGAAATAATATCATTTGATGGTGTCATTCATATATGATATTCCTCAGGAGATCAATCTAAATCTTCATGACGTTTGAAGGGTCATTTGTATGTTCTTTTTTTAACCTGGAGAGGGTGATTTATAAATGACATGTTTATGATTGAATAGCTTTTGCTTATCCTGGTTTAAATAAGTGACAATGAACAACTGCTGTGCTTATCAACGTGACTGGAAGTCATTTTTGATCAACTTTTTATTTCCTATTGAACCTTTCTGAAGGAAGCATAGGCTATATTAGGACTCATTTGTTCAATCAAAAAATAAGAATTGAACACATATTATTTAGCATGTAGGCAATTTTTGACATTTTCGACAGCCTTCATCAGTATCAGTCTCACTAGCTTTTAGCATGCAAGCAAGTACAGTCGCTATTATGGAAATTGTAAGATTCAGATTCAAGAACCTCAAAGCTGTAGAAGTGAAGTGGAAATCCTGTTAAATTTTCACTGCCCAAATTCACTGAAAGGAAAGATTGACCTGGGAAAAGGACAATCTATACCCACCTCAATTAACTGTTGATATATAAACGAATATTATTAATGTTGATCCACCACATATTGGATTCAGCTCCTGCTGTTTATTCTATGAATCCCATGACAGCATTTTAAAGAAGTACACCTGAGACTTTGCCTGAACAACCATTTTTCCTATTATTATAGTGTCTCATCAATAATATGAAGGACTTTTTTTTTTTTTTTTCTGTAGGAATGGAATAACAATCTGACAGGCAACCTGACAGAAATTTTGAGGATTTTTTTTTTTTTTTCTGGTAAAACAGTGAGATCTATACTTGAAGCATATTTCTGGAATAGAGCAAAAGCTGTTTGAGCTCCAGCACAGACCATGAGCAACATGTATCCTGAAACTGAGTATTATCTTTAAAGAAAGACAGATCTTAATGGTCAAAAGCATTTATTCGGTCCTTAGCTTTCTGCAGTTCATCTAAAAGATATGTATTCAGTTTGAAACCATCATCTAAGATCATTTCCTTTTGTGAAAAAGAAAAAAAAAAAAAAGGACACCACAAAAGGGAATTGTACCCAGTGTTCTCCTAAATACATTTCCACAAAGGAAAGGCCTTTCAGTTAATGAACTGCTGAGCTTCAGAAAGGATAAAATGCTTACACATATGGACATTGTTTATAGATGCACAGAGGAATGAGGGACAGCTGCAAAAAGACTTAAAAAATATAACAAACTGAGAGAATACAAAAAACCATTTAAACTAATAAAATATTATTTAAAAAAATAAAGGCATGTCCACAGGATGAAAATACAAATCTATGTTAATTATGGAAAATTAAATGTAAAAAGCCAATAACACAAGACCACCACCTCCGCCACCAATTTAAAAACAAGTGATGAATGCCTTGCTGAGTGAAAAAAGTCTTTGATACAAGATGCCTTCCAGGGAATCTGTAGGGTCAATAAACTATGAAAGAGTGAAGGACATGCCTAAAAATTTAGGAGTAGAAGAAAAAATAGTTTGTTCTTTCATGTCTGTGTCTGTTGCTGGAGAACTTAGGTGTTCCCACAGTGGAATCTTTCCCCACGGAAGGCTCATCAGAAAATGTGTCTGAAATGGAATTGTGAACTAGAGAGGTCTCAGCACAACTCAACAAAATGAACAGTAACAAATTGATACAACCAGCTAGTATTCCCCCAAGAGCTGTAAAGAAACTTGAGTATGAAATAGCTAAGCTGTCAAAATCGAATGTAGTAATAACTTCTCATTTATAACTGCCCTAGTACTGTAGAATGAAAGGTATCATGTGTTTCTTCTCGTTTCTTTGGAGGAGAGGAAGAGGGTGGTTTTACATTTTGTTTTTCAAAACACTTTAAGGAGGACCTGTTGAAATGTTACAAGAAAGACAAATCAAAATATTACGAAATGAAAGAAAGAGATATGTGGTCTTAAGGATTAATAATAATGTTATGGAAAAGTCAGCAAGTTTCTTATAAAAGAAAGTCTGAACATAAAACATTTTTAAAGGAGTCAAAAGGCATGTGGACAAGAGAGATAGAGTCAAAAAGAGTCTAATTAGCTTTCTCAAAGGTACTTGACAACGTTCTTCAATGAAAGGTTTTAGAGAAACAAAAGCATAAAGTGGGGGATAAACCATTAATCTTGTAAGTTACTGACTGTAGCAATTAAATCTCCAGTCCAGAGGCCAAGAAGTACAGAGAGACCACATCAACTCTACATAATGCTGAACACAAAGATCTCCTCTGAGCCCAATTTTTGCTTCTATAGCCCTAAATCCTAAAACTGCCTCATGAATATTTTTCAGTTCAGAGTGCCTGAGACAGTGTGTGGCTATACCATAAGTCAGAAGAGCAATGTTTTAAAAACATCTATCTAACTGTACATGCTGCCTTCCCTGGATGTGACTTGAGAGTGCATATGAGTGTCACAAATTTTCTGAAACATCATTAAAGGAGGCAGGGGGTAGGAGGTGCAGAAGTCATGTCTACCCCATATTTCAATCACAGTATGTTCAGACATCTTTGCTGTTTCAAAGAATCACAGAATTGCAGGACGGTTGGGGTTGGAAGGAACGTCTGGAGATCATCTAGTCCAACCCACATGCTAAAGCAGGTACACCTAGAATAAATTGTACTGGAATGTGTCCAGGCAGGTTTTTAATGTCTCCAGAGAAGTAGACTCCACAACCTTTCTAGGCAGGCTGTTCCAGTGCACTGTCACCCTCAAAGGAAAGAAGTTTCTTCTCATATTTAGATGGAACCTCCTCTGCTTCAGTCTGTTCCCATTGCCCCTCATCTTATCATTGGGCACCACTGAAAGGAATCTGGTCCCATCCTTTTGACATCCACCTTTGAGATATTTACAAACACTGATGAGATTCCCTCTCAGCTTTCTCCAGGCTGAACAGACCCAGCTCTCTTAGTCTCTTCTCATAAGAAAGGTACTCTAGGCCCCTAATCACATTTGTAGCCTGCCATTGGAGTCCCTCCGGTAGTTCCTTGTCCTTCTTAAGCTGGGAAGCCCAGTAGTCCAGATGCAGCCTCACCAGGCAGAGTACAGGGAGAGGAGAACCTCCCTCGACCTGCTGATGACACTCTTCTTAATGCATCCCAGGATACCATTGGCCTTCTTGGCCACAAGGACATATTGTTGACTCATGGTCAACCTGTTGTTGACCAGAACTCCCAAGTCCTTCTCTACAGTGCTGCTTTCATGCTTTCACATGCCATTGTGCCTGAATATTATAGACCATTCTAACAGGCTTTCTGTCTCTAGCCAAGATGTTTTATACAAGCCATAGTACAATCTCCAAAACACACTTGAATTAAAAGTCATTATATATGTGTATATATATATATACATATATATAGATATTTTCTTTAATGAAGACAATACATATCTACCCTACAGGAGGCCATGAACCCTCAGATGAACCACAGGTGTCATCTTAATGCAGAGTATCTGAGACAGGATAAGACCGAAGTACACTGAGTTGTTTTATCAGTTTTTTCTGTTGCATATTGCTGGATTCACTGAAGTTTCAGAAAGCACTATAACTCTAAATACAATATGACTTTTAGTAAGAGTGTATTAACTTCTCTTCAACCCTCCAAACTCCATGGTACAACAAAAAAGAAAACAGAGAAAATATAAACAGGAAAATATATTAAAATTTTAACAATGTAATAAATTAAAGATAAATCTGTAATTATTTGGGTTAAGGTCATCGGGGTTACAAACTTTAATTGCTGTTAGTGAATTGAATCAACAGCACTAAAAGAAAGCAGGTGGCAATAAACTTACAGTTCTAAGAAAATTGTGAAATTTTTTAATACAACTAGAGTTACATTATAAACAGAGGATTTGTTTCAGAGTTTTATGTAATTGATATATTTTGTCTGCTGAACCTTGTTCTATACCACTTAAAATGAAATAAATGACTGAACTGTATTTTCTGTATTGGATTCCAAGGCAAAAATATTAGGTGAAGTATGCACTGACTTGTTGCTGAAGTGCTTGTATAGAATTCCTAAGTTCCCTCGGAGCATTAATCTTTAGGGTAGATAATATAAAAATGAATAAATAAACACTGGCATTAAGTGGAAGGAGGATGAGAATGAAGCATTTGTAGAAAAGATTTGCACAGCCAAGGGACAAGATGGGTCAAACCAAGACTATCAGCACTACAATAACAGAATGCTGATATATTCTCCTAAGACAGCATTAACGTATTGCCATAGTGGTGATCTTTGTGACCTTATCAAGATCTACTGCAATTTCTCATAAGAACTCTGTGTTGACTTATAACCCTGCTGATACACACAGGAACACATAAATGACACAGATGTGCTATCAACTGGAAATATAAGCTTTCTTCTGCTTCTTTTCAAATCCCATAATTCACTGCTAAGGAACAAGAATAAAATAAGTACATTTTGTATGACGCAGAAATGTCTCAGTTATAAGAAGGAAAACATCAGAAAATGTCATGAACTGAATGTAAGGGGACACTATATGGAGCTGTGGACATTATTACATGAAACATATCACGTGTATTTTCAGCTGAACTTTTGAGCATTACATCTCCAAAGTCATGAAGTACTTTTTTAGAAGGAAGATGTCATGAGCCATTGCACAGACTTTGGCCTTTGAATACTGAACTGCTTGGGAAAAGTATTTCCTGAATCATTCAAGAACTTGAGAGTTTCATTTAAAGACCCTTTACTTTTTCTGTGGTCTGCAACTGTAGTTACATTTTAGGGGTAGACAGTGTCAACCCTCCTATGTAGATAATAGTATACATATTTACACAAATTGTGTATAAGAAGGTGCATAGGAGGCTCTTTTTTAGAGTTTAATATATGAATTTTAAAAATGCCCAGTATGTCTTAAAGCACCCAGTATGTCTTTAGTCACCCTAGAGGGTGACTAAAAGCTCAAGATACTAAAACTGGCTAATTAAGAAATCATTTGTGTTCCCCTTCTGTTGGCAAGATACATATAATGATTTTCGATGAGTAAAGGCATGACAATCTAACTTGATGTATAACTTGCTAGTAAGCCACAAAGTTAAAGGCAAGTAAAAAGGAAGAAGACTCAAGGTGATGAAATGGAAAGGCAGATTCTTGATGTTGCTTTACCAGCCAGTTTTATACTGCCAATGTAATCCTTTTCTTAAAGGAAGTTCCCATAAGTAGAGGGTGTGGGTTTTTCTGTCTTTTTGTCTTCTTTTTTTTTTTTTATTTTTAATTGCATGTAATACAATCCATATTATAGTACTGCAATATATACATATGTAAAAACACGTTTTCAAAGGCCTTTGAAGACTTTAGCCTCTAGCAATTTAAAGTAGCTATTCTCCAAACTATTATCCAACTTTCAAATAGCTTGCATAATTCACAATTTTAAAGGGAAAAAAAAAAGGCTATAAAACTTTAGTACATATGACAGCACTAAAAATAAGCATAAACAGTATATATATTCTATATGTAAAACCCATTCATTACATAGTGACAATAAGATGCTTCAGGATTCTGAACTTGTTGTGATTAATGTACTTCTTGTTTGCATCAGCTTCACTTCATGCCTCGCTACACACCCAAGGTGTCCATTAATCAGCACTGCTGCATAGTCTGTCATATCTTGTTGTTTAAATAACACAATCACTCATGGTGGAAGGTATCTAGAACTACACCAAATTTTTCCACTTCGAGCTTTAGAACTTCTTAACTGGCTTTTGCAAGACGCTTTATCATTGTTCTAGCAGTTTCACAGACACATGAATGTCTCACAATGTCTCCTTGTTCTCCATAGCTTCATTTGAGATTTTCAGATGCAACAAGATGGTACTGAAATTACATGGTGGTTGTAATTTAAAATAAAATGTGATCTCTTTGTCGCAATGAATCCTCCAAGGATGACAGTAATATCATCATGGATTTAATGAAAAATAGATGTATCTGTATTTTGAAGAAAAAATATAAAATAACTGAAAAGAGAAGCTGAAATCTCTAATACATTCTGTGAAATATTATTTAGGCAAAAAAAAAAATTCATTTTTAATGACAGTCACAATTTTGTGAAAAAAACAAACCAAACCAAACCGAACCAAAACATAGGAACCCAAAATTTCTTATTCCATTGATTTCTTCCTTCTCTAAGGGACCATCTCATATGTTGGAGTGTCAAAACAACTGATGTTGCTCCTCAAAAAGGATTTAAAATAAAAACAAAACATTTTTTTGTCATAGGGAAAGCATTGTTTTTAGCAAAACACAGGAATATACTAGTAATAGCGAGGGGAAAAAAAAGAGTTCCAGTTGGAATAGAATAGAATATTTCAGTTGGAAGGGACCTACAGCGATAATCTAGTCCAACTGCTGACCACTTCAGCACTGACCAAAAGTTAAAGCATGCTGTTAAGGGCATTGTCCAAAAACATCTTAAACACTGACAGGCTTGAGGCATCGACCACCTATCCAGTAAGCCTGTTCCAGTGTTTGACCATCCTGTCTGTAAAGAAATGCTGCCTAATGATCAGTCTAAACCTCCCCAGTGCAGCTTTGAACCATTTCATGCATGCTTTCACTGGTTACCAGCTCAGCACCTCCGTCTCCACGTCCCCTCCTCGGGAAGCTGTAGAGAGCAATGAGGTCACCTGTCAGCCTCCTTTTCCCCAAACCAGACAAACCCAGATTTTTTAGCTGCTCCTCATAGGACATTCCTTCCAGCTCTTTCACCAGCTATGTTGCCCTCCTCTGAATGTGTTCAGGGACCCTCACGTCCTTTTTAAATTGTGGGGTCCAGAACTTCAGATCGTACTCAAGGTGAGGTTCCATCAAATCTAAATGCAGTAGGAAAATAAGATATTTTGTCTGGCTAAATCGCAAATTTAATGTTTATTCTAAGTTAAAAATTTGACCAGCGTTTTATCTCTGTGAACACCAGCATAGAGAAATACTACTCTACAGATTTATGCTACCGGTTTGGGAAAATGTCTGTTTATCTCAAGCACGTAAAATCTGAGAAAAGATGATGAACAACTTTTAAGAAGACAGTTTATGTAATGATTTCTGTTTCTAGACTTTTTAAAAATATGTGACTGCATGTTTATAGAAATTGCAACACTTAGTTTGAGGAGCAATATAAGATAGGAACTGTTGTACTGCAAGTTAAAAAAACCCTACATGAGAAAAACAAAACTGTGGTTTTAAGACTAATCTTCACACTTTCCCCTCCCTCTTCCCTTTTCTTTAATATTTCAGAGTTGTCCGGACATAAGAATTCTTAATTATTTTGCAGTGGATCTCAACAAGCTATTGGTTTACATAAAATGGGAAAGTAAGCAGAAGTCAACATTTTTCAGGATCATCACTTCAATAAGAATCAGAACAATTACACAAAAGAGAAAGGAAGATGGCAATTTCCCACCCATAAACATAAGCAGGGAAAAACAGGAGATTTTTGAAGTGGAGAATGATTAACTGCAATTGTGCTCTACTTGGATTCAGAAGCAGCGCTCCACATTCATTATTTATTTCTCAACACTGAACTGATATCAATAAATTAGACATATGCTTCACATCAAGGATATTTAATAAATTCCTGGAGCCTGTACGTTTTTGTCACTGGGATGTAACTTAGAAGACAGAAATTTGCATATTGAAAGGTGTTTTACTCCAGTTTTAACAGAAAAAACGTCTTTGCTATTTTGTATACCAAAACACAAAACCCCACACTTGCCAAATTCAGATGGTTGAACTTGAGATGGGCCATCACCCCCTTAAACTTGGAAGATCTTTCCATAAAGACAGTCTCATAGTAATCCATTCTGTTGTTTGGCTATGTTTATAGATGAGGAACTAAAGCATAAAACAAACAAACAAACAAACAAACAAAAATCTGAGCCCAAATTCTGCCTGTATTGTGTTTTATATTGTCAGTTTCTTCTGACTTCGGTAAAGTAAGTAAATCAGAGAACAATTATAATGCATAATTTGCTCAAGATCCCTTGAAAATCTGGTGGAATTTGAAATAGACCTTATTACCTGCCTTCTAAATTAATTCTAAACCTGAAGATCGTCAAGCAGGATTTTAGTATATTGTCTTTCCTAAATTGATATAAATTCCATTGTTTAAATGTTTTAATGAACTTAATCCTATAAAAATCTGTTTATTGAGATTAAGCTATTAAAATATATTTATTTTTAATGAAGTAACAGAACTGTTAGCATGCACAAGGTTCACATAGATATTTTTCCATGCTTCTGCACAGAATTTATCTGAACATGAATATATTTAAATAACGGAGAAATCTACATAAAATAAATAACCATAAAAATTATATTATCAATTAAAATTTATCAATTTAGTATTTAGACACTAGTTAGCACTTGTACACCACTGTGGTAGGAGTTCTGTGTGCACAGCACGCAAATAATTTTCTTAAAACATAGACCATGACAGACATGTAGCATGTAAATTCAATAAAGATTCTTCATCAAAATAGGAAAATAAAATACATGGTTATGATTTACATGATAAAGCATATGAAACAGAGTACATTTTGAGCAAGTAAAAACAATTGCTTTGTGAATGATCAACAGACTCAAAACAGCCTATTCAAATAATTTTATTGAATACTTATGACTAAAAAATACACTTTCAAGATGGACAATTTATGCACAAATTGTTCACAGGTGATTCAAACACCCTGAATAGTAAGTATTCTCTTTAAGGAACCTCTTTATCCCTTAAGATATATTTTTTCCTCAATTAGTATGAGCTGTGAGTCATGGGGTGTTTATAGCACCTGTATTCTCATCAAATATGAAATTTTTTATTTGGGTTGCTAAGGCAGAGAAAATAAAAGGAGCAACAGATCAAACCTGTGTCTTTGTTGTGTGTAGATATAAACTCAGCAAAACGGAAAAAAAAAAAAAAAGAATATATAGTAGAGAATAACATAACATGACTAACAACACACATTTTTACAGAATTGCTTAACAAAAGCTTTGTTTCATATTATTGCTTTTTGATTTTTTTTTTCAGAGTAAAACCAAAAAGAAATATTAGATATATTTCCAGAAACAGATACAAGTTTAATAGCCACCAGAGTGTGTATGACAGAGATTTTTCTGTGGTCCATAAGGGTGAGGTCATCTATCTGAAATCCAAACTCCCGAGGTAACAAAGGGAAGTATTCATTTAAAAATAATACTAGAAAAAAAGCCTTAGTTAAGGTGTGCAGGATTATACCAAAGCTGTACAAATCAGTTTGTGTCTACCTCTTTCCTCTCAGCTCACTATAAGAAATGAAACTAAACTAATGTTTGGTTTCTTTAATTAAAAAATCTGTGTAGACTATAACGGCTGAAAGTATGGAAATGCCAACATTTGATACAGCTCCCTTGCACATAAGCATTATAATATATGATGTTTATGCTCTCTTTACAACCAAAGTACTCATTATTTATTCAGCATACTGGAAGAATGGGCTCAGTGTAAAGAAGTAAAGATGCATCATAAATAGTACCAGTGGAATGAAGAATACTTCATTTTCTCTAGATATTGAGAGTTACACAGACAATAAAGCAGGACTGCAGAAATAGAAGTTTAAGTGAATACCACAAAAAATTAAATAATAGCTTCAGCTACAGATTTTCTATGATATTCTTATGAAGTTACACAACAAGCCTCTTGTCACTAGTTTTTAGCAATGATTTCTCGTTTTTGGTGTCTGACACAAGCTCAAAGCTTCAAATGCATAGTGGTAAGCACCCAAACCTATAACCGATATAAACGGGAGAGTGGGTAACTAGTAAAGGTAACAGCCCACATTATCATATGGTTGGATGTCAGCAGGTCTAACATGTTGCACAACCACGACCACAGAAGAAATAGTTGGTTGAGGTTTGTCCGTATTTATGAAATGTTGTCCTACATAAGAGAAGGCAACTATAACTGACACGACAGGGCTACCACAGTCTGCAGTTCCAGGAAGCAAAATACCTATATTGTACAGTGTTTCAATGAATAACAATAAATATAGCGGGATCACCTCGAAAAGATTTAGGAAAGAATGTACTAGTTCTGGATTGCTGCCTACTCATTACACCAAAGCTATTGTGGGTCTATGAGGTTCAAGAAATGACAGGCTATCATAAAACATTTTCAGAGGTATTGGGTGATGTTGCCTGGGTAACTTAAATTCTAGCATCCCCTAATTAAAGTCCTTAACTTACTTTCTTAAGATACTATTTTTTTAAGAATCTTGTTGGCATAATCATCTTTCTCATTAAACTGGTTCCATGCCACTATGACTGAACTCTCGTCAACAGAGCCAAAGCAAAGAAAAACTGATGCAGTTGGGTCAAGGATCAGGAGTAAGATGAATAAAACTGTCAAGCTGAACTGTCATACTTTTTTCTTGTTAATATTTATATAATTATGCTTATCTAGATATGCAAGTGGGAATTAATATTTGAAAATAACAGTCTAAGACTGCTAGGGGGTTTTTTTATTTTTTTTTGTGGGGGGGAGGGGTTTGTTTAGGTTTTTTTTCTCTCTTTAAAATAGCCTGCCAGCCTCTGGAACTCATTATATTCAAGTAACGCATTTAAGCATTACAGTGCCCAGTGGCTATTTCAAAATGGAATTTACTTCTAAAAAAATGATGATTAGAAAAGGATGATCAGCTATTTCCTACACAGTGCCAAGAAAAGGCTGAAAATCTGGTCCCCTCAAGATCACAGAGTTGAATAAAATTAGAGGATATCTACTACCGAGTATTATTTATCATCTTGAACAAATTAACTTCTGAAGTTAGGAGTGCATGTTATCCCTTAAAAAAATCAGGGAGTCAGTACTTGAAAACATAGCATATTTCCATTTGTTTCTCCAACCAGACCAGTTAATACGTTGAACATTAAAAGACCAGCCTCCATGTTTTCACAGCTGTATTCAAATTCACATTAACAATTTCCACCTGCCTAAGCATCTGTCGTGCAGTACTCTGAAGTAGGCCTTCCAGTTCCACATGTTGGAGTTCTTCCTTTTTCTTGGAAATATTTCATAATGCTTTGAGTCAGAAAAGGAGCAAGTGTAGCTGCAGATACATTAAATGTGCTCAGGCTGTTGTTTGTACTGAGGTCAAATGGTATAGAAAGGCCTGTGTATATAACCTACAGCTCTCATCTTCTCAAGCAGAGCAGCTTCTGGACTAAGTTCTTTTTCCATAATAACTCTCATACTGTACTTGGGAATTGTTTAGGAAAGTCCTTGTTGGACTGGACCAAGACAGCATCAGGCACATTTTGAGCAATTTAATATTATAAGTAGTCAGATTCCAGTACCTATCAAGTTCTCTTGATGATTTTTTTTAACAAGTATAACCAAAACCTCTGTATTTGTATGATACTACAGTTTACAGGTTTGTGTGCATACGAGAAGGTGAAGAAGATCCTAACACCACTACATATTTAAAACAGCTACATCACAATGCATGTTATAAATATATAATCTTATATTATGACTTCCAGCAGATCAGACATCTGAACACTTTAGTGCAAGGAGAAAAGTCACGGTAGGAGGAAGAGAGATGCCATCTGGACACAGGACCACATGTGGTATTGGTTAAGCTCAATCCATAAAATGTTACTATATGGATCACAGTGTGTTTTCTTGTTCTCCTCCTTTATTTTTTGCAGGGAGATGAAATTACCTGAACCTGTTAGACACTGTAACAAGGCAGCCAGCTAAAATGTCAATTTCTTATCCTTTTAAAGAGACTTCTCAAGGGAATAGGACCCAATAGTCTGTATTAAACGGATGAATACCATCAGGATTTAGACTCTTATACATAGGCACATAAGCAGACAGAAATGGAGAGGTCATGATTCCTGGGCAAGACAATATCATCTTTCTGTGGAACTAGCTTGTGATGACAAAACCACACATGGACATTTATCCACAATGCAGCAAAGCACTTAAATGTATGCTTGGACTTGTTTATGGCTTCCATTTATCAAAACACTTCAAAACTAGAAAGGGAGGCAGGATCCCTGCCTTGAAGAGTTTTCAGTTTATTTTGTGTACATAAAATATATCTTAATGTAATATAGTCCCCATATAACTAGCACAAATTCTTACTTTAGCTTTTGTCATCTCAATTGGAAAGATACCCCAGAGCTATTAAGGTAACTTTGTCTTTTAAGCCTTTTACAATTATGTAGGTGATTCAAAGATGACAACTCTATGATACCTAAATCCATTTACTGGATTTATATAATACTTCAAATTCCTTTGCATAATAGGAGAAAATTTGAAAGATGAAAAATCTTGTAACTTTAATGTACAAAACTTCAAGCTTGAAGAACTACTAAAAAGAAACCCAAGAGCGACAGACCGTCATAAGTGTGTGAAAGATCTTGGGAAGGCAAAATGAAAAGAGGGAATTAATCAGAGTGTACAAAAGAAAAAGGGTACTTAAACCCTATTGTTGTTCTTCTGGTAAAGTTGAAATGTGTAAGATGAAACTAGACATGAAGGGAAGGAAGAAAAGAAATATACAGAACAATTTGGTTACATCAGATAACCTGAATCAGTGTAAAGTGCATTTCCATCAGTAAAAGACATGCATAACACAAATGCTACTAAAAATAAAAGCTAATTTTATGATAATTTTATTCTCTTGTCCTTCAGCTAGTTCTTGTTCAAACACAAAATAAATAAAACTAATGCAGGCACATACAGAAATGCTTTCATGATCCTAACTATTTTCATAACTATTTCTGACAGAAATTATCGCTAAGCAAGCTAATCCTTACATATTTTTATTGCTTTCCTTCAGTGGTTTACTGTATTACTCCCATACACCATCATTCCCACAGTTTTTTCCTCATACTTACTGCAGTTCCTATTAATTAGTGCTTATTGATCACTTTTTTTGTTTGTTTGTTTTTCTCCATTGGAAGGGTCAGTAGATGTGACAGTATTCTTGAGTTGCTGTGTTAAACACAGTCTATTTCACTGGACCTGTGTTAGATAGAATGGCTGTAAAGCATAGCATGGCTTTCATCAAAGCTGCCTGCAAAATTAAATCAAAAGACTGTGTTAGAAAAAAAAGATTTGGGAGGGGGGAAGGAGGGAGTAAGAGAGACACAGGAAAAAAGGAGTTGTCTTAACAGCCAGTTTAAGAACTTATTTCACCTGCTGAGTATTCCAAAATGCCTGGTCATGGTTAGTACTTTTTCCCTTCCTCATGACAGATATAACACTGACAAGGCCATAAGAAATGGAAATGCAAGTGCTGAGTGCTCCCCAGTTAAAGATTATTGCAACAAGGAGTCCTTGGTATTTTGCAACATAAAATATTCTGAGCATGACTAGCACTCACTGGTTATTACCTACATTTCAGGGAAGTATCTTCATGGCAGCAGCTGGACTGGGGTGTGAGAGCAAGATGAGAACTCCTTTCCTCCCAAACCTGCCCCAGATGTGTTAACACATCTATTAGAGCACCAAAACCTGCTTGTGATTAATTCTAGGCTGCACCAGAACAGAGTCTTATCTTGATTAAGCTATTATAAATCTAGAATAACTCTACAGAAGGTACATTTCACTGCAAGTAAGATAAGAATCTGGCCTCTCACGTGTAATCCTTTCTCCTCAGCTCATGACAGCAGTGTCATATTAAAAATGTTTTGATGGTGTTGTTGTGGCTTTTTTTGGTTTGTGTTTTTTTTTGGTATGCGTATGTTTGTGTGTTTTGTTTGTTTGTTTGTTTTAATCACTGAAACATGATAGAATTACCCAGAATGTGGAGCCTGACACAGTCATTCTCTTTGCTTAAGCCCCCTAAGTCTGTTGACCTTGTACTTCTGAAATATATACTCCAGGAAATTATGCAAATTTCAAATCAATAAATTGTTGTGTGAATAATAGACTTAACAACCTGATTTCCTATAAATTTATTTTCAAGACCTTCCTCTGAAATAAACCAAGCTCTGCTCATTTTTATTTCTTTCTTTTCCCTGACCGTTCTCTAGTTTGCACCAAATATCAGAATTTCACCCCAAACCCCAACTCTCTGTAACAGCAGAATGAGACTCAGCACACGCTCTATCAGTCTCCAAGTAGTATGTGTGTTCCTGTACAGCCAGCAGATCAAACAGAAAATATAACTATCAAGTCTACTTTACAGCCTTCTTTCACCAGAAGAGAGAATTTCTTCTCTAACTAGTGATTTTTATTAAGATGTTGGAAGATCAGATTTTTGAAACCTCTAGCCTTCAGCTATACTTGTTGAAACTCAAAGCTTTTATGTATTGTTAGAGGGAACTGGCAGAGAACAGTAATTTCTGTCTTCCGTTAGTTTGTTTCTGGCGTAGGAAACCATTATAAAAGCAGAGTTGAGGAGATTCCTTCTGTGTGAGTGTGTATGTTAATTTATTGTAACTTTTTCTCTTCCTGGGCCTATATAACATCTTGCCAATTCATTAAAAGAAGTGTGAGATAGTTCTTTTGGGAGCTCACTTCATCTTACAGCATGATCCTATGGGCCCACAACACTTGTCAGCTTCTTGTGATAGCTTAAAAGTAGAAAAACTGTGCATAGTGAAATCTCCCTTCTTTTTTTTCTGGATTTATTAGCAGCTTACAAAAAATATGAAAGTGCATTAAACCAAAAATACAGACCTGTCCAGTAATGCCTCAAAATGAGATAGTGATAAAGAATAGAACCAGCATAAAGTATCGAATCAGTAAAGTGCTGAAGCCTTCACCTAGCAGGCAATTGTCAGACATTCATTTCCTCATTATCTTCTATTTCTCTGATTTAGATACATAAAGTTTCTGCCTATAAAGGAGAAGAATGTTATGAAAAAAAAATCTATCATGCTCCCTCTCCCCCATGCAAAGCTGTGAAACTTTCCACTTTCCTCTCTGATTTGGAAATTTGTGGTATTTCTTCTTCAGTGGCCTCCTTTCAATTTGCAAAATACTTTTTTAAGACAACATCGTATCTGCTATGAATGGCATTCTCCTATTTACAGTTGTGGCCAGTCACCCAGCCTGGCCCAGTCAAAGGAGACTGGAATTCTATCACTTAATGTTTTTTTTTTATTATTATCAGAGATTGAAGTTAAAAAAACAGATATATATTCACAAGGGAGACATAACCGCCTTCGAAACAGAACAGTGAGCTAGGTTTTTGTCTTATTTATGGTCTTCTCACAAATCTGAAAACTGACTGACTTCAAAAGGCTTTACTCTAATTCTCACTCATTTACATAAAAGTCTAAGCGAGAATTAAACCCTTTATGTCAGTAGCCGTGGGTGACTTTCTTGTCTTAGGTTTTCTAAGCATTCACGTCTGAAGAATTTAAAGAATGTTAACAACAACAAAAAAAATCCTGACAAACATATTGACAGTAAGTCCAAGGAAGCAAATGAGTAAAAACTGAATTACAGATACTCAAAAGAATGTCAATGGATTTCTCTTTCTTCACCTCTTCAGCATTCAGAAATAATCAGCTTCTCTGAGAGAGATATAAGTTTTTTTGTAATAAACATAGATGCAATATGGATCTTGTCTCATCTCATGTACAAATGTAACTTAAGGTTATCGTGTTTTATATATCTCACTTCTGAACCATGTTGTATTTATAGACCTGTCAGCTGCTTTGTCATAAACATCAAATACAATTTTTCTTATCCAAGTAACATCGTTTATGAGAATCGAAGACTCCATCTTGCTCACTCACAACTGATCTTTCATAAAAAGTTCTCTATCCATCATTCTTAGGCACATCCAAACTTTTACTGTTTAAGAATACATTACTCTGCATTTCTTTCTATTAATGCACAGAAAAACAGACCTCTGATGACACTTCAATCTATACCATCTATGCCCGAAGTATATCCTGTGCTTTGCAGAGTCTGTGTAATTTGCCGCAGGAAAATGGAAGCATGTTTTTTGCTCTCCACATATTTTTAAAATCAGTGGTATAGGTCTATACACAGGATGCAATACAAAGAATGACTTACTGTGTTCTGATGTAATGCAAGAAAAAAAATATTAAAGATGAAAAAGCAAAAGCATTTTGAGATTCCTCTTACTGGATTCCCAAACCTTCCCCCTCAACAGTTTTCATTTGCTTATATTGACTGCAGAAAATATAACTCAATCTTTCGTATTCATTAGATACAAACTTTGTCCAAAAATATGAGGAAATGGACTGAAATGTTCTAATATTTGAATTTCATCTAAAATCAGAAACATTAATTTATTCCACATCTGATTCTAGACTATAGGTCTGAATCACCCATGTACATTTCTGTACTTGGTGTTCACATAAACAGAAAATGGCTTTTAGAATTTAGAGGCAGTAGATTCCTATCTTGTATGAACTATTCTGAGGTATCTCTACCTTGAGTATAGCTTTGAATGAGTTTAACCGTGTGATTTTAAAATAAACGAGCTGTAGGTAGTCCAAACTGTTAAACAAAGAATGTACATTGTGCTTCTCTTCAGCCTCTCTGACACACAGACTATGGCATTCTTTCCTGAAGATTGTTTAGTTCATAGTATTAAACATGTATAATATAGGTTTTCTCTCAACTTCTAATCATCTCTTATCTGTCAATTTACCAGATACATGAATGACTTCACAAAGTTAAAGTTAGGATTCCAACACAGGATATAATTACTTATATTACTCATAAATTTATATACAAAGCCAGGAAAAGATTAAGGGAAAGTGGAATCAGTAGTGAATAGGAAAGGAGAAGTAATGTCCAGAACAGGCAAAAAAAAAAAGAAAAGAGGAGTT
Organism: Pampusana beccarii; assembly: GCA_013399365.1. Lineage (NCBI taxonomy): Eukaryota > Metazoa > Chordata > Aves > Columbiformes > Columbidae > Pampusana > Pampusana beccarii. The sequence continues at coordinate 78,420 of VWYH01000614.1, forward strand.
TCAGTCAGTTCAAAGGCAATTCAAATAAAATAGAGAAATAAACTTTGCCTAAATCCTGACTTTCATACTTTTTTCTTTATTCAGTCTTGTTGATTGTACATTGTAAATGAACTTGTACATTATAAAAGATGATGGGTTTGAATGCTTATGTTTGGAGGAAGGTGAAAGAGGGTTACTTTGGAACTGCTTTGATACTTGGTCTAGGAGAAGCAATTTAACTAATTATTTTTTTCCCTGTTTGTTTGTGGGGTTTTTTTGATTGTTTCTTTTCTTGGTTTTAGTTTTTTTTTTTTTAAATACAGTGGTATGTATTTCTATTTTAAACTTTGTACTGTTAGTGTATTCTTTTAGAAACACTACAATTTTATGTTCTTGCAGTATCGTTGATTCGAGGTTCAGGTTTTGATCCCACTGCAGTTCCCCTGGTAATAATAACTCATCTTGTTCAAACACAAATTCAACATCTGGTCATATGAGATATCACAGAAGTGTTTTGTTTACAAAATCCATGGACGACTCTACTTTCTTCCTTATGTTTTGCAGAATAAAGTGAAAACTTCTTAACATTGATGCATTTGAGTCTTGACCCATCTGATTCTCCCATTAAATAATATTATATTTTAGGAAAGAGGACACAAACCACTAACCCAAGTATTTCTGAAAACACACTTTAAGTTCATATAAAGCATTATTAACCTGTTAAACAATAATTATGAAATGATTATGAATGGTCTCAGAGACTGCATTTAACTCCTGTGTCAGTGAAACAATTCAAATGAAGAGTATAGTGTGTGTCCACTGAGTGATTTGATTATGAATTTTGCACAGCTTGCAGGAATTTCTTTAAGGTCTGAGATTCTGGAATGACAATAACTTTGGTTATCCCACTTTTCATTTTAGAAGTTTTGAGTTTGCATGGATATGAACAAAAATTGTTACAAAATAAACCCCAGAAAACAAAAACAAAAACCAACCAACCAACCAAAAAAACCTCAAACCAAACTAAACAAAAAAAAACCAGAAAAAAACAACCAACCAAAACCAAACCAAACCAAGCCAACCAACCAACCAACCAACCAAGAAAATAAAACAAACATAAACATAATTTGAGAGTTACCAGAAATGTCGATTCTAATGTTGGGACAGCTTTTACAGAACTGCTAGGCTCATGAGCTCATTTTTCCCTAGAATCTCAGTTTTCATTAAGCTCCTGACTTTCACTTTTCTTGAAATGAGTCTTGATACTGTTGCGTACCATAGAACCGTTGCCGATCTCTGTCAACATGGCTTGATTCGCATTTGAGAGATATACTCTTCTTGGGAAAGACTACCTTCTTCCAAGTTGGTGGGTGTTTTGTTTTGTTTTTTGTTTTGTTTTGTTTTATTTTGTTTTGTTTTGTTTTCCAGTGAGGAAGGCAGGAGAGACTGTTACATTCTTTCCTATTCTATGCTAGACACAGAATTTTTAAGGAAATAAGAGGGTACAGATAGTATGAAAATAAAAGACATAGTAGGAATTTTGAAGGGTTACAGAAGATAGAGTGGTATGTGAAAAACAAGGAAATATATTGAACATACAGAAAACTGAGGGGAAGCAAAGGTTAAATTGACAGACCAATTAAAAATATGAAAGACATAAAAGAATTTAAAACTTTGGGGGCAGGGATAATAAAGGGCAGTTAGGGCTGCACTTGTCCTTTCTGAATGGTTAGAATCCCTCTTTTCTGTGTTTACAGAAACATCAACTTGGAGATTAACCTGAAATAATGAGAAAAAGGTGGTTGCTTCCTGAAGGCTTAGAAGTTTAAATGCTTGGTTTTGGTTCCATGATTTAAACTAGTCTCATTTTTTGCAGGGAAGAAGGAAGGGAAAACTGTCAAGTTGTTTGACTGCTTGACTTTGGCAGTATTGCCCTTTACACAGGGATGGATTGCACCCTAAACAAACTCAACATGATCTGCAATAAATTATGCTTGCTTTTTACGATGTATTAATTTACGCACTAGAATGCAGTAAGATTCTGCTGTAAACCATGCCAGAACACACAGTTCTGTAAAAGAGCTGAAAAGGAGAAATGGAAAAAAAAAAATCTATGACTTTTTGAGCAACGCAGAAAACAGAAATTTCTAATCTGCTTTTAAACTGTACAGTGTAAAAATACAGTATCTCCACCTCACAACAATCAGTGTGGACACCCGAATGCACACCACCAAATTTTACTCATAGCTAGTCTTGTAAGAGAGTGGATTTTCTACTTCATTTATTTTCATCTTTGTCATTGTTTTGTGGCTATTGTCTTATATTTAGTTTACCTTCATCACAAAACCTATTTCTCTGATCATTTTTGTGACCTCCTCTGGCCCCTCTCCAACAAGTCCTTGTCTGTACTGTACTGAGGGCTCCAGAGCTGGACACAGGACTCCAGGTGGGGTCTCACCAGACCAGAGCAGAGGGGTAGATTCACCTCCCTCAACCTGCTGGCCGTGCTGCTTTTGATGCAGCCCAGGATATAGTTTGCCTTCTGGGCTGCGAGGGCACAGTGCTGGCTCAAGTCCGATATTTCATCCACTGATACCCCCAAATCCTTCTCTGCAGGGCTGCTCTCATTCCCCTCCTCCCTCAGCCTATATTGATACTGGAGGTTGCCCCAATCCAGGTGCTTTTGGCCTTGTTCACATGGGCCCACTTCTTGAGCTTGTTCAGATCTGGATGGCATCCGATCCCTCAGGTGTGTCAGCTCTACCACTCAGCTTGGTGTCATCCTCAAACTTGCTGAGGGTGCACTTGATCCCACTGTGTATGTAACTGATCAAGCTATTAAGCAGTACTGATCCTAATATGGACCCCTGAGGGACATCACTTGTCATTGGTGTCCATCCAGACATGGACTCACTGACCACTGCCTTCTGGATGTGATCATCCAGTTATATATTCTGCCTTAAACAAATTTCACAAGACTGAACAAATTATTTATTGGCTTCTATCAGAACATAAGTGGTGCAAACTATTGTAGATTTATTCATCTACTTTTGGAACCACTTTGTAGACTTGGATTTGTGTAGTAGATATGGATCGGATGTAGTGTGGATTTGGGTGAATCTAGGTTACTTCATCGTGACTTATGGATATATGGAGAGGATAAATGCCCAATTTCACAATTTTTAGAGTTAACATTGGATACTATTTATGTATTTCTCAGAGTACTGAGGAAATTCTAACCTTTTGTCTTTATTTTTTTTCTTTTAATTCCCTGGCAAGCATTTACATGTTAAGAATGACAATTATTCCTTTAATTCTGAATGGAAAATTAAATAAATAAAATTTACTTATGTCACCATTGAAAAGTTTTTCATTTTTCCTTCTCATTAGATGAAAAGAACTTAAAACAGATGCCTTAGGTAACCCCAAGCTATGCAGCAGACAGAGGCACTTAAAAGGAAAATTCAGTTTTCTAGTAGGCTAAATTGTGCTCTGGATGTCTCCAACTCTCCTCATGGTTTAGAAAAAGGCTCATGTAACTATCTTACGCAGCTTCATGAAGTGCCTATTTATAGATCGTTTGAAATCAGGACCAGCCAACCATAAAGTATACCTACTGAGGAAGAAAATTATTAAGCCTAAATACCATATAATCAACAAAAAAGGACATTTAATGTTCAGGTTTAATACAAAAAAGTGGGAGTTCCATGTACGAGATATATTGGGTTGTAAAAGAGTTTATCCAGGAAAGCAATAAAAGACTGATAGATTGTTACAAGAGTTTTGGATTTTTTGGAAGGGGGAAACACGACACGACAAAACAACCCTAAAATTCTGAAAAACTTACATCAGAGCAGGGACGGAGAAGCAATTTAGACAGATGCTTGTCATCTGCTGCATTTAAGACTTCAAATGAGATCCACATCAACTATTGTGAGAAGACAAGCATTGCAGCATAATTATTAAAGAAACTGTATTAAAAAGTGTCAATAGATAGCCTGTTCATCAGGAACAGGTAACTAAAAGAAATGTCTGATAGTAGAGATCTTTCAAAATTGTTGGCAGAGGCACTGAAATCCAGTGACTGTAAGTTTTGGCAGACTTGGTGTTTAAATATGGCGGGTTCATCAAAACTTGCAATAATGCAGCTTCATGTGGGAGATGGGACTGTATGATCCCTCGTCCCTGCACAGCCATTCCTTCTCATTATCCGATAGAGGGCCCAGGAGAGGACAGGATTTTAGAACACCACAGTTCTGGCAGCAGACCGTCCATTTTTTCATTGCTTCAATCCACCATTCACCATAGACCTGATGTGTCATTTTTTCTGTGTTTTGTTGTTGTTTGTTTGTTTGTTTTGTTGTTGTTGTTGTTGTTCGTCTGTTTGTTTTCCCTCACCTTCTCAAGCAGTATCGGACAAATGGCTACACTAAGGATATGCCCTGGGTGGACCAGTATTCTGGAACATGTCACTGAATATTCCCATTAATAGTATATTTCTCCAAAATTACTTTATCAGCTTGTTAGTGGCTCTGGTTGCACAATCTTTCTCCTTTTGCTACCACACTCTCTACCTGGTAAGAAAGTTTAGAAAACAAGTAACCTCATTACTTCTGTACACCTACATCCAACTAATGTATTTACGTAGCAAAACTGAGAGTGAAGAGAAATTAAATATTTTTGATCACTCTGTAGACAAAATAGTCAATATTCAGCTTCTCACCTTGCAGATTATTTTTCATCATGATGATGCTTAAAGATTTGTTCTAAGACACTCTCCTGTGAGAGGACTGAATTAATGCTATTAGCAATGCCATTTTATTTATTGAGTGTAAGACTTGCTGTCTCCACAATAATGATCACTGAGCCATTGAAGAAAATTAGGATATAAAACATTTTCTTTTGAGGCTTATTAAGCTTTGTAACATTTTTAGTCTCCCATGCTCCTTGGTGAAGTCAGGCTCTCTACAAGGAACAGCAATTCTCAAAGTGTAATCAGTAGTCATGACAGTGACATAGACCTTACTGTAAGGAAAAAGTAATTATATCTTTGGGGAAAATTTTAGTTAGGTGATGATACTAGAGAGAGACATTTCAGTCTACTCAGAACTGCGGGTGTTTTTAATAACCAGATGAATATGTAGGACATGAATTACTGAGTAGGAATACACTGATTAATAAAACAGCAAAGATGCAAGGAATAAAATAAATACATGTATTATATGTATGTCTTAAGAAGCTGTGTAGTAATGAACAAGGAATCTTCTAACACTGTTTAACAGGCCATATTTTTAGATTGCCATTGTGTAATAACAATGTCAGTCCAGGGCTTATAAAAATTTAGTCTCCTTCATTATCGGCAGTGTAAAACTGATGAGAAAGTGGAAGAGAGTTGTCAGGCAGTGCAAGTGTTACCTGAGGCATGTTCCTGAGACTGCTTAAGTGGCATTGTTTTAGTAATTAGATAGATTCTGAGTACTATTTTGTGAACATAGGATTATAAGAAATTTTAGCATCAAAGTATAGTCTTTAAAAATGTATGCTGTAAATGATCTGTCACTTCCTGTTAGAAGTTTTGTTTCTGAGAAATTTTAGTCGTTCAGATAAGAGAAAACATCATGTATGAAAAACAAAAAAACAGATGAAATTGATATCAAGCTTGTTAAAAATATTTAGTAAAATGCAAATTTTAAATATAGTTGTGCAATGTAAATGAAAACATGTGTAGGTGTAAATTAGAAGACCATTGTGACTCAGCTGCGATGTCAGCTGTACTTCACAAAAAGCTCTAAGTTTGAAAGCTTGTGAAGTTATAACTTATAGCTAGCTATTAAAAAAATGTATCATTTGAAGCTGTTGACATAATAAGGATTTGATGAGCAGTGGCTGTAGATTTCTAGAATAAGCATTTACTTAAATTCCACCTTGAAACTCTGATGAGACACTCCTTTTAGGACATTATATTGCACATTAATTATACTTTTACCCAATACAGCTTGAACAATAAGAAAAATTGCTTTTTTTTCTTAAGTAGTTTCCATCATGTGTGAGCAATTTTGGAAAACTTTAAATTATACATCTATTTTAACTGCTTCAAATAGTACATGACTCTGTCGCAATTTAGCCACTCGTAAGTGCTGTCTTTCACTACCACCTCACCATGATCCACTAGTTGTCTTCCTTGCTCCCTGAAGTGATTAATTCCTGCAGCATATAAATACACACACAAAAAAGTTCACCATTGGATGATGTTTGCAATATGCATTTCTAATTCAAACTTTACCTTTATCACAGACTCCATGTGCATTAGCACTCTTCTCAGTGCTTATGTTTTCTCTCGTGCCTATACAGTTTATTTACCAGCTTTCAAATGGAAGCATACAATCATCCTTTCCTTAGTGCACTTGCAGTGGGCTGCAGCAGCTCTTCCTGAAACTGTAGCTGGAGTTCCTAGAAATAAGACTATGGCAGAGGATCAGGCATTTCTTGAATCATTTTAACCATGCCTTTTAATTTGTAGATTTGTACCGTTTTTTTAGTATTGTGTTGGTCTCTCTGCTTTGTCTCAATACGATTCTTGAGTTTTCCAAATGTGGGTTCACTCCCAAGAAAACTTTTGTTCATTGATTGTCATTTACATTCAAACATGAAAAATTATAAAAACATTATGTTCAGTGCTCTTTTATTCATAGAAAATAGTCAATACATTTGACAGGCTTTTTTAAAGCAATAAATGAATGAACAGATTTTTTCAGCTATTAGGAATGTGAAAATATTGAGTGTATTTGTAGAGATATTAATAAATAATACTCATCAATATAAAATTGAACTAAAATAAGACACAGGTAATCATATTATTACAATACAGTTGAAAGGCAACATAACAGTTCAAACTTCTGAAAATTAACTCTGTGAAGCAATTCTGTGAAGGTCATTTGTCAGATATCTTCTGCAAGCAGAATGATGGAGCTACAGGCACAAATAAGAGGATTTTTGTTAAATCAGAACACTGATTTAAATGTAATCTAGACAAGTGATTCATGCCCATATGAGTTCAAGTGAAATATATTCAAATTAAAGATGTGTCAAATTATAATCACCTACCAATGCAGATTTGCTTCATACTTAGGAAGGAAATTATTTAACTATTTCCATGCACATACTTCTGTATGATTGACTAGCTCCTATAACAAATTATAATGTATGTTTGCTCTTCGTGCTTTACAATTTATTTACTTCAGTGTAGCTTCTTTACCATACTTCATAATGTAATTATTTGAAGAAAATTCCCTATGTGCATATATGTTCATTTTCTGTTATAAAAGTACTCATTTTGATTTTCTTCGTTCTTACTTAGATCATTCTGGGTACCTACTATATTTCATGTGAACAACATGACACAGGTAAGTTTTATGATCAATTTAAGCATTTACTTTTGTACACGCACACATATGTACTCACAAATATATTAAAGATGGGAATCCCTTCTCAGACCTTAAATAGCTGTGAATACTCCTGAAGTTTGGAACAGAAGACTTCAGAGAGCTTACATGTTATTCTGCATATTTGTGCAACATGTTAGATGCATCTCTGTTTCTTTTCTAAGTTCTCTCCATGTGATGTTCTCCATAAGGTTATAATGTGCCTAAAGGACATTCCCGCTAGTGTCTTAGGAAGAGCAGAGAATGGAAGAAATTTTTGCTACATAGAAGATTATTTTTGAAATAATGTTTAGGAGTACCCAGTTCATAATCTATACTCATATATATTTGCATATCAAGATAACTTCCAAAAACTTTCAAGCTTTCCACATGTTCAGGGCCATTTACAACAAGATTTAACAGATGCATATAATTAAGTCTTATTTCATTTACTTCTGAATTATTAGGAGAATCTGGAGTAGTTTTTAAAAGTGGCAGAACGAAACATAACCACTTCAAATTTTTTCAAGTAATTCTCAGAATATCCCTTGGGCATAGTGTTGAACAAAGCAGAACTGCCAAAATAAAAATTTTAAATTCTGACATTTTCAGGATATGTTCCAGAAAGTTAATGCTCCATTATGTGTTATTTAAGTGGCAATATCAGCATCTGAAGGTCCAAGTTAAAATTAAAATCCAAAGGTCAGCAACCATCTAGATCCCCACTCAATGTTCATTATTCATGTGAGAATGCCAACCAAAGTTTATATAATGAGAACGTGTGAAAACACCAAAATGTTCTAAAGTTAGATAAGGAAATTTTCGCTGTGGTTTCTATAGGACACCAAATGAAGAGACTGTTTTACTGTTTTAAAGTATATGAATCAAATATTCTGTCTTTGCAAACCAGGGAAAATAATTTATTTTAAAAAAAGGAAAAAGAAAATGAAAAGTAATGGATTGATTCTTCAGTTTTCATTATCACATTTAAGGACCATTTTGATCTTTATTGCAATTGTAAATTTTATACTTTTTTTTTTTAAATAAATGCAATACTGTTCTAGAAAACTCCTTCCAAATTCTTAAGCAACAGTGTTGCAGTCAACTTATTTGAAACAACTTTCCATAAACCCATGAACCTTATCTGTCAATGCATCAGGGAAACGTGAGAAACCTGAAGCAATAGTAGAGCAGTAAAGCCTTAGTTACAGGTGATTTTTTTTTTCAATTTTTTTTTTTTTTACTATTTGTAAATAAAAGATTGCATACAAATAGTGGGAAGGATATTAAATAAAATATTTGGAGGATTAGAAGGGTATCAGAAGGACATTAGTAGGATATTAAATGAGCCTGGATCACTTTTGCAAACTGGAATAAACTTCTCTGAGGCTTTAAAACTCTTTTGCATGGTTTTGTTGTTAATGGTGAAACTGAATAGTAACATTAATTGTATATGTGAAGAATCAGATTTTGTTGTCTAAGTAAGATGTTAATGACTGCCTTCAGCAAGAAAAGACAAGTTGACATGTACTAATAAATATTAAAAGGAGGGATAAGTGCAAGAAAGACTACATAGAACTTGAAATTTTAGAAGAGGCAGACAATGAAATAGACACCAAAATATTTTATCAGGTGAATCACTAAACTAGCACTGAAATATTTAGTATCTGTAGCCTAATATAATTGAGCACCTAAATGCTACTACATAAATTGTAAGCATCTACTGTCAAAGAATAAGGAAAGAAATCCCTAAACCAAGTCAAAACTAAAGAAAAATTTCTGATTTGGGAATTTAGATAGTTCTAGAGTGTTTTCAGATAAAACAAAAACCAACATCACTTCAAACTGTAACTTATTAAGAACTTCTGCATTAATAGGGATTTTTTTTTTTTAGTGACATGATGAATACAATGCATGTGTCGAAGTTATTGGGGTTTTGTCTTCTGCTAAATATTTATTTGCAGTTAAAATTCACATAGCATATTTGCTAGTATATTTGCTAATGAAGCTGAATTTTAAGCCATTTTAATGAAAGTAATAAACACATGTTCAGATTAGCAAACTTCATTTAACTTTGGAACACTTTTTCTATGAGTTCATAAGCTAACAATTATGTGTCTTATTTAATAAAGAAATCAGACAATAATAAATAAACAATTTAAACAGCTATTCGTTAAGAAACACCAATGTAAACCACAAATGACTTAGGAAAATGGTTTCATTCTCTCCCCATAAGAAGTCTTAGTTATATAATTCTTTTAAGAAGTCATCAATACATTTAGCTTTGTACATGAAAGGTGTTGCAAGATATTGCACTGAGACAGACTCAATAATTAACAAACCTAATAAATAAATAAATTATCAATTTATAGTTACTGCAACTGTCAACTGCAACAGAAGTATCTCTGTTTAGTCTCTGACCTCCTGGCTTTCAATTATGACCATGGATTAGTACACTTCCCTCTTCTTCAGAACTCAGACGTTATTTCAGAATCCTCACCTTGACATTGTGTTATACACGCTTAATAGTTCAGGACACTTTTGAAAACTTTTCGTTGAAATGTCATGATTAAAATGTTGCTTAATCTCTCAATAAGCACTTCTGACACAATAAACCAAACTTTATCATGTCCCAGTCCACATGGGGAAGAGCTAGAGCCCTCAGTGTGCAGCTGCAAAAAGTAATTAATTCATCTCTTTTTTATTGCTGAAAAAGAGGAATTTCTAATGATTTCTTCTTTGTCTCAGTCGTTCTTTATTTTAGTTCTTGTTTGTGACACAGTCAATCAAAAATCAAACTTTGGGTTGCTAAATGTAACAGGAATTCAAATTAGCCTGCGGTGGCTCATGAAGATGTTGGTAATGCAAACATGGAAGTAATTTGGAAGAATATTAAGATATCATGCATGAAGAGTTGCATAAATATGACGATCAGACTAATAGTAAATCAGATAAATTATAGAGGGCAAGATTACACCTTTGGGGATTAATAAGAACTTGTGTTACAGGCTTATTAATTGGAATTGACTAGTGCAAAAAGATTCTGGTTTTCCATCATCTGACGATAGTTTATAAACTTCAAAATAATTCAGTAACAAAAAAGGCAAATGTTATCTCAGAGTATATAAAGAAGCATACCAGCTGTAGCTTGTAGCATAGGGTACCAGTAAAGCAGAGAATAATTAATTTTACCTTAAAAAGGCCTGGTGAGATCTTAGCTATGTAATCAATTAAAAAAAGAACGTGTTTTGCCTGTACATGTCTGTGGACCAAGAAAAAATGGTGTGATAGAGGAATAAAAAACATATCTTGGCAAAGAAGGAAAAAGCTTTTGTCTCGTGTATTGAAAGGATACAGTTACTAGGTAAGGACAGAAATAGAAGGAAAGGAGGAAACACAACACAGTCTGATCTTAAAGGGTAAATTACTGGCTGTTAAGAAATTTAAACTAGAAATTAGAGGAAAATTCTGAAATTAAAAAACAAACAAACAAAACACAGGCTTTATAGCAGCCTTTCAGTAGAAGTATCAGGAGAAAACAACAAAAAGTAAATTATTTTTAATATTAATCTTAATCAGTGGATGAAAATGTTCTCACAACTGATCTCAAAACCACTTGAGGTCTTTTAAAGTCCTATTTGGCCAAAAAAAAAAAAAAAAAAAGTATTCTTATTTAGCTACAGGGCCAGATATGAAGAGTTGTATGGGGAAAAAAAAGAAATAAAATTAAGAATTGGCACATACAGCGATTGTTAAAGTAAACAGAAAGCCACATCATAAGCAGCATGAATAGCACTTCTGCCATCCCTGGGACATTCCTGTGTCATACACATGTTACTCCTCTGTTTTACAATGACAGTATGGGTCATCATCATCCTAGAGTCATCTTGCTTTCTTCAGCTTGGGTTTGGGCAAATCCTGACGTATAAATCACCGGCTCCAGTTGACTCATACTTCTGTACATCTCTTTCTACCTCTTCTTTTTTAGCAGTAAAGTTTGACTGATCTAGTCAAGAAAGTCCCTCAGTACTAGAAAACAATAAGTGACCAAACATTTATAGATGCATCTGATGCACCTTGCTGCCACAAGACTACCACATTTTTAATCTGATAAAAAGAACAGATTCTGCTCTATGCTTCTGCAACAATTAGATTATCCAACACCAAAACTGGACAGCTTGCAAATCTTTGTTGTTGTTCTTCCTTCAACTGGATGCCTTTGCTGTTGTCTCTTCTGTGCTGTTTAAAAACCAATCTGTTTCTCCATGCTCAAGAAGTAGGCAACAGCTCTTATTGTCAAGAAGACTGTAATGAACTTTTGTTTTGTAAAACATTATGTAGCTGAAGGAATTAAGAAGAACTCTGACTCAGAATGTACAGTATTAGGAATTTTGGTTTTTTAAGTGTTTTAACTTCCTCATTACTTATGGTACTTCTACAAACAAATTAAATAGGATTGTCAAAATAACATCACCAGCAGTAAAAAGATATGAAACCCCAAATCACATTAGTTGTTCAATGTTATAACAATTAATGAACACTTAATTTTTCTTAGCCTTTGTTAGGCCCAGAAGATTCCTCAGAACATGGCTTTTCTCAGCAAAGCAAATCGCCATTGTTTATTAATCATGTAGGTCAATTAATCATGTAGGTCAAATTATCAAAGAATTTTCAGTACTTCTGGTTTTATTTTCAAGAATCAGTTGGATACTTACACTTCAGGAATACCTGTTAGCATACCCAAATACTGCTATCTACAGACAGATGTATATAATAAGAATATGGGCACAGGTTATACAAGTGACAGTTTTTCAAGTGGAAATGAACTAAGACTGCTGTCTTTATAAACAGAACAAAAGCAAAATATCCTTCGTATCACTTAAAACACCCTGTAAAGAAAATAAATTTCTATTTTAACTTACTTGTACAGGCCTATAAATAACATAGTGCATGAAGACAAGGCCAGAATCACATGTAGGAAAGCAATGACACTAGTGTGTGAGGGCCCTGAGCACATCTCACCTTCTAGGAGCTCAGCTGGCTGAATCCAAGCTGATTCTAAACAAGCTCTTTCTCTGGTAGGAGCTATTGTGAACAAAACTAGAAATTAAAGCTTCCCATCCTTTCCTTAAAAGAGGCTTTTAATTAAGCTGAGGGTGAAAGCACAGCAGGAATGAGCAACGCCCTCACTAGCAAGAAGCTTACAATACTCAAGCCAACAGGTCATCACAGAATCACAGAATGTTAGGGATTGGAAGGGACCTCAAAAGATCATCCAGTCCAATCCCCCTGCCAGAGCAGGAACACCTAGATGAGGTTGCAGAGGAATGTGTCCAGGTGGGTTTTGAATGTCTCCAGAGAAGGAGACTCCACAACCTCCCTGGGCAGCCTGTTCCAGTGTTCTGTTACCTTCGCAGAGAAGAAGTTTCTTCTCATATTTAAGTGGACCTCCCATGTTCCAGTTTGTACCCATTACCCCTTGTCTTACCACTGGTTGTCACCGAGAAGAGCCTGGCTCCATCCTCATGACACTCACCCTTTACATATTTATAAACATTAATGAGGTCACCCCTTAGTCTCCTCCAGACTAAAGAGACCCAGCTCCCTCAGCTTTTCTTCATAAAGGAGATCCTTCACTCCCTTAATCATCTTCGTTACCCTGCATTGGACTCTCTCAAGCAGTTCCCTGTCCTTGAACTGAGCAGCCCAGAACTGGACACAATATTCCAGATGCGGTCTCACCAGGGCAGAGTAGAGTGGGAGGAGAACTTCTCTTGACCTACTAACCACCCTGCTTCTAATACACCCCAGGATGCCATTGGCCTTCTTGACCACAAGGGCACAGTGCTGGCTCATGGTCATCCTGCTGTCCACCTGGACCCCCAGGTCCCTTTCTGCTACACTGATCTCTAATAGATCGTTCCCCAACTTATATTGGAACCTGGGGTTGTTCTTGCCCAGATGCAAGACTTGCCCCTGTTATATTTCATTATATTTTTCCCTGCCCAACTCTCCAGCCTGTCCAGGTCTCACTGGATGGCAGCACAGCCTTCTGGCGTGTCAGTCACTTCTCCCAGCTTGGTGTCATCAGCAAACTTGCTGACAGTGGACTCTAGTCCCTCATCCAAGTCATTGATGAATATATTGAATAGTACTGGTCTCAGTACCGACCCTTGAGGCACTCCATTAGATATAGGCCTCCAACTAGACTCTGCCCCATTGACCACGACCACTGGCTTCTTTCCTTCAGCCAGTTCACAGTCCACCTCACTACCTGATCATCCAGTCCACACTTCCTCAGTTTAGCAGCAAGGATGCTGTGGGAGACAGTGTCAAATGCTTTACTGAAGTCGAGGTAGACCACATCCACCACTCTGCCATCATCTATCCACCTCGTTATGTCCTCATAAAAGGCTATGAGTTTGGTCAAGCTTGACTTCCCCTTGGTGAAGCCATGTTGACTGCCCCTAATGACCCTTTTATCCTTGAAATGCCTTGAGGTGGCACCAAGGATAAGTTGTTACATCAGTTTCCCAGGGATGGAGGTGAGGCTGACCGGTCTATAGTTACCTGGGCCCCCTTTTTTGAAGATTGGAGTGACATTTGCTTTCCTCCAATCCTCAGGCACCTCTCCCGTTTCCCACGACTTAGCAAAGATAATGGAGAGTGGTCTCGCAATGACTTCATCATTCATTAACTTCCAGTATTTCCTCTGACAGTTGTGTTTTGTTTCTTTTCCAATTAAAAAGATAATGGTCACAGTAATTTCTGTCAAACACATTACCCTTGTACAACACACTTGTCTCAGATACTCAGCCAACCTGCTGCTGAAAACTTACCTTTCACTTTATTCCGTTATTATTCAGATATGCAAATGTACTCCTAGTCTGTTAAATAACCAGAAATGTCCAAGAGGTTGTGTTAAGAGTATGCCTAAATGCATATCAGGTGCCTAAAACAACTAGAGTGAACAGCTAGAACTGCTAGACTTCGTCTAGGACTGTTCAACAACCTATGATATATAAGACCTTAAATCTGGCTCAGAATGTATTTTATTGTTCTGTCTGGAGTTATGAAAACCATAAATCTCAACTATAGGACTTTAATTCCATGCTCTAACAAATAAACTCTTAAAATAATATTTTGCTCTTCAACATGTTCAAAACCAGGCTCGCAATCACATTTATCCATTCCCCAAGTAAACACTGGGTTTTACTGTCCCATGTACTGCAGAGAGCATAAAGCCATTTACAGACAAACTGGGTGTTCTTTATTTTGGTCATCAACCAAAGAAACATAGAATCGCATTATAGTCTAGATTATTATCTAAAGGGAAGAAAAACTTTCTTGTTGGGGATCAGCCTGAAGTTCACATAACTACCACAAGAGAAATAACAAGATAACAAGTTTTTCAAATCAAGAGTACTTGACATACTTGTTGTTAAAAAAAATTGCTACTTAATTCCATAATACTGTTATTAATTTCACTTTTTATTACGACATTTTAGCTATATTTGATCTGTCTTGCAAAATGAAGACTATTTCACTGAATGAACAAATATATTTTTCTCTATTTTCTGCTGATTTCAGAGTAACTATAAATGGGAGGAAACATTGTTTCTTTAATCTTTCTAACTAATGAAATTAAAGTATTCAATAAGCCTGTTACTGTTCTCACATCTATCACCATTTCATTTTTTTCTCACTTGTAGAAACTCCCCAAATATATCATTCTAGTTATTTACTTACCAGCCTAATGTAACCAGACAGATAAATTTCACTCCTAAATCTGTTATCCAACAACATGTACAGTCTATTCTTTACAAGTGTGATAGAGAAAATCCACTTTCTCAAATTTCATGTTTGGACTTTCGAGGTTTTACTAGAATGATTCCTGCTATATTGAATTTGGTTTTTTTTTGAGAACTAAAGTAAATAGAAATGCTGAAGCAGAAATCTAGTCATATAACTAAAGTAGTTTTTCCAGTATCAATTATATTTTCATAGCCCACATATGAACTAAGACTTGCACATCACAAAAGCATATAAGAAATTGTTAAACCTTTGTATGTCGGTGGCATGATTTCCTGACAAACTCATTGAATATTTCTCTTAGTGTTTCAAATACCTTAAATTCCTACACTTTACGATTTAATATTTATCCCTACTTTTTCCACACAGACCTTTGAAAAGAATTTTTTTTTAAATTCTCCAGAAGACAAAGAGAAAAAGGGAAAGTTAATAGTGAAAATTTTCTGGTGTGAAGCATATTAGTATTATAATTAGATTTTCAACCACTGCTGATGTTGCATTGGCGGAAATCAGTCACTAGCCCCAGGTTTTTGCAGCCAATGGAACAAAAATCATTAACATTCTCTCCATTGGATCTTTTGACTGTTTTGCCAATATGTGTGCTAAAAGCTAAAGAAAGGAGTCCAGAGAAAACTCTCCCACCCACTGATATCAGAATCTAAAGAACTTGCACTCTGTGGTTTTGCTGACAAACTGATCTGCAGTAAATACCACAGGTTTGAAAGCAAAAGTTTTCTTCTTTGCAAAGCACATCATTTTCCCCTCCCCACCTGCCCTCTGCTGTTGAAAAAATATTTTTGCTATCTCCATGAATGTAATAAAGCTATAAGGTTTTGATCTTGTTTACCATTAAAAAAAGATTATAACTTCCTTGTGGGTACTGTAATTTTTGGAAGTGCTTACATTACTGGTAGTGACTTTATTTTATTATTTGGTATTATTCTGCTGGTACCACTCTTTATAAACCAATTGTTCAGATCAAGAGTGTACCACAACATTGTTAGAACACTCAGTTATCAAAAGAAACATATAGAAGTATGAAATCAGAAATTATATTTGATCAGAAATTAAATCTTGTTTAGATCTGTATGAGAAAGTAGATCTGTTTGAACAAGTGAAGCAGAACTGGGAAATAAAGATGAAAAAATAATTTTCATTTAGTAGCTCCCTTACATGGATTTGCTCATATTTTGCCCTTTTGTTCCTACTTGCTTTGAAAGATGATTATTTTCAGAATTTGTTGTTACATTGGGTGTAAATGGCAAGAGTTTGGTAGCAGAGGGGCTCAGGGTTGGCTTCTGAGAGAAGAGACCAGGGGCTGCCCCATGCCAGACACAACTGGTTCCAGCTGACTCTACAAGAGACCCATCACAGGACAGAGCTGAGCCAGTCCGCAAAGTTTATGGTGCCTCTGCAAAAGTGCAGAAAAAAATGAGGGGGAGGGAACATGGAGAGAATGAGGGAGTGGAGGAAGGAGGAGGGAACAACAAACGGAATGAGGGAATAACAATGTGATACTCCATGGCAGAACAGGAACACTCCTGAGGGGACTGCAGCCCATAGAGGACCCATGTAGGGACATAAGAAAAAAAGTGAGAAAGGACCAGCAGAGAAAATGCTACGTCCTGACCTCCTCTCTCTGTACCATTCACTGCTTCATTGAAAAGACTGAGTGTAACCCAAGACGATGGCAATGTCTGGAGGCAAGGCCTCTGGAATGAAGTGAGCCTGGGAAAGAGAGAGGACAGGTGATTTTAAATGTTTGTCTTTTTCTATTTCCCAATAGCTGAATCAATGATTAATTATTTGTGTTAATCTGCATTAAAGTTAGTTAAATTCCACAAGTTGACTCTTTTTGTCCACAATAGCACTTGGTACATGATTCACATGTCTTTTTTCAAACCACTAGCTTTCTCACTCACTCCTGTTCTTCCTTTTTTCTCCTCTGTTGTGCTGAGGGTAGGGGAAGTGAGCAAGCAGCTGTGTGGGAACTTGGTGGTTACCGTTAATTTGTAATTTTCATTAATAGTGTTGTCACATGTATTACTGTGGGGCAGCTGGAACTGAAAACAACAGTGCTTTTGATAGTCTCACCTGATCACGTTAAGGATATTGTTGCAAGGACCCTTTCAATGTAGATGCCTGTCACAATCTGGGCAGTGACCAGGTGACATGCTTGGGAGCTTTGATGCCCCAGGTGAGGACTATCCTAAAAGGTCTGGAGAAGTTTTGGAAACACACAGCTTTCCACAGAATCTTTGCTGGTTAAGGTGCAGCTGTGTCCTCACCCTGCTTGTGTATGTGAACATAATTTTCATTATTGCTTGCCCTTCACTTCTTCTAAAGGGGTAGATATTTCAGTCTGTGTTTTAACATTAAAAACTTAAACTCAGCATGGCAGAGCTTTACGGAGCTAATCTTTTGAGACAACAGAAGGGACATACTCTTTGTCTTGTTTTCCTAGCAGGTCCCATACCTCTGGGAAACCAGTCTTTCAGTACCTCAATTTGAGGCTAAACACTTTGATGGGGGACTAAGGACTTCATAATAGCTTTCCTGATGAGGCTACAGCTTGAAGACTCATCTTTAAAATGTCACCTCCATGCTTCATTCACCACTGAAATATAACTTTTATAACCATCATTTTCCATTTACATGTAGCAGCAGGTGGCAGTCAGGAAGATGGGCAATCAGTTATTTCTGATGTTTGTGTTTAGTTGCTTACAAACTATAATAAATCGAAATCATGCAGAAGATTCCTTTCTCTGGGAAGACTCCTGTCTTTGAAACATTCTCTTACCCCAAAGACATAACAAAAAGTTATGTTTTACATTCCTAATATATAAAAGTTTATAAGCTCCCTCAAAATCCTGGCATGAGTAAAACTATCAAAGGATTTTGAGCTGCATGATGAGACCTTAACTAAAGCAAGACTACACAACAGCACAAAGTGCTCCCCACTTCCCAACAAAACCTCACTTTGTTTGGGAACTGAGAAGGATGGATTCTCGATCTAACTCTTACATACTAGCAGAAAAATTCTTCTGAACAAGGGAATTCTCTGAGGGCCACTTGCTGATTTCCTTTTCTCTACCTGGAGGTTCAAAGGTCTGTAAAACTGGCTGAAGATCCCTGCTTTGAATATTCGAAAAGATTTCTTGGTGTTACTTCTGGAAGATGAATACATTACCTACCATCGCCAAACCTGCACATTCAGAATTCATGAGCTGGATCCCACTAAGCATATCATACTAATTAAGAATCATAAGAGTTTAGTTAAGTACAAGTAACCCAGCACACTTGGTGCTGAATGTAGCCTTAATTATTCACTTTGCTATTTTCTCCAATACAGCAGTTAGAAAACGTTACTTCAGCTGGAACTCTGAACTTGTCATGCACTTCAAGATGTGAATATCTAAGACAAAAACTTAACATGAGTTTTGCATGAGGGTGTCAGTCGTTATGGAAAGGTAAATACACTTTTCTGCAGAAAATTAAAAAAGGTTATTCTCTTTTCAGTTGTTATACAAAAATGGATTTTTAGTTTCAGTCCCTGTGAGTCTTACTTTTTGCAAAACACTTCATAGTAGTCCCTCACTTAGCCAATATCCTCAGTGATCCGTAGTAAGATTCAAAATTTGAAAAGCAATGAAGAATATGGTACGCTCTAATTGCCTCTTGACTGGAAGTAGGTTATTGAATAGGTAAAATCAATTTTACTATACAGTGAGCAGGCTTGGAATTAAGGCAGTCTTATTGAAGAGCTGGTCAGAAGTCATTTCCAATTGAAGAGTTTTCCATCAGAAAATGCTAATTTACCCATTACACTTCTACTGTCAGCCAGGACTGCCCAGTTTCCTTATAACCTACCCCAAAAGGAAGTAATAGCTGCAGAGACAGGCTAAGTGACAGTCTATGTAGAGGTCTAGGGAGAGTTCAAATTTGTATCATTTAAATGTACTCACTACTCCATTATCTTCTTGTGGATAAGAAGAAGGAAAGAGGGATGTCTGTGCATCCTTGGGTCTTTGGCAGTAGTATTTCCTTTCCTACTCTATTATTATTGTAAAGAAACCTGTTATACAATAGTTTTGATACATATCTTCAGAGAGTCTGTTCCAGAAAACCTGTTGTTAAAGTTACAGGTTTTATTTATATGACTTATAAAAGAAGTGTTATTTTTTTTCCCCGAAAAAAACCCCAACTTCCTAAACACAAGTCAAACAGAACAGGATTTTGGAGTGACATTTATACTGTGAGATGAATATCCCACCTTTCGAAATTATCTTCTTGATTCTTTACCTCTTGTTCTGTTCTAATCCATTCCTCTTATCTCAATAGAAACCCAACTCCAAATATGGAATATACTATTCCATTTGTGACAAGTTAAACTAATTTTGAGGAATTCAGATCAGTATTTGATTTTCCAATAAAATTTTAACAACAGCTGTGTTCAAGAAATTCACCTTCAGGGTTTTTTTGCTGATCATTAAGTGATTGTCCCATTTCCAATGTTCAAACTATATGTCTCCCATGAGTATAAGATTGCCTGAAAGATTTTATAATGTAAGGTATGCATACAGAGTAATAATGGAGTTTATTTCTCTGCCATAATTATGAAAAGAGTTTTCTGCAGCTTTCTGAAGACTTTGTTTGTGTCATCTCGTAGTCTTTAACAATTCTTTGTGTGTGTCAGTTTACAAACAAAAAAATATGTCTGGGATAGTTACTATCTGATATGGTTCAATTTATGTTGCAACTTATGTATTCAAGAACATTCACTACACTTTCTGAAGTTTCATGGGTTTTTATTGTCCATAAGACAGTAAAGTCCTATAACATACAAAGTACCTTGCATGAAGCACAGCATGCATGATAGCCTCAAGATATTTTTATTCAAGATAATTTGGAGCTGGTAGAATTCTTAAAACTGCTTAAACTGTATTTTAAAATAAATAACATAAACTTTTATTTTCAGGCTAAATCATTTTGACCAAGATAAGTAATCTAACTGAGCTTGTGGCTCGTGGTCAGTAGAGTTGTAAGAAGCTACCAAGTGCTGGAATTATCAGTCCACAGCTCTCTGGTACAGATGGCATAACCATACAACATGAACTCTAGTGTGCCAGCCATGTAACATATGACCAACATGTTTGCAAATAAGGAGTCCTGCTGTGAATCAAAGTGAAGTCACTTCATATAATAAATATGACTGCTGCACAGTGTAGGAACACAAAATCATGCTTTTACTACTTTTACAAAGAATTGTAAAAGTTCAAAATCTTAAAACATGAAAAAAGGAGAAATTCAGTCTCATTCCTGAATCTGTGATAAGAAAAATAAAACAAAACAAACCCACAAACCAAAACTTTTTTTTTTTTTTTTTTGTTAATAAAGAGGTTGATTTTGTGGCCTGGATACAATTACTCAAAAAAAACCACATTAATCCACCAATGAATTCTAGTGATATGACACATGTTAAGAAGTGTGAGCTATATTAAAGATATCTCAATGTTTATCAGGAGGATTATTTTTAATGTCAATTCTCATGAATCAAAAACAATTAAACATTCTGAAACAAAACTTTGCAAGGATTTATCAAGACAGATAATTTCAGGGATATTTGTCAAGCCATGAAGCTGTTGTTGCAAAAAATACATTACATTAAGATTTATGATGAGCTGAATAAATTTTCTTCTTCTTTCATCTGAACTGACATTGTAGATCACAATGGTTTCTTTCAGAACAAGTATGGTGCAGCGAACCAATAATTAACCAATCAAAGTACCCAAGTAGTAATTAATGAGATGCACCACCATTTTTAGAGACTAATTAATTATCTAGGAGTACAGCAGTGGAGAATCAAGCCTCCAATAGTGCTGAATGAGTCACTGTTGTCTACTAGAAAAACTGCATTTTAAGGAAGTCCTTCATAAGTTTATTTAAGGAGATGGGTATTCCAGAGGGAAGTCCTCCCCATTTTCTGACAGCCACACTTAATGTAATTAGTACTTCACTTCTTCCATCATTCCAGTGGGGTTACTGCCAGAGGAAGGTTATAATTAAGACTAAACCAGAAAGATATAGCTGTAAGTTATTCAAACACACATTTAGGTAAGTTTATGCTTTCTACTAGACCCTTAACTAAAACTTGATTTAAACTGTACCAGAAACAGGACTCTTTCAAATAACATTTTTGCTAGCTTTCTTTTGTTCTGAAGAGATAATAAATTTTAACATGAATCTAGATGAACATTCAATATGATGAAATGAAAGATTCTAGTGAAATACAGTATTAGCTGCTCTTTACAGGAATTATGCAGGTATGGAAAAAATAAGCAGTTACACTTCTTTCAAGTTTGGTTGATACATCTTCCCGATCCAGAGCATCTGAAGTCAATCTGCTGGGTTCTGGGGTATTGTTTTAATCTCACTGTAGTGCCCATATCATGGTTACTCATTTGAACCCTAGCTTTGAGAAACCCACCATATAAACTATCCTCACATAAGCAGACAATTGGAGACAATTTCTGTTACTAAAATAAACAGAAAAGTGAGCATTCCTCAACAGTGCATGTCTTGAATCACAAAGAACTGATGTTTATGGAAAGCTGCTAACTATAGTTTTGGCCCTGTTTCTGTAAGCCAAGCTCAACAGTCTTCAGTTAACTAAGTAACATACAATTCTACAAGATGTTTTCAAAATTGAAATGGTTTAGTGATATTAATTAAGGGTAGCTTTAAAGCAACAACATCTAGAATAGAAAAAACTTATATATGGTAATCTGACTAATGATCAGCAAATTAATCCAAAAATGAAAACATAAAATTGTATAATTCTATTTGGTCTGCAGAATCTTCTGCTTTCAGATCTATGGTGGTGTTCTTTAAATTCAGGAAAGTAGTATTAGTATGTTTATCATGGTCAAGGTAATGTTTTTTCATCTTAAATTGTTTTTTAATCACTCAACTTGGAATCCTTGGGGTCAGATAGTATTTCTCTACAAAGTTGAAAAAAATTAACCATTTTCCTTACAAATCTGTGGAAAGGATGAGACTCAAGTTTAAGGTTTTCTTTTAGGACAATGACAGGTAGCATTTCACCTGAGGCTCCAGGTTTTGATACCTTTCCACTTAGCAAGTGATTACAGTACATTGTCTTCCTTTTACTCAACTCCAAAATAGACCGTACCCTTTCAAAGACTTGATGTTCGATCTGTAACAAAACCTTTCAGAAATTATCCAAACTGTTACACTTTGAAGACAAAATGGTTTGCCTCACTGTATTCAGTTCTTCTTCTAGGACTGACAGAAGACACAAATCTAGCAGTGTCGTATTTCTGCAAATTGAAAGCTTTCAACCTTTCAGGGGATGGAGACTATCAGAGTCCAAAGCACCCCCCTCTAGGAATTAAGTTCTTTAGAATTAAGGCCAGCTTGCTAATGAGAAGCTATAGGAGAAGTCTTGACAGCCTTGCTGCTCCTTGAGAAAAAACTGGAAGAAGGCTTAGCAGAGCTTTTTCTCTAGCAGCTCCACTACAAAACCTCGGCATTCCCCCTTTTTGCTTGGGAGCTGCTTTCAAGCTGAGGTTCTGGAACTTATCTACAGCCTGAACTACACTGCAGTAGCGTTGCAGCTATTTCTGTGCATAGGCATGGATCCTGTTAGACCGAATCGCAATCCTGACCAGTGGAGTTAATTTCCTGACTTGAACTCAGATCTACCTTGTCAATTTTGACTTTTCTGGTGATCATTAGACTCTTGGCTGACCCTGGTTACCATCATTGGACCTTTTTTGTCAGGTATTATAGTACTGTGCCGTAGTTGTCCATGAGGCCACTGCCTTATGGACAGGCCTCTGCCTGTCTTGCCTTGACTCCTGGCTCTGGCTGACCTTTTCCTACAAAGAAAACTGCTCTCATTGCTTCTTGAGAGATCACAGTTTATGAATATATGGCTTGTTATTGATTTTCAGCTGTTAATGCATAGCTCCACATCACTCCATCCCCCAGCCTGATTGCATTTAAGAGACTTTAGAAGAAGGTTTGTTTTCTCAGTCTGAACGTATTGTTTAATTGTTGAATCTGTTGACTATTGCTTTGTCTGCTGCTCCGTAACTGCAGCTCTTCCAGGAGCAAAGGTTCAGAGACATGAGTAATGGCAAAACTTATCAGTATAGATCATGTCCTTAATGATGTTATAGTGCATTTGACAAGGTATCTGTGCCAGATCCTATTTAATTAATCACTGATTCCAGGATGAGCTGACATTATTATTTGTCCATAGGCATGTCTTTCATTTGAACAATCTTTTTTTCCACATAAAAAGAAGTGTTAGGATGAGAGAAATGGATAAAGAAAATCAAAAGTGTGAACACGAAGGCCAATAATTTCAATAAGGTGGTCACAATTAAGCGTATCTTATGCTTTCCAGATTTTTTCTGCCTAATCAATAATGCACATAGTTAATCTTTGCAAGAATCTGAATTTAACATAATTTCAATATCTTGAAAGAAAAAAGCAAAATTACTTCGATCACTCAAATTAATTTGGTTTATCGTTTCCAGTATCACAGCCTGAATGTAACTGAGTAGAAAAAGGTGGGAAAACATGAGGGAGCAGAATCACGGACTCAATGACATACCAATATGATCACAGCTGAGACATTTTATTGTTCTACAGAGGTGTACTTATACCTATCTAAAGTTTGTCCACAGGGCACGCTGCCCCCTGATTGGACATACAGCCTGTCCACGAGCTGTCCACGTGCATAGCAACACTGCTGATTGGTTCTTGCTGCTACAACACGGGTCCCCATCTATGGTAACTACTTGCATTGTAGTAGTTAACTGTTTTATATTATAGTAGTTTACTGCTCTGTGCCAGCTCCCACCTCTGTGTCTCCTCCAGCAGCAAGGCTGGGTGGATAGCCCACGACAAGGTTACAATGTCCTTGAACAAGTACATTGCCACAAAACCACTTTAGAAATACAGGTGTAACCTACAGTAGCTTTCTAGAAATCTAAGTATTTTTTTAATTAAATTTCTATTCTGTAGTGTCTAGTGAAAGCAGTGAAAGCAATGAAAGCCATGAAGTCAGAAGTCAGTCAAAGAGAAATTTATCTTAAATGAAGACAATATTCAATAGCAAATTAGATAGTAATGAAAATTCAAAATGTTTTAAAATAAAACATGACTGACTTAATCCTGAATAGTGTTGATGTTCCACTTATTTATTTGTATAAATGGCAAAAAAAAAAAAAAAAAAAAAAAAAAAAAAAAAAAATTTAAAAAAAAAAAAAAAAAAAAAAAAAAAAAAAAAAAAAAAAAAAAAAAAAAAAAAAAAAAAAAAAAAAAAAAAAAAAAAAAAAAAAAAAAAAAAAGAAATAATATATTCAATGAGTCCTTTTCTGGTCCTTCTTTGTTGTACACAAATTCATGTTTAAGTGAACTATATAAAAATATTGCCCTGTATCTTCAAAACACATTAGATAAAAAAGACATAATCAGAAATGGTTAATAACAAATCATACTTAGCATGTTAAGATATGTACACTTCGGAAGAAGATAGAAAGAATGGATAAATTTAGCTTTTTTTTTTTTTTTTAAATGAAGCCAGGATGTAAAATTGCTAGTATTTTATGCTTAATTATTTTTGTGTCTTACACACATCAACATCAAAACAGGGAGAATGTATCTTCTTTGTTCATGTCCTTGATTCAACAGCTGGATGTCCCATCAGAAAATCATTTCACTTGTTTAGCTCTGTCTTTGCTTATAGGATAGAGATGTCTGTTAATTGTAGAAATTACTACTTCAAGGGAGTATGGCAGCACAGGAGCTTGAAATTACTTTCTGATGAAAACATTGAGCAGTTTTGTGTAAGACTCAGTATTTGCAGATATGATCATGACAATGGTAATTTGATTTCTGGAAAGTACACATAACTGTTAGGGGAGTCACATAACTCTTTAAAATACCGATAGAGAAATAACCAAGATAGATATTAGAAAATCAGATTTTAAACTAAGTTTTATAAAAATACAAATATCATTTGCCTTGTTGAACCTTGTACAATTGGCCCCAACACAACAATCCACCCTGTCCAGATCCCTCTGTATGGCCTTTCTACCCTCCAGCAGATCAACACTCCCACCCAACTTGGTGTTCTCTGCAAACTTACAGTGGGTGCACTCAGTCTCCTCATCCAGATCATTGATAAACAGACTAAACAGAACTGGTCCCAATACTGAGCCCTGGGGGACACCACTCATGGCTGGCCACCAACTGGATTTGATTCTCTTCACCACAACTCTTTCGGCCTGACCATCCAGCCAGTTCTTTACCCAATGAAGAGTATGCCCATCCAAGCCATGACAACCAGTTTCTCCAGGAGAATGCTGTGGGAAATCATGTCAAAGGCTTTGCTGAAGTCTAAGTACACAACATGCACAGCCTTCCCCTTATCCACTAAGCGGGTCACCTTGTCATAGAAGATCAGGTTGGTCACGCAGGACCAGCCTTTCATAATCCCATATTGACTGGGCCTGATCTCTTGTTTGTCCTGTGTATGCCACGGGATGGCACTCAGGATGATCTGTTCCATGACCTTCTCTGGCACCGAGGTCAGACTGACAGACCTGTAACTCCCCAGATCCTTCTTCTGCCCCTTGTTGTAGATGGGCATCACATTTGCCAATTTCCAGTGGGCTGGGACTTTCCAATCAACAAGGACTACTGATAAATAATTGAAAGTGGCTTGATGAGCACCTCTGCAAGCTCCCTCAATACCCTTGGATGGATCCCATCTAGCCCCACAGACTTGTGTGTGTCTAAGTGGTGTAGCAATGCTGTTGCAACAGCAGATGCTGTTGCCTTTAAAAGTACTTTCTAATTATTTACAATAGACCAGCATAATGAAAGGGGCAAAAGGATGCTGGG
>VWYH01000616.1:0-91608 GCA_013399365.1 Pampusana beccarii
GGGTCCCTTCCAGCTCACGACATTTTATGATTCTATGATTGTGTAATTCAAGGCTTAAAAGTGAAAAAAGTGAGGATTCACTGTAGGAACACTGATGCCATGCTTGTTTATCTTTTATGTTTCTTCTTCCTTTTTTTTTTTTTTTTTTTAATATCTGACCTGGAGGTTTATATAATTAAGTATCAACTACTGGGACCCAAACAGAAATATTCCTGCATGTGTGCACCATCTGCAGTTGCCCTTGAAAATGTAAAGACAGTAAGTTGAAATAAAGGCAACTGATCTAAGAAACAGTTGTATGGGGAGAAGAAAAGTAAGACTTACAGTGAATACAAAATGTAGAGAGTATAAAAATGTTTTCTGGATAACTCCTCTGCTGCCTGAAATGTAATATGCAGGAAACTATCAATATTTTTTTTTCTGTGTAAACTTGTGTACGAAGTATTTAAGCAAATAATTCATATGTCAATGTATTTTTCTTGGTTTTAGGTGGTTGTTCATTCGATGAGCACTACAGTAATTGTGGTTATAGTGTGGCCTTGGGAACCAATGGATTTACCTGGGAGCAGATCAATACCTGGGAAAAGCCAACGATGGATCCTGCTGTCCCAACTGGTAAGTTAATAAATTCATAAATGTGAAATGGCCTTTTAACAACATTTGGTATTTGATATCCTGGCTGTGTCCTTTTACATTCCTTATTCATACTTTATTCCAGCATTTAACAGGGAGGAAGCATTTCAGATATAATATTGTGGGGTTTGGCCAGCTGTTTGCATGTTCCAGCATCAGAGAGCAATCTTATCTGGGGAGACAGGTGTTGGAGAGACCAGAAAAAGTAAAGCTTTGTAATGTCTGCAAATATTGGACCTTCCAGTTCCCATTTAGCTCTTCTCTACTGTAAGTTCTAATTCTATGAAAGACAAAATTTTCCCAAAGAATTAACTGTAGTATCTAGTGCTTGATTAACCTGGGATTTCATACATCGAAATTTTCATGTGTAAGTAAAATGTTTCCAACAGAGAGTTACCAGAATATTGAATTTGCTAACCTACATTGAGAACATCCAACAATAGCGTAGTCTTTCATGTGTGATACTTTGAATATTCTCTTAAGAATAATTTTAAATAGTTTTGTTTCTCATTTTAAGTTACAGTTATGTTCTATGTGGGTACATACCGGTATAAATTCTCTAGCCTTAATGAAAGTCCTGTGGAATGTTTGATTTGCATTGAAATAGAACTTGCTTTAAGAAGCATACTGAAATTTTCTAAAAAAACCCATAATTTGTCTGTGTTCCTTGCCACTTAAGATAGCAGCTCGAGCCCCTTTAAAGCAGTAGACACAATGACAAACAAAACTGACCAGCCAATTAAGTCTTTGATTTCAGTCCTAAGAAATCAGTATTTATTCTGGTTAGTGTATGCACTCTGAGAAGCATCAGCCACGTGGCAGAACCAGAATATAATGTTCTTCAAGAGATATTCTTATGCCTGTAATTATTGGGGTAAGAAACCTGTAATTGCTGGTGGCCTGTTAAGGGAACCGTGTAGAGCTGATCCAACAACAGCTCCCTGCCACAGCCATTGACAGACAGCCCTGTCTGCATCTCTGGCTCATGCTGTCAATAGGAAAAAACGCATTTCTCCATCACTAAGGCTTGGTTAAGGGGGATGTGTGTGGTTGGTTGGTTTGTTCGGTTTGTTTTTTCATTTTTCTTTTTTTTATTACAGCTTAGATTGGAAGTTTTTTGGTATAAGGTCTTTCAAAGTGTTAACACCTCATACCACTTGACTGTGGCATCTCCAAAGAAGTTATTTGTCAAAGTTATAGGGTTTTGGTCTTGTCTGTAAGAATGTATTTCATTGTTCTGTACGTTGTTGTTTTTTAGTGATAGCAGTTTTATCTTTATAGTTTCTCAGCTCCTGCTCTGTTGTGTCCTATTCCATGTCCCCAGTAGAGATCTAGCTAGAGAAATATGACAGATCTTTGAATTGACTGGTCCTAGAGTGATCTGAAGGAATAGGAACATACACAGATTTGATGCAATTTGGAAAGGAAGGAACAGATGGAAGGGCTTACCCGGCTTAGAGTGGATGAGTTCAATACTTGTCAACTCTGAATATTAAGGTAAACCCCTTCTTCCTGGCTTCATATGAAGATTTATTGTCATCTAAAATACACTGGAATCATGGAGAAATCAGTAGACAAGCAACAGTCTGGAATGGCATGGTAAAACAGAAACAAAATAAAACTAACCAAGTACTAACCAACCAGAAAAAAACCTAAACCCAAACAAAACCCAACAAACACAAAAACCGCAAACAAAAGAAACCCCAACAAACAACCCTAAACCCTAAGGCTTTCAGAATTGTTTCTACAAAACTAAATAGAGAGGTCTGTGTGTTCCTCCTTAGTACATCATTCATGATGTCCAGTAGCACTGATAAATATATAAAGGTGTTAGAGCAGCTGTAAATTTAGTCAAGGTTAGACATCGCATAAGAAATGCAAAAGCTTTATTGTAGAAAAATGCAAAACTAAAGCAGTCATCAGCTTGGAATGTGCTGATGAAGAAATATCTAAAGAGATTTTAAAGAGCCTAAGGGGAAATGACTCAGTTCCTCCTGTTGCTAATTGATGTCTCAGGACTATTCACAAAGAAATCAGTAGGTAGAGAAAGAAGATTGACCACAGCAAATGTGTACAGAAGGCTTTAGTAACAAAAACATGTTTTCAGGAGCTGTCCAAATCATGGTAACCTTGAAGTAAATTGCAGTGGTCAATGAGAGAGCCTGGAGCGAGCGGAGTCATCAGAGCTGTTACTGAGAGGCTGGATTGCTGGGTGGAATTGTAATGCATGTTGTTTGTATTGCTTACTCATTGAAAATCTGTTTTGTAGCAATAAAAGATGTTTAGTTAAAATGCATCTATTGGCAAAGCCAGGCAAATAAACCGATGAACAGCATGTTCCATTCTTATACACATGGACATCTTTAACTCTAGAGTACTAGAATGCTTGGTGATTGACTTTCCATTCCATTTAATTTCTCCACAGCAGCTAAAAGCAGCAGGGTGTAAATCCACTGAGCTGTGGGGTGTAAGAGGTGGTAACAAAGAGGTGTTGGGACAATAAGCCTCTTCTGGTGGCCAGCCATACCCAGGAAAGCCGCTTAGCACAAAGAGTGGCAACAGCGGTGCCAGAACACAAGCAGTAAGGTAGCTTTTCTTATTCAGGATGATATTTTTGACTCTGTTTTCTTTTTGTACCTGGAAATAAATTAAAATATATATTGTGGAAATGGTAAAAACAAAAAGTGAACAGGCGTTTGGTTGGTTCAATGGTGGTAAGTGTTCAGTGAAGCTTTTGTTGGCAGAAAGCACGTCCTGGCCCACCCTGGCCAGCCGATGTGAACTGAGCATCGCTGGTACAGCTGTCGTCTTCAGTCACACGTATCTGCTTTCAGAAGTTACCAACAGGTCCCTTTGAATTCAACCAAGCCACAGAACTCTGTCCTCCTGAATACCAATAATATCCGGCACTTTTTACAGTACTTTTCATCGTAAGATCTCAGAGTGTCCTTCAAAGAAGGGTCAGTACCACAGACGAGATCCTGAGTCTGTAGTGCTGTGTGGTTCTCTGCTGACACACTGCTGCAAAGGTCTTTTTCCAGGGATGACTTTCTGTTCTTTATTTTTTTCAATTAAAATGTCAAAAAAAAAAGAAAAAAAAAGAAAGAGGGCCATTAAACTGCTCCATTACCAATGCAGAAGTTTGTAGGCAATTTGTTCTGCTCCATTGCTAGCAAATAAACTGTTTTCCACGAATTCTATGATTAATTCCTTAGGGCTGGAAACAGTGTTAATTGGGGGATTAAGAACCAGATGTTTGTTGTTCTGAATAAATGTTTCGAAAATGTGAAAGAAAGGAATTGTAGGTATCCAATCCCCAGACTTTGAGGGAACTATTTTTCTACCTTCTTGCACAATAGCAGGAGCAATTGTAACAAAATATTCTTTAACAGATGGGTGTTTACTTAAGCCTGAACACCCTCAGTGGTGACTTTTCTACAGCCTTTGGGCTGCTTGTTCCACTCTTTGAGTTATAAAGGTTCTCAGTCCTTCTTTTTCCTTTTTATGGCTTCATCTCATTATTTTTTGTTCCATCTTTGAGTAGGGAGAATAATCAGTTGTTGTTCTCTTTTCTATAGTTCATGCGTTAAGTTTTGTTTTGCAGGACTAAACGTGACCCAGTCCTTTTAACCTTTCTTAATCCAGTGTCTCATTTCCTTCCCTCTTCCCTGTGCCTTCAATCATTATATTTTTTGGGTATTTGCGTAAAGCTGTGTTACCAAGCAGGGGTTCAATACTGTGCATGACAGTGCTGGCAGGGCACAAGACTTCAATTCTGTTATAGAAATTCACACTACAACAAGTAGATTTCTCCTGCTTCTTTTTGCTTCCATCTTGTGGTTTTCATTCCCCTTTTCCTGTAAATATTCGGCCTTTATGTGCTGGTATTGGATGATGTGAGGTGGACCATGGCCCTTTTGTTTGTGTTGGATCACAGAAGTTATTTCCATGGTGGTAAAGTAGCCCTAGCTTTTCTGTATTTTTGGGGCAGATATTTGGTTAGTAAAACAAGGAAATGTATTGTGTTTAAACTACCTAGAAAAAAGTGCTGGCCTTATTTTTCATATTACAACATTGCAGTGTTCAAAGGATCCTGGACCCACCTGCTCTTGCAGCAGTTGCAAGAATAATATTAATAATGAGAGTATTTACCATTTGCATGTTCAAAGTGTTTTACCATCATTTGGTAATTAACTCCATTGGAGACTTAACCAGGGCTGACTAGGCTGAAGTAATTACTTTAATTGTATTAAATATGATTCTACTATGAATACAAAGCCATCGTGCCGTGTGTTGTCCTACAGCAGCATTCCTTGGTGTTAGATTTACCGTTAATCTCAAGTTTGCTTTTGTGAAGTCTCCCTGTTCCGAGTTAGTGGATAATCAGCACACAGAGGCTGAAGATCTGGCTCTGTCTACCTGGCTGCTCGTTTCTTTTCACAGATGTAAATTGGCACTTAGTGCAGGGGTGTCAGACTCATTTTCACCGGGGACCACATCAGCCTCGCAGTAATTTTAGGGCTATATAAATGTAGGAGTAGTTACATTTATGCAGTCCTAAAATTAATTCGACCCTTTGAGGGCAACCGTGAGGCTGATATGGCCCCTCCGTGAAAATGAGTTTGATGCCCTGGCTTAGTGTAAGTGCTACTTTGTGTGTATGTGTGTGCGTATACACATATATATGTCTCTGTATTCATGTTTCATATCACTGATGTTTCTTGCTGCATTGCTTTCCTGTTTGTCTAGGAAACAAGTTTTAGGTATTATGAATTTAGGGATGAACAAAATGTTTGGAACAAATGATAGTATTTAGGTATATATAGAATTAGTTGTGACGCTTACATGTTACTTAGCAAGTACAAATTGCCTCACTTTGTTTGCTTATTCCACAGAGTCCACAAATTTTTTGCAAAGAGAAAATTGAGGCCTCTTAGCGACCAAAGGTGTTTTTGTGGTAGAAATAGATGCATTTTTATGTTTCTCAGAGCCAAATTCGCTTGCAATGTCTAACTAATGGTTTGAAAAAGTGAAATAGTTGTGGAAAATGCCACTGATACATGGCTTATGGATTGTGTTTGTATTTCTGTGAAGCTTATCAAGTACCAGACAGACAGTGTTGCACCAGCAGCTCGGAATTGCAGTGTCTTTGTGCTTCCTCTGTTTACAAGTGAGCTAAAGGGTTCAAACTGGTCCATGATGCTTCAGGAGACTGCGGCAGGTGGTACCAAATAGCTGCTCACTACACTATTGCATGAGTTGCAATACTGACAGGTCTGGTTCCCCCTTCAAAGATGAGTCAGAATTTGCTCTGTAATCTTCCCTTGCGAATTTGGCGGAGGAGCCTGTGCTGAGTCCTCTCAATGGTGGATGTTTTGGGGTAATAGTTGGCAAGGTTAAGGTGCAAATGTGTTCTGAGTGCTTTCTTGCGTGAGACCGTGTTGCCTGTCCCCTGAAGTGAACACAGCTCCAGAGCTGCTCCGTGGGTGCAACTCCTCACACCCCCTGAATACGCTGCACCAAATTGAGAATTTGTAGCAGAATTTCTTTTCTTTTGCAGCAGAGATCAGGGATAGGGAACTCAGCTAATTGGGTGTGTTCTTTTGTTCCAGTAACTAGAGGGCTTTTTGAACTTCTCACTGCAAGAGCAGAAGGATTATCATCGTTAGCATTGCTTCATGAACTACTCATTTAGCAGGTGAACATCCTAGCTGTGATATATATATGAACACCAGATGGCTGAATTCTGCTTGGACTCTGCTGAACTGAGTGAGGTTTTATGTCAATCTAATAGGCTAAATGCTTTCCCGTGTCACCTGCCTCTTTTTGTTGAGTGTCACCATGGAATTACAGCGTGAATGAATTATTTTGAAACAGCTTTCCTTGAGGAAGGTGATAACCATCCATCTATGCCTGCATAGAAGATGGGCAGATCTTTTAATTTCATTCAGGAGATAACTGATGTGAGGTTAGTGGGAACCTCTACGAAGAACAGAGAACCTCTGTGCATAGGTCAGACTTTTGTGGTTTTTTTCTTCAGGCAAGAATGAATGCCAACAGGAGTTAGACTCAACATTTATAAATTCGAAAGGCAATGCAGTAAAATTAACATTTTCCCATGTCTGGGTGTATTAATTCTTGCTTACAAGAAAATACACAAACAAACTTGTTAAAGGAATAAATTAAAATTCAACTGTGTATACGATGAATCATGATCCAATTTTGTCTGAGAGGGAGAAATAAATTTGGCTCAGCTGTTTGTATATTGTTTTTCTCCAAAAAGTATCTTTTTCTGGGGAAATTACAAGGAATGAATCAAATATGTTTTTCCCCACTCTTTCACTTGAATACAAGTAAATACATTAGTTGGGGGGGGGTAGGTAATGAGCTCAAAGTCATTTCTCAGCTTTTAAGGTTTGAGCAGGAAGAGGTCTCCACGGTGCATTTTTATTTTGCTGTTTGCTATGCAGACTCATGCCTGTGGTTTGGGGTTCTTTTCTGTAGTTGGAAGTAGTTCTTTCCCATTTCCAGACTGCATCCCTATTTTGTGCCAACCCGAGTTCTGCAGGTTGATTTAGTTTCCTGGATTTGTTTTAGTGGGTGTGCATGAGAATTGCTCACAATACTCGGGAAGTGTAACCTTTCTGTTGAGGCTGGGCGTCATACTGGTTTGGGATGGAATAGAAATAATGAGGGAGCGTTTGACTTAAGTACATGTGAGATTGCACACCTGTAAATGAAGAATATCACAGTTAAAAGCTAAGTAGTTAGGTAGCCGTTACATGATGTGAGATGCAAGAGAAGCTGATTTAATTAAGAACGTTTAGCCCTCTAGAGGCTTTCTACTGAAGAGAAGTTACATCTCGGTTTTTTATTCACATTGTAAATGTGAGATGGAGTTTCTCTTTACGTGCCGTTGCGAGAGGTCAGCAGAAGCATGTTTCCACTTGGATGGAGGTGGTGCTTTGGTACTGAAATCAAGCTTAGCAAGGATATGTAGCCTTCTCTGAACATGTGTGGTATAAAGAAATGTTATCAAAGGAATCTGAAAATATGACTTCTAGGAAGGCCTTTAGATGACCCTGAAGGGATTGCTGTCTGTGGGGAATACATCGAGTTACTGCACCTTGATGTGTTAAGCGGTACATTTGAACTGTTGCCAGTCTATTTCTGATCCTCTTCTGTGGAAGCTGTCAGAAGCAGAGCTATTTGTGAGTAGCAGGACCTTCCCATTATCACCATTAGTGAGACCGCGACACTTTGAAGGCGCCGCTGTGACACCATTCAGCATCATGCGAGGAGGAAGGACAAGAAAGCCCCTGTTGTATGTGGTTTTCCTCCCTGGTTTCAGTACTGAAGCATATTAATTTTTCTCAGCACCTGTTGGCTCTGGCAGGAACTGATGCCTTTCAGCTTCTTAGCACACAGTCTGTGTTTTTTCAGAGTCTATTATTTTGAGCTCTATTAGGACATGCTGTCTGGGTGCCAAATGTGTTAAAACTGCTTTTTGTTTAAGAGCCAAGTTAGGGAATTGTATGGCCACACCAATGGAAAAAACATTTGTCAATAAAAACTTTAAAAGCTTTAGGAGTTGGGTAGTAGAAGGAAGAGACTTTTTTTCCAAGTAGATTAAATCTAGTTTAAATTCTGTTGAAATCCATATGGTTGTATCGAAATAAGGCTAAAATACAAACCAAGCTTTGACTAAGATCTCTTGATTTAAATATTTATTTCTGTGGAAATTCTTCCTGTACTAAGGGTCGGATTGATAGTTTAATAACCCTTTGCTCATATTAGAAAATTCAGAGCTGTAAGAGAAACATGCTTAAGGAAGAACAGGAGTGAACAAGGTGCAAAGGTAGAATGAGGGATGGGAAGGTCTTTCTGGCAAAGATGGGGTACTAAAAATGATACATGTGGGGCTAAGTGGGTATCAAGGAATAGAGGAAAAGCAGTGACTAAAGTATGAATGAATGTTTCAGATAGAATAGGTAGATTCTAGCGATATTGAAGGAATTGACAGGACTGGGGAACACTGCAAGTCTAGTGAGAGCTTAATATATTTGTCACAGAACTATCTCTCCATTGGGTGTTTCTTCTTTATGCTGGAAGGTTGTTTAGCAAACTAGACATGGAAAATAGCTAATAGGAAAGAAGTTCCAAGAGAAGAATGACCTGAGAAATCTGTATGGGACAGATGGGCAAAGTCAAGACAGACCAGGTTTGAAAAGAGGAAGGGGAAGGTTTTAAATGAACAAATGCTGGCAGAAAGGATTTACAAAAGGAAATGCTGAGGAAATCGTAGACAAAATTGCTCCTCAGAACTGATCCAAGAAAGCAACTGAGGCATTAAATAGACATTCAAAGCAGAGGCTGGGCAGAACGCAGGGAAGGCAAGCAGTGTAGATCGGGTGGTTGCCCAGTCCTTTGTGCTTTAATAGCAGAGCCGTGCTCCATCTCCCTCCATGAATTTTCATCTTTTTGCAATTACCTGACACATATTCAGTGGAATTCTCCTGAAGTCTCTTACATTCAGTGAAAACTGAGTTATAATCTCTTACAGAGACCATGTGCTGCACTGGGTTGTCTGACTAATGCGCTACTTTTTCCCCCCATTTGTATTTTTTTTTTTCCCGGTGAACCCTCATCTTTCTCCTTTATTCTTTTTACTCCTATCTCAAAACCATCACACCACTTAACAGACTCTCAACATCTGAGTACAAAGCTATTGTACCATATCTAAGATTCCAGTGTTATGAATTATTTAACTAATGCTGTTTCTTTACCATAAGCCTGATTCAGTGTTTAGTGAAATAACTGGAAGTCTTTCTACCTGCTTCAAAATAAACAGGATGGAGTTTCATAATGAGCAGTGTACATGGTCTTGATTTTCAAATACTTGACTATTTAGTTAGATTGTTTGGATGGAATGGTAATAACAACCTCTGTTCCACTGAGAACTCTTGCTGTTGGGAATTTGTGGGGGGAAAAAAGGAGCTCATTTTTTATGCTTAGGATATATTAGCATTTGCTATTCCCAGTATTAGATATGTAGTGCATGTAACTTGGCACATGAAAAATACTGGTTTTAAATAAGCCTATTCTCTGAAAGTCATTTATACATGCACAAAAAGAAGTCAATAGAAACAATATTCAGATATTCTTACAGGGAAAAATAATGTATGCATCTCCTGCATCGGCAGTCCAACCTCCTCCATATCATTCACCTCTTTTTGAAGGGAGTGGAAGCTGTTGTGGTTGTATTCCTTTGAGATGAAAGATATAATATTACAGATTATCACTTGTTTTCAGTATTGACTAGAAAAATAAATGTGATTATGTTTATGAGTGTTGAACATTAAGCAAAATAAAGCAATTGTATGTGTTTGAGGATCTTTTCAAATGAAAAGCTGTATTCACTGAATTCTCATCGGCCCTTTTTCTCACTATCATGTTTCATGATGTGAACTCTCAATTGAATGAACAGCTGCAGTAAAATGGCAGCAGCCAAGTCCCAGGGAATTCACAGGAAATTGAGACATTTCAGGCTGTAACGTAAGGCCTTTTGGGTCCTCATTTAGCTTGAGAAATGCTTGGCTTTTTATTAGTGTAAAGTTTATAGATACAGAGAGGTGTCGAGCCCTTGTTTGCAGCACTCGCTCTTGGCACTTTAGAGTGTAGGTCTCGTACAAACAGAACAAAGTTGCTTCGCTGTCACTATAGAGAGGGTTTCTATTTCTAATTGTGGAAACAGTTTTTTTTTCTTCTGGCCTTCTACTTTGGATTTACTGAGTGTGAGCATGAGGGTAATGTGAGGGAGATGTCAGTGCTGATCTGAAGGGTATTCTGAGAAAAGCAGAATAGGAACCCTACAACACAGCTCAGGTGTCTACAAGCCTCCTTGGTTCATCTAATTCTTCTAAAACAAGACTGTCCTGAACAACAAAGGTCTGACCTGCATCCCTTTGATCTTTGAAAATGCCATCTAGTGCCTCGTATGGATATTGGCTGAGACAGGCCTAATCACAGTGGGTGTTTTGTCCAGTTTTTTCTGTTTCTGGCACACCCAGCAGCACAAGCTCCATGTGGAACCACGGTGAAAGAACATGGCTTCAAAGCCATGAAACAGCACCGTTGTTTCTCTGATTCATTTTAAGATGCTTGAGAACAAATGTTTTATACTGAAAGTTTGTGCAGTTCTTCCATTGTTTTAAATTTACTTCTACACCACACGTCTTTAACGCCGACGTTAGTAACTCTTTAAGCAGTGTGATCAACGTTTTCACAGGTTAAGTGTTAGTGACACCTCAGTCTGCCTCCAACTCTGGTTTAGCTATTCACCATTCAGATACCACAGGAAAATGTAAACCCTTCAAAAGTTCCCTTTTCACTCCATCCTTCTTTGTTTTCCATGTGCGTCAGACTTTTTTGTATTTCTTTTTTTTTTTTCCCTGCAATACCATCTTCATCTTATAATTTGATCTGGTTATGACAGTGAAGATCAGGCTGTGAAGCATCTTGGCACTAAACTCAAATTGCCTTCTCCTTCACCTCCAGCCTAACTAGGATATAATCAAGGTATTAAAAACCAACCAACACCAAACCAGACACAAAATCCCCAACAAGAGAAACAAAACAAATCTGCAAATCCCCAAACTATAATCTAAATTAACTTCTTGCTATATTTGGTGCAGTCTAGGGTGACTGAGCGAAGATGTACCATGGATATCGCTGTACGTTCTTATGGCCGGTTTTACTACTCCATCTGTCCAGAGCAGACAAATGTCATTCTCCCTTTCAGTTTTATAGGTTTGACTTGTTTAGGAACATAGTTATGGGAATATTCAAAGGAGGAATCATAACCAGAAAAAAGTATTTTAGCTTAGTTCTCATTAGCTGTTCATCTAGAACAGATTGCATAGGATGATCTTCTGGAGTGTGTCTAATTGCTGCAGCATGGTAATTTAATGGGGACACATTTTTATAAGCTTGTTTAAGTGCATCTGAGCCAACTGACCTCACAGCTTGGTGTGCAGTGATTCAGCGCTAAGAACAAGAGTTTAGGTATAGGATCTCATTTGTAGGGCCCTCTTCATTCACTTCATTCACTGTTCTGTGGTTGTTTGATTTTTACATGGCATCTGGCATCACTGTGATATCTGAACAACAACTCTTCATCCTCCATCCCATTTTCTATCTGTAAATGTTTGTTGTTCTTCAGTCCAAGGTTTCAAGTCCAAACAATCCTGTTCTGTACATTATCACTTTTTTCCTCACGTTCTGAGCTTTTCTTATGTGACGTTAATGTTCGTTATTTTACTTTGCCTGGGAACTAATTTTTCCTCTTATACTCAGAAGTGTTTTTCCACAGCAACAAACCAAAAAGCTTTCAAAACTCTACTTCTGAAGCTCCTATTGCGCTATTTCCATGTGTCTTTTCTTAAAACCGTGTGTCCATTTATTTTTCCTCCTTTGTTCCCTTCTCCTCATCCCTCAGGATTTTCTTGTCACTCACAGCCTCAAGTCCAACAAGACACAGATCCATAAAACCGATTCCTTCAGGCCACCAGGAAAAGGGAACACGCGCACTCCGCTGAATTGGTACAGAAACATTCCTCAGCCTTGTAGCCTCTAAGTGAGAAACAGGACTTCAAAAGCTAATTTGCTTGTTTTCATCGCATGATCTTAATTCTACAAGGGAGAGAAGATGATCTAATCTAATTTAATTTCGCTCTTTGAGAAGAAGGGAGATCACTTGGCCAGCTGCTGCTCTGAGCAAACACGGAGCGTGCAGGCTACAAGATAAGCTTTGAACTTTACCAGGTCTCTTGGCAGTATATGCTAATGTGTGCTGTTGGGAGATTTCTGAAACTTTTGCTTCTGATTGTATTAATTAGTGAGCTGCTCCAAATGAGCCGTAACTCACTGTAAAATAAGCAAGAGCTGTTACACACAGGGTTTTCTCAGTTCCTGATGCTTTGCTGTTTGGGCAGGGTGGGCTGTGAGGAGACGTATTTGGCCTGATTCATGAAATCACGATAATGCGGTCTATTTTGATTTCTTTTTAAACTCTCAGCATTAATCTCTGCTATTCGAGGTGTTTATTTGTTAGAAGAGGAAATAGCATGTCAGTCCTGTGTTTGAAAAGGAAACCTTTTGCTCCCTAAGTATTTGAACGTCCAACAGTAGGTTAGTAAGGTAAGAAAGCATCTCGGAGCTCTAGTGATTGTATCAAGTTTCCCTCTAGATGATGGCACACTCTCTCAAAAACCACAAGCACTATAATTTAGGGTCTCAGGGCTCTTATATTAATCTTCCCCTGAGGCAGATTTGCTGTATTCTTAAACCTGCAGTTTCCAGGTGGACTAAGTTTGCCAGGATGTTAAGATAAAGTTTCATGTCTATCACTTTTCCAGCAGCCTGCCAGTGCCTCAGACCCTCCAAACCTTCCATTAACTGGAGTTTTCAATCTCTTCTTTCATCCCTGCTGTGCAAGCACAGCGTGAGATCTGGCCTCCCATGAAATCTATGAAGATGTATTACAAGGTGTGTAGCATTGGTAGATGTGTGTTTTAGCCATGTACAATAATTTAAAAGTCATACCTATTTAGGAAAAAAATTCAGTATTGTAATGGTTATAATCTTGCCGATAAGCTCACCGAGCTAAGCTAACATCTGTGGAATAAACAGTCTGCCCTGTCTCTTTGCATATTTTGATTTTCTTCCATGCAGTAGTGGTCCAGGATCCTTGGCGGAGATGCGACTGTCTTCAGAAAAATGAAAATAACCGGGGTTAAGTTACAGGAATTCTGCCCTGTATTCTGAGACATGCAGCAGAGGTTCCAAGAGAAGAGTCAGTGTTGTAGTGCTTGAGAGACTTCACTGCTGCCCTGTGCAAGACACAGGGTGAGAACTGATAACCCATGAGATAACACAGACTGGGGGTCACATTAAAACAGCCTACCCAGGGTGGGAGGTTACGCATGGATGAGGTTTGATAACTTTAGTCCGTCTCTGCATTCCAGACTTTCTTCTGTGTTCACATCCATTTTTGCAAATTTTGCAGTCTGTTAGGACAAAAAGCTTAACTTTTTCTTCATTATGTAATCTTGAAGTTATTATAGTTTTTTCACATGTGATTTAAATCCAATAACTGACCTTCTCGTTACCCGTTGTGAGATCTCAGCAAGCACAGGTCCGGACTACAGCTTCACATCTAGTCTGGCCCATTGCTAAACTTGATACGTCGTACGCTTGCAGTGTCTAGGTTATATGTATTATATTTAGCCCCCTTAGGCACCTCTCTAAGCAAAGAGATCAAGGTATCTCGCTAAAATCTTGGTATTGGCTCAAAGACAAGTGTGAGCTGCGCAGTAATTCTTGTTTGGATCTGGAAACTGCTCTGTGAGAGCATTTCCAATATAGGTAATACACTGAGAGTTATTTTGACTTTCTTATTCTATCCGCTATCTCTTTAGATTTCTATTTCCCTTTGTCTGAGAGAGACTTAAGAAACAGATGAATCACCAACATCCTCCCTCTGAAATAGAGTTCATACCTTCCATGTTAAAAATAAAGCATTGCATCAAGTCCTTTGTAAGGACTCAGTCTCCATCTTTTGTGGAAAAAGAGAAACCACCAACATTTCTATCTGAAATAAGGTCTTTACTCAAATTAAAATCAGCCTAATGACTCTTCCCCACTACTTTTCACTGAAGGAAAGTGACCAACACTGGGTTTTACCTAAGTCACCCTACAATTTCATGCTCACCTTTTTTTCCTAAGCTCTTCAAATAGCAGACTTAATCCTCCCCCCTGCATTTCCTGAATACTTTTTCATTATTCCAAAAGTAAAGACAGTAAGTATTATCTCACTTTATGATAAATACATTTAAAGCTTTCTTAAATTAAGCTCAGAAGAATGCATCAGGGTTGTAAATGCACAACGTAATAACCTGTTCAGAATTTGGTGGGCTATGGCAGATTTTCTCCAAGCACAAATGCTATGCTGTGTATTTTATGTGTGTACTCCCATATCTCTGCTTGAACTTGGAGAATGTGATAAAAACCTATCAACATTAGAGCCTATTCCATACTGTATTTAATAGGTGTTTTTAGGGCACCGACTTTAGTGTTTTCATTAAGTTTACATACACTTACTCCTGGAAATTTGTTGACTGTGTAGGAGTCTCCTTGTTTGAGGTGAGAGATGTAGCTCATCCCTCTGTTGGCCTTGCCTGGACCACAGCTGAGCCTTCGCCTGCATCTCTGATAGAAGTGTAATTCTGCAGTAGAATGATAATAGGGCTGTAGGATGTGTGTACAATTTGCAATTAAATGTGGGTTTTTTCTGCCATTACCTCATCCTGCAACCTGAGATCTAAACACCAATCTGTGTTTTTTTTCCTCACTCTTTACATTGTGATAACTAAGAATGGTTTTACAAACCAATTATATTTTCAGAAATAACATGTATAATTGCTGTTGCCTTCATTTATTGTCTCTAATTGAAAATCTGCTACAAAAACTCTCTTGTCTGGGACAGTGTAACAGTTTTTGTTGTGTTGTTTGCTTTTAGCCTGTATTGTTCAGGCAATACAACAGTATTGTGATAGCCACTGCTACACCAATATCAAAGTGAAATTGAGAAATCCCTATACGCAAATAATAAAAAGATAAAATCACTTTGTACCAACACGGCTGTGCAGAGAGGGCAAATGTTCAGGTGCATAAGTGAAAGGCCGTAGTTTGGTAGACACCTTTATAATTAGTTCAGGCGTCTAAGAGAATGCAACTAATATTTGGTGAGTTAATAGTAAATGGAAAGTTTGGTGCGGAAGTGGAGAAAATGGTTCCAGCTTCTCTGAACACGCAGTAAACGTTTTCCATAGTCTGCACTGCAGCTTGATTTCAGACTATTTAACAGCTCAAAGTATTTGGCTCTAAAAATCTCGTAATGAACAGTAAAAATGTTTCTTTTTCTGGGTACTGGTATAACAGCAGCAGTCAATCAACACTACAGTAGTACAATCTTACTGAATCTCTGCCAGGAATATATGAAAAGCCATTCTGTTTTAAAAGATTCAGCTAATATAATAAATGGTGTTAATTTTCAAGGTGAAGTCTTGCTTGTTTGGGGGAATGAGCAATAGGGGATTAAAAAAAAAAGGAAATTTCGTCAATGATTGCAAAAGTGATTTGCTAATTGCCCTTTGCTGTTTCCTGACAGTTTGTATCTCTTGCTAGCGAAACAATCTGCCTCAAGTCACTGAAAGCATTTGTGTGTCAAGAGATGAGGATAAATGTACTACTACAAGTAACAGCTGAGTTGTAAATTTGTTGTTTTCTTTCACGGAGAATTAGATTTGTCTCCTGTGTTTTGGAGCAAGTGTGGCCATTTACCCTGAGACCCCTGTGCTTTAGATTAAAATATGTTCTGAGGACTTTAGGTGAGGTTTTGGCAGAGCAGAACCGAACTGGGAGCGATGGAGCAGGGTCCCACTGGCACCTGTGCTCCTGCAGCTTCAATTCCAGGAAATATTAAAAAGTGGTGGTTTAAATCAGTTTAACAAAAGGGCTACAGGCTGCTGCAGATTCTAAATGTGTCCCAGTATTGCTGCATTATCAAAACTGAGCCTCCTACTAATTAAATGGGCAGAATCAGACGTAGTTGTCACATTGAACTGCTTGATGTCCTGTAGGGCAGCAGCTCACCTCCTGAGATGACTCCTGGTTCCTTTATTTCTTTACTGCCGTGACATTTCTTTGTGAAGTGACCTGTCCTGCAGAAAATATACTATCTGTTCACAGGTGTATAGGTTAAGATTGTGAAGAAGCAGGTATCCACCTTGAAATTAATGATTATAGTGCTGAGCATTTAAGGGTGATCCTCTTCTTATATGAATGTAAATGCAACTGCAACTCCCCTCTGGGACCTGGCTTAAGCTGTACAAGACAAATTTTAAGAAGGAAAAATCTTCAGCATCAGAGATCCCTGAGGACAGATGTGATAAGACATTCAGGAATGGTTTTTTTTTTTT
Source organism: Pampusana beccarii (assembly GCA_013399365.1). NCBI lineage: Eukaryota > Metazoa > Chordata > Aves > Columbiformes > Columbidae > Pampusana > Pampusana beccarii. Next base: position 16,674 of record VWYH01000616.1, read on the forward strand.
TAAAGCTATTTGATCTTTGATGCAAAATATATTTGTACTCCTGATAGTTACATTTACTGCTCTTGCATTTAAATGTTACACACTTCATATCCATAGGAAACTACCTGTGATCTAGCTCAGTATGCCCAGGATACCACTTGCATCGAGAAGGAGCAGAAGAGTTTGGTTTTAATCACAGCATCTATATTACAGAAGACACACCAGCCCACACAAACTTTGTCTAGATAACGTGGTTCAGAGTCTCTATATATCCCAGTTCTATACATCGAGATGAGACTGGGAATTTCCACCCATTTCTTTAATGCTGGGGGAAGGAAACCAGAGCAAAAGCTGTGGTTTGCAGCAAAGCCTCTGTTGCCAAAGCAAAACTGGGAACCCAGGATGCTCAAATGCTTCTGTGACCAACTGCTTAATCACAGTATTTTTAATTTTCTCCCTCCTTATTCTGCAGTAATAGAAAAATTAAAAATCAGGATTTATAAAGATTTTTCTGGTCTTTTTGCCTCTTTTTTAATTTTTTTTTTTTAGTTTTAATTATTCTAAATACAAACTTAGGTGAACTAAAGAGATGAGCAACTTTTGAGAGTTTTGGCATGGTAGGAGGGCCTAATGCTTCACTCTTCATAACTAACAGGGAATAAAAAGTTAGGAAAGTTCCTTTAGTTTATCTAAATGATTTTTTTGGGAGCCCGGAATCAGTTTCCTGCTTAAGATCTCATTACTAATATAGGCCAATTTAAAGCAAGCAATGAGCAATATCCATTGTTTCTGTTGGAGCTGGTAAGTGAGGTAAGAAACAAAGTAACTTGCTTTTTGCATATTGTGGGCATCCCTGAAAAAAATATATTGGGGAGTGGGGGTCAGAACCTACTTCTGCTGAACCTTAAGCACAAAAGGTTTCCTCTTAATATCCTGAGAGCAAAATATGAAAATGTAGAGCTGCTTTTTTTTTTTTAAATCTTCTAATTTATAGGTATATTATTGAGTTGTGTGGGCTATTAGCCTGTAATACCAATGTACCGTTTGTAAAGTATAAACAAGTATTAAAGAAAAAATTAACGGATGTGACAAGAATCTAATCCTCTGCATGTACAAGTGAAATTAGTGTCTCTGTAAGATGGGATTTTCATTCCAGAGCCCTGTGCGCCTGGCCTGGGACTGAAGAGAGGACGATAATGAGTTATGTGACTGCAACTCCACCATGTGAACATGGCCTGACTCCAGGCAACATTTTTTGCAATTTTTCTCCTCTGGTGTATGCTCACTGGCAGCGTGTGGATGACTTGTTAAATCAATCTGTACAATGAGATCTGCTGAATTCGTGTAGAGAAACGTATTGGATGTAGATTGAATCATGGAAGTGAAGGCTCAGACAAGTGTCTGACGTGTCTGGGTTCCGTCAGGCGTCTCTAAGTTTCACGTCCAAATAGGAAAGGTGTCAACTTTGTGACCCGAGTGAATTGGCAGATTTGGATGTGTGAGCCTATGGGCTCGATGAAGCAGAGCCCCTGCTGATGCCAGCAGTAATTCAGTGCCAGGGTGCTTAACAAACCACAACAGGAGCCTCAAAAACGTGTCAGGAGATAAACAGAAAGTATCAGAAGCTGAATAAACAATAAGGGATTGGACAGGGTACGGAAAAAGATCACAAATGAATTGACACTTGTTGGTTCACTGAGGCTTAAATCATTTCCCTGTAGCCAATTGTATTTCGGAATGAACAAGTAAATATTTTGTACTGCAAGACTGGTTGCTTCTCTAGTAAAAACAAGTTGATTGTGGTTATTTTTGTTTGTTTGTTTTGTTTTTCCTGAAATACTTTTTTTGGGTAAAATCAACACGGAAGAGCAGATTAACCTAGAAGTAACAAGGTAAGAAATGAAGTTGCCCTAGATAACTGTGTGCCATTTGTACCTCTCTCACTATTCTAAGAGTAATAGGATTCGACATTTCTGTGATGATTTTGGCATTATCCTGCAGTACTTTGCAAGCTGGCTTTGTTGTCAATTTGCTTCCTTTTCCCTTGGTTCGTCTGCTGTTCTTCTTGAGGGAAAAGTGGGGCAGGAGGGAGTGAAATGGCAGCAGTGCTGCTGCTTCTCCCTTGGGTTACCAGCTTGTGTATCGCCTGTGTCGCCTTAAGCGGTGGCAGAAATCTGAAACTACTTAAGATACCCATTAAAGTCAGAATTCAGCACTCCCTCTTTTTAATCCCAGTAGTTGTTACTAGCGTTTAAAACCCCTGAGCCCCAGCTGAGTCGTGTTGTGACTGTCACCCAGTTGTTTTTCTTGCCTGCCCAAATCAGATGTCTCCCCTGAAAATAAAACGGCGGACGCGGGAGGCGCAGCTCTCAAATGTTAAACCAGATGGCAATTATCCGGAATTAGTCTCTCATTTGCGATACTCCCAGTTTTTTGGTTGTTTTTTTTTTTTTTAAAGCACTTGTGATTACTGTGGCTTGACATTTAAAGACTTGGTTGCTTTTTAACTGGTTGCTGAAGTCATGGACTGTTTTCTGTATATTGGAAAGGCAGTGGAATCCTCCTGGGGACAGCACGGTGGCACAGGTGACAGTGGGGACCTGGTTTGCTTCTCCCCTCTACAGAGCACTAAGGGCCCAGAACATAACAGGCTATATGACCTGTTTTCCCATTCAGATAACCTACCTTATTTCCCTTTAAATGCCATATTTGCTATATACCGTGTTTCCCTGGGTTTGTTTTTAAATTGCATTTAGAACTGTAATCTAGAATGCAAGTCAGAACCTTTGATCTCTCTCTTCTTCCTTCTGGTAGGAGATACTGTTCTCATAGTAAATTAGAAGGTGCAGAACGATTTTATTTTTTGTACTGTTTTTAAACAAAATGGTTATTTCGTCAACGAGAAGACTCATGTGGGTTTTTGAAATGTGCTGATCTCTGAAATATAAAAATCTGAAAGGATTCTTGTGTGGTGGTGTGAGCAGGAATTTGTAGACTGGCCCCATAAAGAGCTGGTCCCCATGGTCTGGTTCCTCTGGGGAGAAACTGCTTTTAGGAGAGGTAGAGATGGGGACTCAGCAACTCTGGGACATCGGCGCTGTACTGGCTTTTATGGGCTTTTGGTGTCATCCAGAATGAAATTATGGGTCTTGATAATAATTTTTAGGGGAAAAATGGCTTGTTTACTGCCACAGGGTGACCTTACCACAAGCTTTGTTGTGTCTCTCTGCCATTTGAAGTCTAACAGAGATGAGGTCTTAACTCGCATTAGAAAGGCAAGAACTGTACTTGGGAAATGTTAGAAATTTCTGCTTCGTTTGTGATCTTTGCAAATAACAAAGGCAGGATTGTATCTTCATGCTAAACTGAAGCCAATGTGGAGCATTGTGGGCTCTTCTGGTTGTATATGGTGTGTTCAATTTTTTTATTTTAACTGTTAAATTTACCTTTTAACCAACAGGCCAGGTTCTCAGGTGGTGTTTTCAGCTTGTCTTTTATCTCTGGGCTTTCTGGAGCCTGGCCAGTCTGCAGCAGTTGAGGATTTAATTTTGCCATTGTTTTCCCAAGAAAAGAACAGTCATTTTTCCCATTCTGCAACCTGCCTTTCTCATTCACGACGCTTTTCAAAGGTCGTAATATCTTAGCACATTCTAAGTGTCGCAAAGGATTTGAATAACTTCTACTTCAACATCTGGTATGTGTCATCAGTGAATTCCACTACAAATACTGAGAGCTGAAAGCAAACTGCACGAAGGAGTCTAAGGCAGAAAGTAAATAAGGTGAGGAAAAGTTAAAAATGTGAAATTAGTGGAACAGTGAGATAAATCAATAAAGCCTTTTAGAATATTTGGGTAAGATAATTTGCTTGGGATTCTCTGGAGAAATTACTGGTTTATATTTAGTCTGTCACCCGCACTGATTTAATTTTGTGTCTTCTGCCTGTTTGTAGTGTAGTTTAAAAACCAAACAAACCAAAACAACAACAAAAAACCAAACCTCCCCAAACAAAACGAAAACCCTATACAAATTTGAGGTGATTTGAGTAACATCAGAAATGGATACTTGTGGTTTAGAAGTAACTGTTTATATTCATTAACAGCCAGAAGACAAGCGAGGTTAAACTTGCTTGTGGTCACTGGAGGTCTGTACACAACCACTGAAGGAAGGAGCATTTACTTTCATGTCCCCAGGAAACCCTGTCCGAACACAAAATGTTTATCAAAAGCACACAGGTCAGAGTTACTTGGTACTTAATAGTATTTTGTGGATTTTGTTTCTTTTAATTGTGGTTATTTCGAGTTGCTGAAGTACTCTATCATGCATGTGTGCACCATGCTTTTATATAGGTGTTTTCCGGCAAGGAGAGATGGACTGGGCAGGACTATGTGGGGACCTAATGAATTTCCATGCAGGTTGTTCTGAATTCCAGTTGAACCAGTTGAACTCCTGTGGGAGTTCTGACTCCAGACTTCCTTGACTGAACTGGTGTAACTGGATCACCAAAATCTATAACAGCACTCATAGGGATGCAATTGTGCTTCCTCAGGCTGCCTCTTGGCAAACAACTGAAGACCTTTTCATCATTGGCAAAAGGATTGTTTTGAACAGTTGCCCGTACCTCCAAAAATAAAAATAAAAACATAAATAAAAAGTCCCAAGCGCCCTGTAATGTCATTGAAACTACTTGTAGAGGTAAATGAGTAACTTGTGAGAAGCCAGTTCTTTACTTGCAACTTATTCTTCATACCTAGTTGAGAAACTAGTGTTCATCACTGTGCTGCCCGGGCTCTCTAACTTCATGTGTTCAGTGGAAAAATCACTATACTGTTTGGAGCTTTGTTACCTCGTCTTGTGCTTTTTATTGCAGCAGCTCGTGGAGAAAAGATAATGGTAGAGAGTTGTACGGGATTTTTAAATTCCAGTGAAAATGGTTTGATTTAACTTGTGACTTTTTCTGACGCTCTGGTCTGAGCAATGTTCATTCATTGAGTTTTGCACAAAAGGTAGAAATACTGTGTGTATTTTGTTTTAATCACCTCAGTCTTTGACTGCAGAGCATCGGAGGCTGAATATCTCTTACAGCAGCAGGAATTTAGAACTATAAAGAGGGTCACAATTTATCACATGGAAGTACAATATGTCTTGCTTCACTCAAACTGGACTTTCATAGATTTAATTGAACTATGTGGCTGTTGGCAGGGGGTTGCTGCTGTTTGGTCTTGCTTTATTTGGTATTCAAAACAGCTGTTAAAAAGCAAAATTCAAGCTGAGTGGAAGGAAAAAACTGCAGAAGAACAAAATATTGCAGGAGGAAGATACCCCTGTATGTTTTACAGGAACAGGACTTCAGTTGCCAGAGGCATCGCTTGTGACTTTATAGCTGAATTCTCTAAACCATGTAAAAAAACTAAAAAATGATACAAGATAATGCAAAATTTAAAGATGTAGATAAGCACAGGGCTGTTTGTTTTGTCTGGAAGCACAGAGAGGATCTGTGGTATTTTAGGGAGAAATCACCTTGAATGAGTGATGTGCGTAACTCAGCCTGGTCTTTTTACTGTTCCTTGGCTGTGATTGCTGTCAAGGCACAGCCTATTAATACATCACAGTCCCTAAGATTTAAACAGCTATTTAGAAGTGTGTTAGAATTTTAAAAAATTATTATTGAGGAACGTGTGTGTGTTTTAAAACAGCATCTGCAATATATGCTGGTGCTTGTTTTCAAATAGCTATTACAGAAAACTTTTGTTTCCATGCTTGGTTGCTCTTTTGTGAGCTGACAACATAAATGTTTTTCCTGTCATTGTGAGGTGGTGATGGTGGAGACACTTGCAATGTAGACGCACATTGTCCAAAACCCCCCTAGGACAGCAAGTCACATCTTCTTGCGACTATCCCCGTTAGATCTGTTAGAAATACAGATACCTGTTTTGATGACTTGCAAGTGTATTTGTGTAGGATCTTAGTTTAAGTCAGAAGCTGTTATGTGTTATTGCGATGACATTGGGAAAGCTGCTTTTCTGTTCATATTCCAGTAAGTGGCAAGAACATGTCTCCTTAGGGGGAAAAAGTACGGAGGGTTTTAGAAGTCAGGACACTTGTGCACATTTGAGTGATGACATGGGCTACGTTGGTGCAAAAGGATGAGAACAGAATGAAAAGCTAAAGGAGTACTTGAGGTGAGTGCTTGCAGCCCCCAGCTAAAACATTCCTTAGAATAATTTTGTCATTGAGCCCTAAATTAAAGGTTTGCTATTGGTATTTCAGACCCAAAATTCATTAAAACACAAATACTTTTAGGGTGATTGATAATATATCTTCCAAATGCAAAACATTTACAAGCAGAACAAACCATTAATTTTATTACAACGGTTTTTAGTTAAAATTCTCCAGACACATTGCTGTTCACATGGTATGTTGGGAATATAGTTGCTATGTCTGTCTTCCCTGTGCATCAGTGGTTAGATGTATATATGTAATTTTTTTTTCCCAGATTAGTTCTATCACTAAGACTGATGTTTTTCTGCTGCTAAAGGAAAAGGTTGGCTCAGGAGCTGGAATAAAAAGGGTTCTTTTCTGAAAATAGTGCTCCAGCTCCCAATGCTGCCACAGTCCATTCAAAATCTGCTTGTGTGCTGTGTCTGGCACTGCTGTCAGAACCTGCTGCCCCTGGGCTGATGGCTCTCATGCATTTCTAAGGATGTTAATCTTATTGTCTTGATCAAGGCAGAATAAATACCAAGAGAAATACTGGGAAATTAGGCACAATGTGAGTGGGTTTGGGGTTTTAGGCATTGGGAAGCTTAGAAATTTGAGGAAATGGCTGTTATTGAGAATTCTACTGCTTGCTTGAAGAAAATCTGATATTTGCTATTTGTTGTGGAAGCAGTTGTTCCTTGCTTGTAAGAGGCTCAGAGACCCAATCCAGGAATAGAAACTGTGCTTTTGTTGCTTAGAGGCACATGTTGCGATGAGCATAAATGAACAGTGAGTAACCCATCAGCTGAAAACCACCATGTACAGGATTCATACTATTACAGAGCCCAAACAAATCCATAGATGTCAAGCGAGGTTGGTGAATAATTCATAAATAAGAAAAGTGTCCGTGTTACCACGCAAACCACTCATACGAGGTTTTGCTCAGCCCCTTCTCATGGTGGGGACTTATGGGATGGTGTAATTCCTCCCACATTCCCCCAACAACCTTTTTTATTTGATTTAACTGAATAGCTTTGTCAGGAATTCAACTGGCATCCGTACCCCTCCGCCAGAATTTCACAAGGAGCTGAGGCATAGACCTCTGTGATCTTTTCTTCGACAGATGGCCTAGCAGGGAAAGAAGAATCTAGTGAATGCCAGGATGGCCACTTACATTACTTCCCCAAGATGCTGCTTCCATATCAGCAGAAAAAGAGGAATGCAAAGCATTTGCTGTCACATTCATTACAAGGGTTTGTGTAATAGAGCAGTACGGCGTGGAAAGCTGATCCCGCACAGAATGCTGGTGTGAATGGCTGGGTGTTTCTAATGCTTATACATTTTTATGTGGACTTTTTTTTCCTCTCAGAGAGATATTTCATAGCAGGGAAGTGTAAGAATATTGGTGATTTATTTATTTTGCTGAGCATTGGATCGCTCTTGCTGAGATTAAATCTTCCAGGGAGTTACAGTTTCGCGTTTGTTTGGTTTTTGATGTTGCGGCAATAAGCACAAACTCTGGCTGTAAGGGGCAAGGAAGGCAGCTGGCGTACAAATGGCAGAAACAGCTGAACCACTCAGATGTTCAAATCGTTTCTAATGAATGTTATCACCTCCTTTGTCATTATTTTGTTAGAATTCATTAAAAAGACTTGGTTCTTTGAACTGGTTGGCATGATATCCATGGAAATGTTTTGCCCAGTTCCTGAAACTAGCTTGCATTTTAATAAGAGGAGCTCTAAGTTTGACCATTGGCTTTGAAATCCTCTGGTAGTATGTCAGAACTGGGGAATAAGCTTGTAATTGGATTTGTAACAGATATGAGTGTGTTTTAAGTCCTCCTTGAACTCTGTGAATGGTACCAATAGAACATACCTGTAAGCAGGGAAGAGACACATAAACACAGAATTCGGAGCATAGTGATCACTCTGTATCCCTCATTTCTGAAGGAATCTCTGGGAGACTCTCCCAGAAAGTGCAAATTAGCAGTGTCAGACAGCTGCTGTAAATAATACTGGTGGCCACTTTGAATGAAGATTTAAGTGAGGCATAAAGACATTCTGGACTTCTTAATTTTCTATTTCATGATTCAATGTAGAAAATCAACGTATATGTGTACGCTGCATGTGTTAACAAGATGTTATTTGTAGCATCTGGATGTCTTATGAGGCAAAAGCCCCAAAGAAATTCAGAAATAAAACTTAACGAGTTAGTATGTTGAGATCAGACAGTATCAGCCTTGAAAGACCTTGTCGTGAATGTAATAGAACTTGGCTATATTTGTCGTAATTACTTATTCATTAAATAGAAGAAAATCTATATGGATAGAACAAGATAAATCTATGTTTCTTCACAAACATATGCATCAGCACATACTTCAACAAGTACTGTACAAGTATGTACTCTTGCCTAAGCCTTTCATAAAGGACTAAATTATGCTGCAACACTATGTAGTGTGTAATATATTTGAGCAGTTCTGACTTCAGAACACTAAGGACATGTCTCTCCATTAATGAGAGAACACATTCTGTTGCATTTGCCTTTAGTCAGGGAAACAGCACTGGTTGGATTCTTTGAGGAAGAAGATTGACTTGTTTTTCTTGTACACCTGTTGTATTTACTTTCAATTTGGGGATATTTGCAGGATGGGAAGGGGCAAATCCCCAATGAAGTTGAGGTATCAGGACAGTGAGATATCAGGAATTGTCTCTACTGATCTGTGAAAGAAAGGGAATTCAGAATTTTATGGTGTTGGAGGTGGCCTTCAGATTCTGAGCTTATTTAAAACTTGTCTTAGCAACAAATCCTCTGGTAGCAAATCTGCTATGATTCTCAGTAGCTGTATAGGATTTGTGATTTTTCCCTGTATAATAAGCCTAAAACATCTTAAGTTTGAAGGTTTCAAGGTTGATAACTAATTACCCAGCTTTAGAGAGTTTCTGTAAAAGGTGTTATTCTGCAACTGTTCCATATAAGATTTCTTGTACTATTTTATCTGAAAGCATAGCAGGCTAGGTGATTCTAAAGAGAAAATACCAGACTAATTAGTTGCTTATCAAATGTGGTATTTCAATTTTTCATATTCTTTATCTCAAGTGAAAAACCGGTCTCGCACTGATGGGGCGTAGTCTATTAGAACAGATTTCAGGTGGATCTTAAATGCTCGCTTTGTCTTTGCTTTGAAGGAAGAACTGTTCTCTCAATATTTATGTTTATTAGCAAAGTGCTGATTTGTAAGGACCTGGTGGGAGATTTGCATAAGGAGGCAGAAACTGAATTGATTTAATTGCTTCACTGCTACATTAGCTGTTGGCATCCCTCCTGGTTGTGGACTGAGAGGCTTGCTGGCAAAACCAGTTTGTGGCTTCTTCTGTGGCCACCTCGGCTGTTCTGTCAACCTGACACATTTTTGCCGGCTGCGATAACTAAACAGCCACGGCTTGAGGGATGAGGCCTAGAAACCCTACCTGGCCATGGCCACCAACCTTGGCATGAAGTGCCCTGGTTTGCTGCTGCTTCAGCCACTGAAAGCTCTGAGTGTGTTGTTTAGATGTTTCTGAAGACTGTTTTGTGGGGGTGTTTGGAGTGGGGAAGATGAGTGAGCAGACTCCAGCAGCTCAGGTGGTGGCTCGGTGTCCAGTCCGGATGTTCCTTCTCTGGATGCTCCATGTCACGCTGGACGTGATGGATGGTCACACCATGCTGAGCATGGAAACCTGAAGTTTGTAGCTTGACTTATCCATAGAACATCTTGGACATTGAAGTACTAATAACAACATCTTCGAGAGCTTGATGAGTACTTAAAATTCACACTTATTGCAAAGTTGCAAATGTATAGTTCTTCACATTTTAATGCATGCCCTAAGCATGCTTGAGACTTCTGCTATAAAATCGTATGTTTGGGAACATGACATCCTGTCATGCCGCAAGCAAATATACCTGAGAAAGCAGGAACGGACAAGCTGGCACTTGAAAATTGTACCTGTAGTACTAAGTGTAGTTTAAAAGGTGCCTGGAGCTATAGGGAGTTTGGATATGCTGTATTAAAAAATAGTGTTTTACTTTCATTGACATTGCTGTAGTTTGTGGTTGGTGTCCTTAGTTTTCAGTACTTGTCACAGTGTTGGTCGAAATACTTGGAAATGTGCTGTGCTACTTGTTAATCTGGCAGTCCGGACTTTTATTTGACACTTCTGAAAATTGACAAAATATTTCACAACTTTGTGCTATATGGAATTTTAGATGCTTCTTGATGTGTTTGATTTCGAGCATCATTGTGTATGAGTTGTTCGATAGTTTCCTAAATAGCAAGTGGTTAAAAAAATCTTTTACATTGATGCATAATGGAAATATATTAGGGAAAAAAATAAGTATGTTAATGACCCAGAGAATTCCAGGAAGATTAAGGATATGCTTTTTGGAAACACAGCTCTCAGAAAACTGATAGAGGAACGGCTGCATGCTGAGTCTAACCGATTTTGTGAACAGGAAGAAATTACATTCTGCTGTTCTTCCAAATTAGTCCCCTTGATAGAAGCTGTGTGAATACAAAATAGAAACTGATCCAAATGGGGCAAATTATCTTAATTCTTGTTAATTCCTTTATGCATTGTCATGAATACACTCACTAAAGAAATCTTAAAGTGTTTAATAATATGGTCTAATACCAGATCCACTATTTTAGAAGAAAAGAAAAATAGGATAGAATTCTTAGAGACTCTCTTTTTTTTGGAGGAAGGGTTGAACTTGGCGTGTGGTATCTACAGCACTGTGAAATCAAAATTTCATAAAGATATCTCTGTTGCAAGTGTAAACCTAAGGCATGTTGCCAGTTTTTAGTGGAGTATGCTGAACCTTTGCCTTACAAGGGTGAAACATAATTGCGTGTCCTCAAAGCACAAGCTGCAAGAGGTATGTGTTCAAAATGGAAAGATGTGTTTAAATGGACTGCCCGGAGGGTTCGAAATTGGATTTTTCCTTATAGTATAAGGAGGCAGACCTGCAAAGGAAAATTGCTGGATGGGAGAACTGCTCAACCTCCATTCCTCTGGTGGCTAAATCACGGTGCTCTGTGTACCAAAAGTAACAGAGAGGGCTAAACAAATGCAAAAGAGCTTTGTTTGTAAATGTAGTACATTTGTATCACAAGCAGCAGTGGTCCATCTCAGGCACAGTTCTTAGCCACTGAAAATAGTATGTTTATAAAGCTGCTTTGAGCAGAGCATTACCAAGGGACTTTGTTTTAAGCTATTAACATTTCTATTGTTTTTTTAGTGTATGTTTTAATGTTATGGATTCCTCTCTCTGCCTTACAGTCCAGAGCTGGGAAGTGAATAATTCTGTGTGTGGAACAGCATTGGGCTCTTCGTGGTTGCAGCACTAATGTCCTCTGATTGATCCCAGACGAATACGATGCTCAACTTGAAGGATTAGTGGCACACACAGTATTCAGGTTCTGTGTTCCAGTGCACCTCAGTGCTTTATCAAATAACTAGAGAAGGCAGCCTAAATGCCCTTGTATATATAAATATTTTTGAGAAATTTTGATAGCTTGAGAAGTACTCGAACTATCCAGCATCAGATACCGCTGTTTATTATCCTGGCAATACAGTAGGCTACCTGCGCATACACTCTCATTTAAAGGAAAAATATGATGAGTTTTGTGAGATGACTCAACACAACGAGTTCAATATGCCAGTGCTCTGAGTCAATGACAAAACGCGACCAAGTTCTGCAGGTTACTCTGCTTATGTGTCAGTGCAACCTCCAAAGTAACAAATACTGTTGCCTACCTGTCATAAACATTGAGATTATTCAAACAGTTGTTTTTCAGAGGTATAAACTTTCTAATTTAATGTTTATTACTCTTTACATGTGAGCGGAATGCCATTCTAGTCCCTGTGGATGGAGTATGTATGCGGACTCTGCTTTAGTGAACGGAGTTAACACCAGTAGCAGTCAATTAAAGTGGAAATTGTGTAACATCCATCAGATGTTTTTACTGTTGACACTGCTACAGGTTGAAGTAACTGCTTATTTTTTGGACTGTGTTGCAAACTTAGACAGTAAGATTTTGTAATGATATGTTTTATGTTGTATACAACTAGTGGAGGAAGAAATATTATCTAATCATGCATTTTGAGTAATTTTTCAATTTCTCTTGTGATTTTATATCCAAAGGTGTCTGGATGAGAGCAACCTGAAAGACAGAAGTGGCACTCAGTTTTCATTTTGAGTTGTCTTCTTAAGCAAAGCTGGTTTAGGTTAAAGTTTCATGCTGGTTTTTGTGCTGCCTGTATTCTCTGCAGATCAGAAAATAGTTCTGAACAGTTATTTGACAAATATTTTAAATATTTGGGGGATGTATCTGCAAAAGGTAATGTTTTCAGGGCAGTTTTGTGTGATGACATCTGAAAGCTTTAATCACTTCAGGGAAATATCAGCAACTTGTAGCTGTATGACATGCACAGACGTAGGTTTTTCAAGAGAATATGCTGAATTATTTTCGTATAAGCAAGACATCGCTTTAATGCTTTGTTTGATACTGTGAAGACAGCTGAAGGAATAAGGGAGTAAGGGACACAAAGCAGCATTTCTTGTGTCAGCTTAAGTACAGTGAATATCTGTCACACAACATACGATTTTGATAAAACTAATGTACACTTGGAATTGCATTGTTATTGTCAGTGGATTAAAAATTCTGGTGTCCAGAGCCTGACAGGAACCCAGGGTGCATGTTTCTTTATGTGAGCATATATGGAGAGTAGGATCCAAATTGTATTCCTTCAATTTTTGTTTGGAATTCACAAGTGAAAAGTCTCATGAAAATCATTCCAGTTTGCCAGAAACTCACCTGGTTGTTTAAACTGGGTTCTAAAAATGAGCTGGACATGGATGCTAGGTAAATCTTTATCCCAAAATCTATGAACACTGTTGATTCTTGGAGCTGTCTACAGTACAAATAGCTCTTGCAGTAAGAGTAGAATTTGAAATAATAAACTAGGAGGAATAGAAATATGATCCTGGACTAGGTTTCTGTAATACAGATTAATGGGGAAACTGAAAGCTAATTGCATCCACATGCTTAGAAGGTTAGTCTGTTTGCATGAATTTGTGAACATTCTAGTTAACTCAGTGTAAATCCTACATAAATGGCTCATTTGTTTGTGAGGCCATGAGGAGCAATTATTTTCCAAAGGTAGATAATCCTACTGAGAAAATGCTCGTTAATAATTTGGCGCCGATCCTGACCCTGCTGAGTTCAGGGAGCTGGTTATTTGCCTGGTTCATTTAGAACAGGATCCAAACCTGAGAAAACTGCTCAAGTGCATTTTAATCTGAGTTCTTTCTACCCAAGGTATTTACAACCTGTTTCAACTGCGAACACTTGGAATAGTAGGGCTAAGCCTTGCCTATGGAAAAAATCTCTGTTCTCTTTTGAAGCGGTGCCAGTACTGAAAACTTCTTCATTCAGGTTCTGAAAACGTGACAGAAGTTTTCACTTTACCTCTTGGCCATCTGAAATGCTCTGCTGTAATTACCTAACACTCCAAGCCTCAATATTTTATGTTGTTCTAATACCTTTAATTTAGAGTTTTATAGAGTTTTAATTTTTATTACTGTTTATGCTGGGAACATCTCCCAGTATTCATTGTCTGCTAAAAGACGAAAATGTGTAATCCTCAAAAGATGTTTCATACCTCCTTAAATTACAATTATTTTAATAAATAGAATTAGTGAAGCTTTGAGGATAAAAATGACATTCTAATTAAAAAATTGAAAAGGAACCTCCTAAGAAAAATATCGAACTGTAGTGTAGAAACTTGAAAATGGGGTGAGGAGATAACTTCAGAATAAGATAATAGCAGGTATGAGGTTTATTTAAATCTCCTACTTGCAGGAAATGAGAACTGGTGAGTCAGCTAGAATATCAGTAATTAGCTTCTTTACTTGGCGAAAAATGTGCACTTCCCATGGTCTAAATGATTACTTTGCACTAGTCTTAATTCTAGAAATTATCATGTCTTTTTTTTGGACCTTTCTGCGTGGATGTCAGACTAAGGTACTCTGGGGCAAACAGTCGTGATTTTGCTAAGGAGCAAGTCTTTGATAACCTGAGGAAATTTTTATGTGAAATTATTGTTTTGCTAATGTGTTTTTTCATAGCTGTTTAATTGGCTACTGAAAAGAATGGGGAGATTTTTCTTCTTTAAAGAAAAGGAAAAGGCATGATCCTAGAAAGCTCGGAGGCAAAACAATTGAAACAATAACAAATAGATGAATCCACTTAGGTGAATCCAGCCTGGAAAAGTAACCAGCAGAACATTTGCAAGGGAAAACTATGACTTTCTACTGTACAGAAATTACTTCTGTGCCAGTGTAGTAATGGATTAAAACTGGACTTACCAAGGATTTCGAAGCTTTCGAAATACCTCCTGAGAGTTTATTTAAATAAAGTAATCCTCAAGGGGGAACCAAATTCTATGTGGAATTTGAAGGCTACTGGAGGCAGAAGATAGTCCACTGTGGCAGAAGGTTAACAACTGATGGCCTGAATGTCTTTCCTAATAATATTCCAAGCTGAATTCTGTAGGAGGAAATGAGCAATAAAATAACTTGGCATTGACAGAAAAGTTTGTGGGGGCTGTGAGGAACTCAAAGCAAATTAACACTGGCACACATGGGATAGTTTGGAGGCTCTGTCTTGTGGATAACTTATTAGTTCTAGTTCAGATTATGAACTGTAATTTCACATTACTGCCTGCAAGTTTTAGGTCCATCCATTTTAAACAAAGTGCCAAGAGTTGGTGCAGTGTTCATAATGTAGTTGTATCTACCTTTTATTTAAATGAAGTCCTCCTAGTGAGTTCAGTGTGTTTATGACCACATAAACGAGTTGTTGTGGTGTGCCAGATACCACATAAAAGTTACTTAATGGGGAAAAAAGATGGATTTAGATTGGATCAAGGAACTCACTAGGTACAATATTTGAAGTTTCCATCCAAGCAGTGGTATCAGGTCAGTCTGCCATCCCCTGCAGAGTTCAGAAGTGGTGTTGTGGTACCAAACCCTGTTGGGTTTCAGCAGGAAAATCTTGACCAGAAGATGTGATTTAGTAGACACCATTAATTTCTAATAAAAATGTAGTATCATGCATGTAGCACTGTTAGGTTCTAAATAAACTGCAGTCTACAGGAAGTAAATCTATATGTACTTTTGGACAATTTAGTAAAGAATATTTACACAGGCATCCAGCTGGGCTCAAAAAAAGCACATGGAAATAATAGAGTTTGTAGAGACTGGTAATCCTGTTGCTGCCTGATATTAAAAAGACCAAGAAGTGAGTCATGATAAAATACTACAAATTATGTGTACATTAGGTGTACTGAGCATATTTGATTAAAACATGAGGACGTATACAATGTCTCAAAGGAAACGTATTTCAAGCTACTCAAAAGCTTTGTTATTGAACACAACTCTCAAGTTATTTGATTAAAAATATTTGTCCAGTTTCAGTAACTATCAGATGTATACTTAATGATTAGACTTTTGTGTAATGATGGATCTAGTTTAATTATAATGAATTGCAGTTGCATGGTTCGGGATTTTTTTTAAAGCACAAATACTGTCTTGTGTCATAAGCTAGTCACCAAATTCATCATGTTATGGAGAAAATTTGGTTTAAATTAGTATTTTATCATGGACACTTAGGCACCTTCTCTGAATGCTGGTGCTAGCCACTGTTGGCAACTGAGCTGCTTTAAGGTGGCTTTTCCTTTTATCTTCTTGAAATATAAGTCAGTAACATTTGGCAAGAAAGTGTCACCCCAAAAGTACAACACCCTTGAAAAAGAGGATGCTGGTAGTAATTCCCCTATTTAGGTTGCTGTAATTATAACAGGAGTTTAGACGAACAAACGTTGCCTGTTTAAAAGCAAACTCTGGTCTAATTTAGTTCCCATGGGAATGAGCAAGGGATAGTGCTTACAGATGTGGGCTGGAACGACCGAGGTTCCTTGCTCCTGTGCCAACCCGCCTCCGCTGTGGGCTGCATCAGCCTCTGCTTTTGCAGTTCTGAGCTGCTCCTTTTGGGAAATTCTTGTGCCTCCATACTGCGTGGTGGCTCGTGAGATGGCCTTAGTTATTTTTCTGAATTCGCTGTGCTAAATTCCATCCTTGGCTATACTGCAGTACACCCAGAATAGCAACAGCGACTTCAACAGCACCCAACGCTTTGTTGAAACTGAGCTCAGTGAAGTTGAAAATTTGATGCAAAAATAGCTCGGTGCATAATCTGTAACATATTCTGAGTTTAGAGCTGTAGTGTTGATTTCTTAAATGTGCAAATAAGTGACCATATGGCTAGAACACAGTTATGTAAAAACAAACTGTCAGAGAAACAATTCTTGCAAGAATTCTTCAGACATCATTTGCTATAGTTGCCTTTTGGCATTACGTTTAATATGTTTTCTGTCACAAATAGAAGAGATAATAATCCCTCTGCAGTTCCCAAGAAAATGTTACATATACAAAACATATGGAAGCTTTACACAAGTTGCAAAGATCATAAATGCTGGTTAGCAATGTAGCTGCGTGCCTACTAATGAGATATTTAATCCTGGCTGACATGTAAACCACTTCTAATACTCTAGAATTATGTAATAAAAATATTCAGCTATTTGTCTTGAATGATTAAGCAAACCAAGAGTCCGATATATTGAAAATAAGTATGTGCTTGAACTACATGGATTTCAGTACTTCCTAGCAGAGTAATTTTTTCACCAAAACACTTCTGGCAGCTGTCGTGCTGATGCCAAAGGCGACTCTAGAGTGTCTTTCAGAAAGTCCTAACTGGTTCAACCTTTAGGGTCCGATTGGCCCAGCAATTTAGATTTTATGTCAGTTTTAATTAAACACAACATCAAGAAGATAAGTGTGGTTTATTAACTTGTCAAGAACAGGAAGGTATGGACAGAGCTGTCTCAATGGATGACCTTGTGAGGCATTGGAGATGCTTTGTGTGATGCAGGCTGTTGGACAAGTAGACTAGTACCTGAGAACCTTGAGTGACACGAGGGTAACCACCTGCTAGTACTCAGTCCCAGTGGCTCTGGAGTAGCTAAATTAAAACAAATTAAATTGAACCTCAGTATGAACCTTGAGCCATCCATCCGCACACCTCTGATGAATGAGGCTGCGTCCAGCAGGTATCTGCTGTATCCTTGGAAAGGGAGAGGAAGGAATGATGGAGTTTGTGATGTGAGCCCTGTATCTTTTAAATGATGTTAGGGGAGAGACTTAAGCAAAAGTGAAAAAAATGGTTCAGAGACAAACCAGAACTGGAAAACAAGATTAAGACAAAATAAAAGTAGAGAACAGAGGGTACCCTTGTAAAGGACTGTTGTTAAGTTTTTTTATGTCTTAATTGGTCAACCATTGTATCTGAATAATGCAGAATAGATGAATCTATGAGTATGTGTTATTAGGTGGGTTTTTAATTTGTTTGTCTTGACCTTTATGTGTATCAGACATTCACGGGAAAGATAGCTTTTTAAAACAGAAATTTTAATCCCGATTTTGTGCATGTCATGTGCATTTAGGCAATTTTTATAGAGAGAGGCAGCAGACATCTGACTTTCTCTTGCTGCCCCCTCCAAGTAGAGCCAATGTTGCAGTTGCCGAGACGTAGTAATTTAATTATTTCGTTGCTTGTAGTTACCAACCTAAGACATGCTTTCCTTGAATCTGTATCTACCTAGTTGGAGAGATTTTTGGGTTTAGCCATTGGGTTTTAACAAGATACAGAAATTTATTTTAAAATAAGTACCATATTTGAAAACAAAGGTGAGGCATGCATGATAGGTATGAATTAGTTTTTCAGAAAAGTCTTTATGACCACTACCTCTGAACTCCTTTATTGTTATGTCATCCTAAGAGAGCTCTTTAGCATCTAATTATAAATTATGCCTATTACACAAGTACTTGTAGATCTTGAACTAAAAAATGTGATGAGTTTTTTTTTCCAGAGGGTGTATGTAGGGGCTGCTTACTGAATACTGACATTTCTATGAGAGCCTTTTGGACTGGTGTTTGTGAGAGGCTTTGAACAGAAGCTCCTTAATGTCCCTACAACTCATTTCTGTGGGCTTTCTCTTGGAAGGTTCAGCTGCAATAAAGCTCTCGGATGCCAAGAACAAGATTTGCAATGTCTTTAAATGAAGATATTATGTTGAATTATGGCCATTCCCCCTATTTTGTTTATTTGCCCATTTAATAACCTGAAGTTTATTAAGTGTTTAAATCAATTGCCTATGTTTTACTGAAGTGTTCAGATAGTGATTGATATTGTAAATAGTTATCAGGCTACTGGAATTAAGCAGCAGCACAACATGTTCAGTTTTCAGGGTTTAGTGTATATTTTAATCAGTTTTAAACGATGACGATGTAACAAAGAAGGTATAATTAAAGCTGTAGAGAATTCTCATTTATAGTTTGTAGAGAACTATGTGTTTATTATCACGAGATTCCTTTACCTGGTAGACTGGAATAGCTCCATTGCTAATGGGCTCTTTTTTTATAGCACTGCAAACAATTTATACCATATTTATAAATAATGGAATAAGGACACTCTTGAAGTATGCTACAGCAGTGACCTTAGCAACATTGAATGCTGGCAATTTTTTCTACTATTTTTTTTTTCACTGTTGAGGTTTATAGAATTGTTTCTGATCCTAGAATACACACCATGTTTTGATTGTTAGTGAACCTAGGCTTACAACTGGGCAGTCGGTCTTTAATAAAAGAAACATTTATCAAATGTAGGAAGAAAATTCTAGAAATAACTGTGGAGCCTCTCAATAACCATGAGATGCAGAACAGCTGCCACAGCTGTTGGGGGTAGCTCTTGTTTGTGAATGGTATCAAACTGGAGGGACCTGTTGATACAATTGGTCACAAGGCCGCCATTTAGTGGGAGGGATACAGGCTGGAGGAATGGACTGATAGGAACATTTATGAAATTTGGTATGGAGCAGTACAGCTTGGGGACTAACTGGCTGGGGAACAGCTCTGCTGAATAGAACCTGAATATGGGAGATTCAGGCTAGAAAAATGAAGCCATTTTTCACAATGGGGGTGATAAAACGCCGGCTTGGGTTGTCCAGAGAGGTGGTGGATGAACCATCCCTGGAGACATCCCAGGCCAGGCTGGACGGGGCTCTGAGCAACCTGAGCTGGTGAAGATGTCCGTCATGGCAGGGGTGGCACTGGGGGAGCTGGGAAGGTCCCTTCCAACCATAATAATCTTATGGTTCTGTGATTCTGCGATATTGGCATGAGCCAGTGGTGTGCTCTGGAAACAAAGGACGATAATGGCATTCAGGGTTCTTCTGGCAGGATCACAGTCAGTAGACAAATGGAAATGGTCACCTCTCATTGACACTCATTGGATTGCATTGAGCATTCTGTGCCCAATTTTGGATCTTAAAATAGAGAAATTGATGAACTGGGGCAAGTTCAATGAAGGGCCACCAAGTCTGTAGCACTTGCTTTATAAGAAGAGGCTGAGGAGCTACCAGGGCTTCTTCAGCCTGGGGCAGGGGAGGTGTAGGGGGGGTGTAGCAGTGGTCCCCACGTACCTACAAGGAGGTTATCAGGAACACCATGAAAGGGTCGTTACTGCAGCGAGTTGCTGGCGGATGAAGAGACAAAGGGTATAAGTTGAAATGAGAAGTTTTGGACTGAATATAAGGAAAAGCAGTGAGGGCAGTCAAGCAATGGAGCAGGTTGCCCAGAGGGGATGGTTGATCCCACTGGGAAGTTTATAAGCCTCAGTGGATAAAAACTCTTGAGAAACCTGAGTTTCGCTGACCCTGCTTTGGGCAGGGGCTTGGCCTGAGGCCCTTTCTGACCTGCATGATTCCGTGTTGCTTTGTTCTCCCTTAACAAGCTCAGATGTCAGACTTACTTTCTTGAAGATGGAGTCCGTCTTTGAAAATAAGCAAAACTGCATCTCAAAAAGATGCTCGTGGACCTGATGGAGCTGATGGAAAACCCATTCCTCTATTTTTGGAAGGAGTTTGCTCTCTACCTGATGCGAGTTTTCAAGGCTTTAGGAGTCTCCTTTTGCAGTTGGGCATTTTGACAGTTTTCTTTTCAAGTTTACAGTCAGTCTTTAATGGTTGCTGTAATTTCACTTTTAAACAGTGCAGTTCTTCAAAGCCAACAGTGAAACAGCATCAGCCGAGGTCTGTGTGGTGGTGGCGAGGAGTTCTCGGTGGCTCATTTCTTCAGCTGTCATTTGTCAGAACACACTCATGTAATCTTAATGAACAATGTGCAAAGCCATTAAAAACTCAATTACGGCTTTCTTTTTACTGCAGACGTGAGAAAATGCAATCATAAAGTGCTGATGTGTAAACACAATAGCCACCATCTGCTACAGAGTAGCATTTCAGCTCCAAAAAGAGGATATATGTTGCAGATGCATCAATAATAGGACGCTTATCAAGGCATCATTATGCACCAAGCAGGGGAAAAATTGAAATTTATGGCCAGCTAGAGAGCACTTTGTGGTTTAATTCCCCAATTTTCGGTGGTGTGTTTAATAACTATGAGAGAGTGCCGTTTTATGTGCCTGGCGTTTGAATGGGTTTTTAAAAATGAATTTATTTACCGTCTTCCCATCCGCCTTGCTTCTGACTGATTTGAATGTAACACATTCATCTTTGGTGATTCAGGACAAAACCAGCAAGATATTAATTAATCTAACCTGTTGATCCAGGAGCACTAGATTTAATTGGCCTGATATTCAGTCTGCTTTAATGAGCATATACTTCTGTGTCCAATAAATATATAAAAAGAAATTTTACACAGCATAGGTAATTTTTTCCCCTAACTAATGTTTTCAGCTCAGTGTTGACTTTATGGCATTTGAACTTGCTGGATTGAGGTAAACAAAACAACAAGGCTAAATGATTTTTTTTTTTCCTGCTATTATTATTTTTCAAATTGGATATGCGATCGTCTATATAAAAGTTTATCCAAGATACCTTTTGTTTTATTCGTATTTGCGCCTGGAGACATTTAAGTGGCTTTCAGTCATCCATTGATCAATAATTTCCATTTGTGACATGTTAATTCATTCCCTAGTTTTTTGTATGAGTGGAAAAAATGACAAGTGGTTTGTTGATGCCAGACCAGATTGTATCTCTTTATTTGCACATATAGGCCTATAAATTGAGAGTAAGTCCCATCAGCTTCAATTCTGTGTTCAGTCTAAAGAAGGCTTGTCAGACTCTGAATCACAATATGTCAATTTTTATTAAGGGTAAGGAAAACCACACTTGTCCTTAAAAGGTTGGTTTGTTGTTTTGTTTTTATTTTTCTCCTGGTGGGAGCAATTTTCATGATCTCTCGCCTACCTCTAAATGACAAATCCTGCCCAGACAAGCTTCACTGGGTGTGGACATTTATAACAGGACATCTTTTCCACTGTCATATAAAATAATACCTCCTATCAAGACTTTACTGGAGATAGGGAACAATATTATAGTATTTTCTCCTGCATCTCTAGGCATACTGTATTAAAAAAAACATGAGCTATGAATAAGAAGCTATGAATAATTTGCATATGACAATTGTTTATAAGGCTATTCTTTTGGTAACTGAGCCTAATTATTTCGTTAAGTGCTTTTTGGTGGACGGATATTTTACTTGCTCATGTGTCAGTCGCTGGATTCAGGCTCCATCCTCTCTGTAGAATTGTCAGCAGTTGCACAAAAGGCCATTGTCAGACTGCGAATAGCTTGTGATTCATTTTTTTGTGGGTGGCAAAAAATAAAGTTGTAATTATTACTTGGAACTTTTTATGAAAGACGATGTTTTTTTTTCTCCCAGAGGAAGGCTCGTTATTTTTATACATAAATCTGTAAAAGCTAAATACTCCTTAACTTTTTGTGTTATTGAAACGCTTACCCCAGTGTAGCTCCAGACTGAAATGTGATAGACAGAGTACAGCTTCAGAGTAGTTCTTTAGGGTAGAAATATGTATATTATTAAAAAAAAAGTTGAGAAAGCTGCCAAGAAGTGAGATGATTTGCCCTATGCACCAATGATGGTGCAAAAATGAGTGTTGCTGGGTTTCTACCCAATGCAGCAAGCACTTTATAGATGCTCAGGAGCTCTGTATTTTTTTATGGAGTGCTTTAATGGACTGTGCCATCATCCTCAAGTCTGAGATCTGGCAAATGTATAGCATCACAGAATCACAGAGTCATAGAATCATTTCAGTTGGAAGAGACCCTCAGGATCATCGAGTCCAATAATAACCTGACTCTTGCACTAAACCGTGTCCCTGAGGACCTCTTCTAAACACCTTTAAACCCCTCCAGGGATGGTGACTCCACCACTGCCCTGGGCAGCCTGTTCCAACACACGACAACCTTTCCGAGAGGGATTGTTTCCTAATATCCAATCTGAACTGTAGCACTTGTCTTCACTGTATCTTGTGCTGTTTCTCAGCAGCTCCTCCAGACTCCACCGCTGTTACTCAGTAGTTTTGCTGTGGCTTTCCTCCCAGATTCTCAGAGGAGAGGTTCTTGTGACTGTTATTGCTTTATTTGTAAGGGAAGATCAGGCAGGCGATGTGTACTGACAGGGATCGTGGAGGTGAGTGGCGTAATCAGTGGTGGAAACCAGGCTGTCGGGTTCCAGCCGCTGCCTTTGCCATCAGGCGGTGCTGCCTCTGCAAGCCTGTTGGCAATTGTGCTTTCTGATAATGCAGTATCCAAAGTCAGAGAAATGGAATCTGAATCTCAGTTTCTCAAAACTTTACCTTACTTTGGTGGATTTTTAAGAGCAATATGAATTCAGTACTCACCAAAAAAGGGGATTTTGTGGTTGATTTGGAACAGAATTAGACCAACAGCGAACATCTGTCAGGATTCCCTCTTAGGGACTTTGATTATTAGAGAGAAATTGAAAAGCCTGGATTCAGCTCTTACGTTTTTCAAAGTCCTTGCTGTGAATCTGGAATTTCTTGATTTGGAGCCATTTTAATTTTCAGCATATCGAAATGAATTACAGGATTGCCAGAGAGCATCTTGCCTATAAATTTTTATATTTCTTAGTACAACCTGTTTCCCAGCTGTGCTTGAATTGTGCCCGAATTTGCCAACAATGTGTGATTTTTTTTTTTTCTTAAGATTGACTTCCTTCTGCGTCCATGCTTTTCAATCCTTTACAAATGCACATAATATATAAATACAGGGAGAAAGCTGCTGGTATCTAATATAAATTTAGAATATATGGCTGTTCACTGCATAGAATTGCTCAAAATGTTTATCCGGCCCATCCGAGTGTCACACCGCTATGGCATGGAATAGGGAAAGTCAGTAGGTTAGAATTGAGGCAAGGCTTTTCAAAATCAATCTTCAGTAAACTGCAAGAGGCCAGCAGAGAAATACATTTGTAGGATTCCTTGGCAGCAGCATCAGAACTGAGAATGTCAAGAGGGCTGCATTTGATTAAAAATTATCATGCCTGGCTGCTGACACACAGGTTTTTCCCCCCACTTCAATCTTTATATTTTCTTCAGCTTTTTCTGAGTGCGAGTGCCTACACACACGTAAAGGAGATCCTTTAAAGAGAATTGAATCAAATAACTCTCATAATGTTTTTCCTTATTGCTAACATTTGTCACCTTGATGCATCTGTGAAGAGATGAGTTGAGACACAATGTGCTGTAAAATAACTGCTTGATGAATCAAAATGCGAGTTCAACATCAAGTGCTATGGTTAATACGATGCAAGCTTCCAGGTTAATAAACTCATAAATTGCCTTAGTATTAATATATATTTCCTTGCCTGAATTCAGCCTGTCCTTCCCTCCTGGAAGAATAATTGTCCTTGTTGCATTGTTTCTAGATGAGATGTTGCTGTTAGGCTTACAAGCCTGATTCTTTTGTGCTCTGAAAATGTTTCTTTTTTCATAAAACATTACAACCTTCAAAAATTTATAGCTTCAAGATGCAGGGTTCACAGGTATAGGTTGGCATGAAGTGGGTAGAGGCCATGCAGGGGAACCATCAGCTGAGAATTTGGGCCGTTGTTGGAGTTTTTGTATGGAATTTGCCTTTGGGGGACAGTACGTGGTAGGTGCTGCTTGAATTGTGAATATGCCTTTGTTTAGAGTGACTGCTTTATCACAAGGTTATAAAATAATAAAAGCAAAATAGTATTTTTATTTTGATTTTTAGGTTATCTAATTAAAGTGGTTCTAGTTGGCCCTAAATCTCTTTATGTATATATACCCTTCAATTTTAATATCTTTTCTTTCTGCTACCTAACAACTACCATAAAACAGCTAGTCTGAGTTCTTCAGATGAATATTTTGCTTTCTGGCTTTGCAGGGAATCACTGGCATTTCTAATGGAACTGTTTTTACTGAAAAGGCCAAGCAAAACCTCTTCCTTCTCTTTTTGCCTTCCTCTACAGGCTCCTTCATGATGGTGAACAGCTCTGGGCGGGCGTCTGGGCAGAAAGCTCACTTGCTGTTGCCTACGCTGAAGGAGAATGACACACATTGCATCGACTTCCACTATTACTTGTCCAGCAGAGACCGTTCCAGTCCCGGCTCTCTGAACGTCTACGTGAAGGTGAACGGAGGACCACAGGGCAATCCCATCTGGAACGTCTCGGGGGTTGTTACAGAAGGATGGGTGAAAGCAGAACTTGCCATCAGTACGTTCTGGCCACATTTTTATCAGGTATGAGTTTGTAATGTTTTTCTCTCTTTTTCCTCTGAACGTGTTGCCCAGAGAGGTGGTGGATGAACCGTCCCTGGAGACATCCCAGGCCAGGCTGGACGGGGCTCTGAGCAACCTGAGCTGGTGAAGATGTCCCTGTCATGGCAGGGGGGGCACTGGGGGAGCTGGGAAGGTCCCTTCAACCCAAACCCTTCTGTGATTCTATGATTTGGCTAGGTATGAGCTAAGCTACTGTTAGCAATAGGTATTATGAAAGTGACAGGGTGAGAGGGAACGGCCTCAAGTTGTGCCAGGGAAGGTTCAGATTGGATATTAGAAAAAAGTTCTTCTTGGAAAGGGCTGTCGGGCATTGGAACAGGCTGCCCAGGAGGGCAGTGGTGGAGTCACCATCCTTGGAGGGGTTTGAAAGGCGTTTAGATGAAGTTCTTAGGGACATGGGTTAGTGCTAGAGTTAGGTTATGGTTGGACTCGATGATCCTGAGGGTCTCTTCCAACCGAAATGATTCTACGATTCTATGAAAATCAATTCCCTCCTGACTCTTTCCTCTCAGAATGAATTTCCATATAGCAGTTTGATAGCAAAACGGGCCATATAAGCATCTTGACATATTCCCACTTCACCCTATTTCTTCAGTTGCTGTCTGGTCACAGAGTGGTGGATAGACAGCTGGGACTCAAATTATTGGCAATTAATACCCTCTTGTTTATCATGAAATTGGCACATAAACAGACTTTTATTGGCAATTTCCATGGCACTATATAAATGTAAATAAAACGGAGTGTCTAGATGTGTAATTGTGTCTCTGAATAAATTTGCCTGAACTATTTTTGGCCCTTGGTTGGTTCCATAAGAACGAACACTTGTTCGCTGAGCCTTGCATCTGGACTTTTTTTATGCCCATATGAAGGGTGTAAGTACAGAAGCTACCAATAAAATTTGTACTATTTGTACCACATTATCAACATGGGTATCATTTGTACTATGTTATCGATGTGAGTTACCAACATGAGATCCTCCATTCCTCTTCTTTTTAGCACTGCTTTTAGCGTAGTTTTCCTTGCTCTATTAGGAGATGTATTCTATTAAAAAAAAAAAAAAGAAAAAAGTTGAGGAATGTAATGGGTAAGTTAATTTTAGTTATAGTAATCTTACAGCTACTTGTTAGATGTCTACTTCAAACTTAATGTGGCAGCTTTGCAGCCATTATTTTAGTTGTTATTAGGTAAGATTGCACACAGTGAACTCGCGTACTTCTTGTTAGGTGTTGAAGCTGCATTTTTATTGTGTTTTATAAACAAGACAAAAAAAAAAAAGCCTGACATGTAATTGCACCCTAAACTTTGCAGGAAAAGCTGATGTGCATATGATACTAATAAAAGACATGACTGAGATAGGAATTATGATAGAATAAACTATGAAAAGGCAGCAAATGGTCTGTAGACAGAAAACAGCAGGTAGAAAAGCTTGCCATTTTTTTTTCTTTTTTTTACTTCTATTAACTGGGTAGGAGGTCTATAAAGTCTGAGCTGAAGTAGAATGCTTTAATGTTCTGTCTCTGAAAAAGAATTGGGGATATCAGCAGTCTATATAGCACAATATACATGGTGAGAGGAAGGGATAAAGAGATGCAAATAGTGTGTTAAGGGCTGTGCACAATTCGTCGCTTATTCTCAAGTCATACTGAAGTGCTTATGTTCCATTCGTATTAACATGAACCTGGTCATGAACCAGAATTTGCTTCATAGTCAGTGCTCCACAGACATCACAGAAATGATCTTTCACCCAGATAATCAGCGCTTGAAAAACCTGGAAAAGACAGCCTGAGCTCCCACTAAGAGCAAGCTTACTCTTAGAAATACCAATAGACTTCCTGAGCCTGCCTTACTTCTTTTGCAAGTGCTTTTGCAGGTCAAGTTTGCTTTTCCTGAGCAAAAAATCCTTTAAATCAAACAAGGTTTTTTTTACTGCAGCACAAAAAATGAAGATTAGAAGCAAGAATAAGTGCCTAGGAGAGTAATTCCTTCCCATAAAATGCAAAGGTTTTCTTTTTTGCCTTTTGATGAACAGGGGTGATGTTTCCTTTTGCTTATATTTGTATTTGTATTCCTTAAGTGTGGCTTTTAAAACTTGAGAGCTGTCCCACTGTTATGGGGGGTGTAATAGCCTGATCTTACATCAGTCCCTGGTTTTATAAACCATCTTCTGGTGATGGTCTGCTCTTCTGTGAGTTTCTACATTTAACCAAGGTTAAAAAAAAAAAGATAAAAGAAAACATTAAGCTTGCAAAAGCACAGAGGAAAACACAATGAAGGCTGCCAAATAACAATAATTTTGACTAAAGTAACACTTGTGGGTGAAGGAGTCCAGAGGCATCAGGCAGACAAACGTGTGGCTGTACTGGTACCCAGGGAGTGTCCCATTGCATTCTCACAATCTAGGATGTGCCATCAGAGCGTTATTTGTCAGCTTTAAATCAAAATTGCATGCCTGGAGAACTCTTTGTACGCAAGAGGCCTGAAAGCACACTCTGTATTTCAAAAGCACAAGGTAAACACAGGAAAAAATAGTATTTTCCCTAAATAATGAAAGCCGCATCAGGAAAAATGTGAATTATGCTCTTAATGCACAGAAACCACACCAACTTGAATTTCGGTGTGCACCAAAAATTCAGTCAGGCGAAAAAATCTGGAATGATCTGCACTGTCTGAGACTTTGACAAATACTTAAAACTTTGGAGAAGCGACCAGTGGCAAACTGGTCACCAAGGCGATGGCTGGAGAGCGTGTTTTAGGTCTGGCAGTTCTGTGCAGGGGTCATAGGAGTCATCTGGATCCCAAAGGTCTCTGCTGACGTATAAATGTGGGGATGGGGGAGATTTATAATGCCTACCCCAGAGTTACTTGTACTTGGATTCCCAGCCTGCAAATGTCTTTAGTGGAGCGAGAAAAAGCCGTAATACTTCTTGGAGAAAGGTAATAGGTGTAATCTTGAATTACTTCTTGCCATAAGGATGAACTTAGTCCCAGAATGCACCAAGGGCAGCACTAGAGTCTGCCAGGAAGAGGTTTTTTTGATGTACAGCAAGGAACGTTATTGATCCACGCCTGAAGAAAACTGTTGTACCGTAACAGATGAGCTACATCTCTAACACAGACATTGTTGGTATATAGCAGCAGTGAAATGTGGGATTGTTTATTGGTAAGGAAACATGAAATGGCTTAGTATTTGCAGGTCTCGGGAGCATTTAAGAATGTTTCTTAAGAGTAAAGCTTTGTGGTTTTTTGCTGATATTAATTTCTGAGAAGTTTCTTAAACGTAAAGCATTGTTAATGCCCGTGCCTCAACCATTACACCACATTTCTGACTGAAGTTAAAAGGACGTGAGAGAGATTGAGCGTGGAATTTGTACAACTAACCCCCATAAGCATTTATTGCTGCCTTTTCCTCATGTTTGGGTCTCAGTTCCCTGTTTTCAGGAAATTCTGGGTGCTTCTGTGCCCTCTGTCTTTGATAGGGCTGAGATACTGCAAAATATGGAAAAAATATGATAATGTCTAAGTTTGAATTGGGGAATAACAAGAATATCTGCGTGTAAAGTGGAACAGGTAATAGAACAGTCTGTCAAAACCGTATTTTGTGAATTGAGAGGAATCCTCCACTCTTTTCTGCACCATTGTGCTTGGGTTGTTTAGGAGCTGGCTCAGTTGTTACAGGCTTAAGTTATATTGTACTGTATTAAAGACTCTGTGTGTCTGTAATTAACAGAAGACAATTCTCTATATATCGGTGCTTACTTTTGCCACACGCTAATGGCTAATGCAAATGCCTTGGAGAACTTTTCCTCCCCAGTTCTTGCCTTGCAGGATATTGAGAATTAGTTCATTGTGGCTTATAGCTTCTCACAAATGCAAAACTCAAATAGGATTTTGTAGCTGTAATGTTGCACTTGAATTCAAGTCTGAAGTGACTTGCGGTAGTTCCTTGCATGACCTTCCCAGTAAGTGCAATTTTTATCATGTATGGCATTTAATTTCTAAAATAATTATAATTTCCATACTAAGGACTTGCATTATACTGTTATACAGTCCTTAAAAAACCTATCAAGAACCTTGATAACATAAAAAACCACTTGTTGATGCTTTTTGGATTACCTCATCTGCCAGAGGCTTGCTTCCTTCTATTGCTCCTTGGACAACCTATTTTTTTTTTTTAATCCACCCTCCTCTGGAGTAGAACTTTGTTTCTACATATTGTTAGTACTTGAGCTTTTCTTAGTTCATATCTTGACCTGTTAATTTTTGCACTTTACCAGTTTTTATCATGTCTTTTTTTTCTGATAGACATGCTTCCGAAGACCTCACATTTGGATGTGTTTTGAATTGGGGGGAGTAGATCTTAGGGAGTCACGGAAACATGAGCAGAAACTACGTTCTGCAAGTCCAAATGCGAAACAAAATTATTATCAGCAATTCTGTACTTAAAAACGAGATATTGGTCTACTTTCATAGCCAGGGTAAGCAACGATCAGCATTTGGACAGTTTATTTTTTATTGCTTTAGATGTTCTGATGAAGGAGATGAAGAAGAGGGTAAACAGTGACAGACTGGGAATACCATCTTTTATTTAGAATAAGTGTTGAAAACTGGCTTTAAGTAGTTAACTTTGTGTTCTGGTAATGAATTTTAGAGTTTACAAATTACGGAAATACTCTCTCCTGTGAAACAAATAGCTGTGCTAGAATGCTGCTCTAATAGTAATAACTGTGCCAGCTGAACATGTTAATTAACTCTGTCCTTGAAAACATTATTGTATACTCATGCAAAAATGAGCAATTTAGTACAGTGTGAACATGACTTAAGAGAGAATGAAACTGGGGACATCCCTTTCAAATGAAGAGGACAAGCATCCATCCCATCTCTACCCATTCATTTTCTTTTCTTTTAAATAGTAAATGATATAACTTCATTTCTTTGAGAAGAGAATCACTATCTTGAGAGGTTGCATAACCAAGATATTAAATAACCAGTCTGCATTTTTCTTTTTTCTGCTGCAGTTTAGCATTTCTAAACTTCACATTCCTCATAGAATCATATAATATCCCAAGTTGGAAGGGACACGTTAACAATCATCGAGTCCGGCGCCCTCACCTCATAGGACTACCTAAACCTCAACCCTAAGACTAAGGTCATCGTTCGGATGCTCCCTGAATTCTGACAGGCTTGGGACCATCAAATGACAACTGTTTTGAAATTGGGTCCATCTTTTTGAAACACCCTATATTTTCTTCTGAATTTTTAGTTATCTTATTTGGCAGTAGTTAACTTAGCTTTAAAGATCTCTTTATCAGATTTTTAATGGATTATATTTTTTTCTTCTCTGCACTGCCTGTTTTTGGGTGGTGTGTGTATTTTCAGTAATGGGATACGTCAGGGCAGTTTTCCAGGTAAAATCACAAAACCATAGGGAAGAGTGAGATTTTTTTGTTCATCTGTAATTGAATACGTGATAGACCCAAATTAGTGGAATGTTTTCATTATCCAGATACATTAATAAAATAGAAAGTGCTGGTTAGTGTGCCATTAATGTAGAGAAATACTACGTGTTTTTTTAAGAATATTAATTCTCAGACCATGTTAGTTCAAGGGAAAGGCAGAAACAATTTTATTGTATCTGGGAAAATCTTATTTCAGTCCAGGAATCCAGGGTCATCTGTTGCTCTTAATTTGCTTTCTAATACTACAGTGACACTCATGCCAAATCAGGGTTTTCTCCAGAAGGATCTATGCAGGGTTATTGATTCAATAAGAGAATTTTATCTCATGTACAGCATTCTCCAGCTTTGCAAGGCATATTGAGAGCAAGATGTCAAATGATTATCTACTTAATGTTCTTGGATTGGTACTTAAAAGTGAATATAGGTGTGTATGTACACAGGGTGTATTCTTCTAAATGAAAGACGCACATAGTTGTCTCTAATCTTGATGAATATGCTGTAATTTTTTTGTTTTCCGTGTCAAACAGATTTTCAGGCTTTGATACACGCGTATACTGAATTGCCTTCATATCACTTCATTATTACTGATGAAATGCCTCCAATGACTCAGATATTGGAATAAGAGCAGAATATGGGGACTGGCGAAGTGAGTAGTGCAGCTATTGTTTTTAAGAAAACTTTTTCTTATTTTGTATTTCAGGTGATATTTGAATCTGTCTCTTTGAAAGGACATCCAGGGTACATCGCTGTGGATGAAGTCAGAGTTCTCGCCCATCCATGCAGTGAGTACTTTTGGGTTTTTTGTATGTTTTTTTTTTCTTTTGCTATATGTGTCAGTGTGTTATAGTCCAGGCTTTACATTCTAAAGGAGTGATTTACCCAATGTGGTCACCACTGAAATATCATCTTGTATCCCTATCAACCCTGCATAATTGCATAAATTTGCACACTGTGCAAAAAGCAAAACTGCTCTCAGTCTGTAGCTGGTGCCAGGATGTCTGGGGAAGTCTCTCTTTCTCTCATGTTAGGAAAATACAAACCTCATAGTTTTATTATTTCTTAATCATATTGCTGTAGAAAACAATCTAAAAGGCTTCTGATAATATTCTATGTGGTTAATTTAAGAAGCAACAAATAAATTGTTTCAGTATTTCCTTGGTAAACGACTTATCTCAAAGGTCAAGCTCTCAACTCAGCACTCCCATCAAGATATTAAAAATAAATCTCATTCAGACAATATAATTGCACAGGAGAAGAAACTAATGTAGGTTCATTATGCTGTTCAAAAATACTAGTGCCGCTTTTCTTCAATCACAGCCATAATAATAAATGTGGTTGGGTTTGTTGGTTGTTTTTTTTTCCCTCTATTTAAAGAATCCTTGACCCTCAGTCTTTTGAGTGTGAACGTGTTTGGTTTCTCTGTGCATCTACAATGTGGCTGGAGGACTTTGCGTGTCTGTATTGTGTATGTAGTATACAGTTTCTTATGAAAGGTATTTTTCTTTTTTCTTTTTTTATTTTTTTTTAACAACCTGTAACAGCCCCTCTCACCAGTTCATAGTTTTAGTAAGTCAGTGACAGCTGCTCACAAAAAAAAAAATCATGAATCATATTGATGGAGGGAAATCAGCTGGTTTTCTGGCAACAACAATTTGAAAGAACAGCTGCCATTCAATGTGACAGACATGGTTCTGCTCAAGTTTAACAGGACATTTCTGATAACTGCAGTCTGGTTAATTGCTATTTAACTAAATTATATTTGTATTTACCATGCGCTCATTGCTCAGGCCTTTGGGTGCATTTACTTCGTTAAGAAATACTTACAATCTGCAGGAACCAGATGTTCCTGATAAGTGGCAGCATCCAAACAAATGCCCCAAATGGTCTGTGTACGTTCCACAGCGTGTTGGGTGATGACTGATCCCTTTACTGGGAAAGAGGCCACTGAACAAACTATGGGGCAAAGCCTAGACAAGAAAGTGATGGGATTTAGAAACCAACCAAACAATAAAAGAACAAACCACAAAAAACCCCACCAAAACCACCAAACAAAACAGAAGTAGGCAGGATGCTGTGTTACACTCCTGCTTAATCAAGTATTTAAAATTATTTTAAATCCATTCCTCCAAGTACATGCAGGTCCCTCTTCAAAATTGAATGCATTCTTGATGACCCAAAACTGATAGGATTCAAACAGTTAACTACTCCATTTTGAATCAGTTTGCAGCTTCAGTGTGCAGAACTCATCATAAGCTGGAAGTTCTCTGCTGTCTTTGTAAATGCTTCTCCTGCCTGATTCCCCAGGTTGCTTTTGTTGTTCAGGGGTGACAGCCCCAGGGTAAATGTCACCAGAGTCTGTTCTGTTGACCTGTACAGACCTTGCCCCTCATATTCGTTTTACAATCATTATAACTCAAAACACAGGGACCGTGAAGGTCCTGGTGACCCTAGAGGTTACTGAAATTATTGGTGTTATTTTTTCATTCTGCTTTACCTTTATAGATGACAGCATAGCAGACAAACCGAAGTGTCAGCAAAACTGCAGTGAATTGCCCTTGTTGACAAAGTAATGGAGAAAAAGAAAACTTCCTGGTGTTGCCTTTTTTTTTGCTTTTGTTTTGGTTTGGGTTTTTTTTTTTTCCTTCCTGTGAAGGAATTCCCTGGAATATCAATTTTCATTATGATAAAAGCTCATTGACTGCCTGTGCAGAGGACGGTCCTGTGTCCTGAAAGCCAGGTAGATCTGAGGATGGGGAGTCTGGGGTTGGTGTCATAGAATCACAGAATGTTCTGTGTTGGAGGGAACCCACAAGAATCATTGAGTCCAACTCCTGTCCCTGCATGTGACAAGCCCAGGATCATATGTGGAGCTGGCTTGTATCTGCCCACCTGTGACTGCAGGCAGAAATTACTATTACCAGTATTAGCCTGCAAATGCTGCGTAGCACATTCTGACTGTCACCCAAAGGTAGTTTTGCAGTAAACTTTGACACAAGTTGCTGATCCCCAGGAAGCACCATGGCTCAGAGTCTTTTGGGAGCTGTCAGCAAACCGAGTGTGTGGGGAACGGGATACAGAAGCTGGATAAAAACATCTGGCAAAGTGTATAGGGGTGTGTTCTCTGCTTCTCTCTTTATAGTAGATATATACCTATATATCACGCTTCATGCACGCACAGATGCCCGTATCTTTTTGAAGATATTTGATTCCAACAGAAAAAGATGGGTCGCATATCCTCTGAAATAATGTATTTCATCAGTGTCTAATCATAGTAGAAAATGTAAAGAAGTTGAAAAACCCTGACTTTTAGAGTCTCGTAAACCTGTTCCGTGTGTCCTCCTAAAAGTTCTCAAATGGTTCACCAACTTCCTTCTGGGGGCCAGGAAGAAAGAAGCTCATTTAGAATTGTCAGATTCACTACTGTAACATTTTTTATTTTCTTGTGAGTTAAGTTAGAGCGGTAACTGAGTCTGGTATTTAGTAAAAAAGATAATCCTCTGATCTAGTTCTGTTGCGAACAAACATGATGCCTCTGTTTCTACATCAGTGGTTTAACGTTTAATAAATACTGAATTTAGTATCAGCAAAACACTGATGCCAGTGATCTTAAACTAATACAATGTGGTCAGTTATTTGGATATGTCATTCAGCAACTGATTTTATATGAATGACACATTATGATTCTACAGGTCTAGAATGTATTTGATAGTCAAAATAAAAAGGAAAAAAAGGCCCTTGTGAAAATTTGGTTTTGGCCAGTCATGCTTGACAAGCGTTTGATTTTTTGGACCTTTTTAGAAACACAATTTTCTGAAGAAAATAAATTACTCAACTATTCTTCATAGCAAGCAGTAAGAAATTGTACTGATGACCGTGAGCTCGTGTTGTGATTTGATCCAAGTCTGTGTTTTCAGGTGTACCAGAACTCTGTGTGATCCCTTAGGCCAGTTAAATACTGAAGAATAGTTTTATTTTGCAAAATCACTTTGTCAAGAATAGGCCCTAATGCTTTGCTGCGTGTTTATATCAGTGTTGGTGTAACACAGTCAATTACTACCTTGCTCTACCCTTGCAATACTTTGCATCTTTTGTTAGGAAAAGCACCTCATTTCCTACGGCTTCAGAATGTGGAGGTTAATGTGGGACAGAACGCGACGTTCCAGTGCATTGCTGGGGGAAAGTGGTCACAGCATGACAAACTCTGGCTCCAGGTAAAGTAATGTGCCTCCTTTTCTTTCTTTGCCCTGCCAAGTAAAATAATTAGAGGAAGACAGGGTGGTGGGGCAAAATCTCGTCATCACGATCCTTTGAGAACTGCCTTAAATTGCTTCTAGATGAGAGTTTGAGGTGACAAAGTACGCAGTCATGATAGAGAAGATGTAAAAAATGGCCAGTGATGGCAAAATTTTCATTTTAAACAAATGCCTCTGCACCTGTAAGTGCTCAGTCATAGAGCAGAAGAGACAGAACAAGTGTAATAGTTCTTCACTTTTGCTTTATTATGCAATTGTCTTCCACCCTTCAAAGCTGCCCTCGGCCCAGTGCCAATGTTAAGAAGAAATGTACTCTGAGGTCTGAGATCACTACCTGCATGGTGAAAATGGGCAAAACCAGTTCTACCCACTGTTTTTCTTCTTCCTGGTTTCCCTTGGCTGTACTAACAGCAGATTGTTGCTTTTCATCACTCACTAAAAGACAAAACCATTCCCTCTCTTTATGTCTGTATTTTCACCCTGCTCAAACACTGGGTCATAGTACTCAGGTGGATATAGGAACAACCTTCAGAACTCATTTTCTGTTCTAGAGTTAGAAATACATACATCAAACTGAAGATGTGAAATGTGTGTTTCCCAGTGAAGGACAAAATTATTTCTTCTGCCCTTTGAAGTGCTCAGATATGTGAAGTATCAACATGGCCATGCGCTGTACATAGAGCTCTTCCAGAAGCCTTTAAATAGTTTAACTCTTTGCTTCTCCTAAACTTCCATGCCATTAAACACCTAACATCCCAAACAAGTCAAGAGGATTTTGTTTTATGTACTGTGTCTGTACATAAGCCGATATAAACTTTCAGAACACTTAAGCCAGTCAACAGTTTTTAATTCCATTTTGGAATAATGAGACTGAAGGCCTGCCCACCCCATATTTGTAACATCTGAGGCAGACAAGAATGGCCTTGCTCGTAGCTGCTGTGGCATTTGTAGTCAACCGACAGATTTTTCTTAAACTTTTTAATTGACGTCAGGCATTTTAAGGAACTTTAAAAATAAGTCTCAAATCTTGTGTAAATACTAAGGGAGGAATCAATTTGCCTTATCATAAAACTCAAAATTAGTACTGGGGAAAAAGGCTTGAGTTTGGTGAGAAATGTAGTCAGCATCATGTGAAAATGACTTGACAGTCACTCTCATCACAGCTGTTCTCCTAAAAATTACATTTTTATCTGAAATTTATTAACTTATGGTGTACTTTCAGCATCCACTGAGATACATATTTTGGCTTATTCTTTATCTTTTTTGAGTTATTTCAGTGAAAACTTTCTGCAGTTATGTCTAGATGTGTGTAAAATCACTTCTGATCTGAAGCAGGATGAACCTTTTCCTGAGAGAAGCAGGGCCTTGGAAGGAAATCATTATTGTTGCTAGTGGAAAGCTGTTTTCCATTCTCTAAAATTGAAACATTTAATGAAAATAGCCTTGGAAAGACCCCCAAAAACTGATTACTGGAAACCAGCAAAACAGCAGCATGTTTTCCTTAGAAACTCCTGATAAAGTAGACCAACTGAGCAAGTTCACGTGTTTACACTGTGGAGAACTTCTATTTCTAGCTAATTCTTCATCTGCCCCTTTCTCAGTTAGGAAAACGTAGTCTGGCATTGTCAGAGAGGTTTATTGAGGAACGTTGGACACATAAGGGTGTCTGCTCATCCAACCAATTTATTTAAATTGGTTCAGAATCAAAGCTTTACGTCTGAAAATGCTAATTTTATAAAATCTGTTAATTAGTAGCGTTTTTGCAGGTTTACAAAATCCATTCATTTGTAGTATTTTCTTATCCTAGCCAGGCCTCTAAATATACTGTGTACAACTGCATGGTCTGAGCTGTCACTCTCCAGCCCTTTCAATACATGTAAAACATAAAATGCCCAAATATGTTTCAAAAATTAAATAGATGGGAAAACTTAAATATATGTGTAAGAATATTTAAGCCCTAGTTCATATCACCCTGTAAGTTTTTCAGGGATACGGCTAGCCATATTTCTTGAAAAATTGTGCTTGTATAAAGTCTAACATGGTGATGTGAATGTGAAGGTCTGAATGGTGTTAAGCAGCATCACAAAGAATGAATTGTATATGGATGCATGACCTGTGTGTCTTCATAACTTATTTTTGTCTGCCTTTACAGCAGTGGAACGGAAGGGACACAGCGTTAATGGTCACTCGAGTGGTCAACCACCGACGTTTTTCTGCTACTGTCAGTGTAGCCGACACCTCTCAACGCAGCATCAGCAAGTACCGATGTGTCATTCGTTCAGACGGTGGATCTGGAGTTTCGAATTATGCAGAATTAATAGTGAAAGGTGGGTAACACTAAAGCAGTAGATTTATTCAAGATGAGTATTTCCTCCCAGATGGCATCTATGTATAGAAATTGAGATCCTGTTGCACCTTCTCTTTCCTTCATATTAAATTTAAGTAGGAAAAAAAGGGTAAAACTGACGTGAATTTCAATCATTTTCTTTAAACAAATATTTGAATTGAAACTTTGTCTGCATACAGCCCTCTTCATAAGCTTTTGTAGTAATGTATGGTAGCTATGGATACTTTTAATGTAGTCAGCTGAACATTGTCAGTCAGCTTCATCTGCCTTCCTTTCCAGTATTTTATCAGGCATCAATAATGTTGTGTTGGAGCGTTGCACGAGTCTGCTCAAGGTTGCTGAGTAAATGATGGGATTGATTCTGCTCATGTCCTGAAGTACACAGTGGAAACATCACTAGTTCTTGAAGGATGCTGGAGTTTTAGCCCTCTTACTTACTGTGATTCAGAGCTGATACTGTGCCTGACACACGCAAGATGTGTCTTAATCTCTCCTCCACAAGACATGCAGTAAAGTGCTATTTGCTATGCTGGTGTGTGGTGTTTTTTAACTTTCCCTGAGCTGCACCACAGGGATGCTCACTGCATCTTACATGGAGAGAAGGTGACTAAGCTGCTCCCGAGACATTCTGTGGTGGGGGTGGGGGTGACATCAAATGGGAGGAGATATGGATCTACTGGCCGAGTATGATTTCATTGATTTAAATGTTTAATTTTTCTGTGAAAATGGAGGGTTGCTGTAGAAATGAGTTCACAATTGTACTTTGTGCCAACTTGCTCTGTCATTTGATAATCAGTATACTGATGCCTTTACAATGCCTTCAATATAGAGTGATGCACGGTGCAAATATTCAGACTACACAGATAGTGAAGAGACTGTTCCTATTAGATGCCAGGTGGTTTTAATTCCCACTCGGTGATCCTGCATCTCGTTCAAATCCAGAGGAATTAATTCATGATTAGAATGGAACTGAGTTGCCAGGAGTAGCATGTCTAATATGTTATTGTAGCTAAATAGAGGGAAGGCAATCTTCCAGAGCAACCAAATATCAGAATATGCGAAGTTGAGTTGGTGCCCGATGCTTTGGTGTTCAACAATATAAGGAGGGAAGAAACAGAAGAACAAGTTACAAACATGAATGGTTGGATGTCGACCAGGAGAGACGCTGATAGATTCATTACTGGATTGCTTGGGTAAATACCTAGCTAGAAGAAATTTTAGAAGTGCAATATTTTTATGGGAAGGTACACTCCTCTCTGCTCCTTGCTCCTCTTTGGTAAGCAGGTGAGGTTAAGGGGTTCATTGGAGGTTAGTTTGGTGCAGCCCCGTGACATACGGGGATCGCGGGGATGAGACTGTCCAACCAGGCTGACTCGTTTTAGTGCGGATAATAGCGAATTTGTAATGCATGCACACAGGTTGAAATGAAAGCAAATTGGAATTGTTTAATTCTGAAGAGATGTTTATTGAATCACAATGATGTACTTGGGTATACATTAAATTAGTCTGTAATTGAAGCTTTGCTCAATTAATAGCCCTGCCCCTAAACCCACTAAATTCACACTAATACTTTGCTTCTCACATGCTTTCTCTTGATCAGTTGAACATAAAATCATAGGGGATTCAACAAAGATCAAGGTTTAAAAGTGCGTCTGGGTATCTTTTTAATGTAACGTTCTGTTTGCTTCCCTATGCGTAAGATGCTTTATTCTAGTATTGAGAAAGTAAAGAGTAATTTACATTTTTCAATGTTGAATGGTAATATTTGGTAGGTACAGAAAGAGATTTTGCTTTGAAATACACGTACGTCTTCTACATTCTAAATTAGAAAAATAGATACCTATTTCAGCAAATGAAATTATTGATGAAATAAAATACGCACCACCTGCTTTACCCCATGTCCACAAATCACACCTTATTTGTCTACATGGACATCTTTACTAAGAACAGTATATTATTGTAAAGTAATTAGTGGAAATCTTATACAAAAGATCATAACTTCATTACTTTCAGATTATTACAGTCTATTTAGTGGCAGGAGATACCTTCGTAGTACTGTGAAAATGCTTTTGTGTAGAGCTGTTTGCCATCTATGCTAATACCTCTCTGTCTTCTGACTGTTGCAGGGCTTGTATAAATAAACACCAATACATTTATTCTTCTCTTTGCACTCTAGAATCATAATAGTCAAGCCACAGAAACCTATCATTTCCATCTGTACACCTTGCCGTCCTTTGGTGCTTCAGTGGAAATAGCTCTTCTCTATTTCTTATCTCTCACTGTTGCACATATAGTAATTTAATACTATTTTATACAGGGCGGTTTTCAAAAGACCCAGAGATTCTGTGACTTGCTATACTGATTACATACGAATGGAATGCTGCTTGTCTGTAATTTTCCTTTATGTAAAAACTGTGTGGCAGTTACTCATGTTCTGAACTAAATGTAGGGTTTGTTTTTGTAAAGATTGTTTAAAATACTATGGAAATTGGCTGGAATCTTATAATTTAAGGTGCATATTGATGATAGTGTCCTTCCAGGATACTTGTCACATAATGTCAGGTTGTGAATAACATTTTAAACTGTGTGTGTGTGTATGGAGGCTTGTTTGTGATTTCTTTTTTCTCCC
This sequence comes from Pampusana beccarii, assembly GCA_013399365.1. NCBI lineage: Eukaryota > Metazoa > Chordata > Aves > Columbiformes > Columbidae > Pampusana > Pampusana beccarii. Next base: position 56,342 of record VWYH01000616.1, read on the forward strand.
CTGATCCCTTTCAGATATTCTAGATGCCTAAATTAATTAGTCGATACATGGTGTGAATCTGTGGAGAGCTGATGAAGAGGGAATATTACAGCATCTGTAACCTATTTTTCATGAGCCAATTTTTCTGAGATTTTCACTCTTCAGGAAGTCCCTCAAAATTGTTTTGTTGCTACCTGATGTAAATTCTTTTAAGGCTCTTGGCATTTTCTTAGGGTCTGTCCTGCTACTACCGAGGCAGGAACACTCAACAAAGCCTCTCTTCAGACTTGCAAGGGTGTGTTCTAGTTCTCTTCAGTCTTCTCTTAGTTGATTTTCGAAGTATTCTGTTAGTCAACATGGAAGAAAAACAGTGTGTCTCTTAACTGAGCGGCTCTCTGTCATCCTTGTGATATTTGAGACAGCTCATCTTCTATCAGTCACTCTCTTTTGAAGGTTTTTAGATGTGAGAAGCTGATGCTTTCAGTGACACCAGGGGTGAGGTGGTTCCCTTCTCGGAGTTACTTACTGTTTTCTCTCTAGGTCTTTTTTTGGTGTGATACTTGTCAATCGAATTTCATCATCTGTTTATTAACTTGCCAGGTACACAGTGGAAACTGTTCTAGTGATCTGAGTCTTTCCCCCATAAGCAGACACTAAAATTAAAAAAAAAAAGAAAGAAAAAACAAAACAAAACAACCCACCACCAGCACCACCACCAAAAAACCCACCTCCAAGCATACACACACAAGACAAATACCCCCATTTAGACAAACACCAAACGAACAAAAAACCCCTGTCAGGTTTTCAGAGTTGAGATACTCAAGTGTGAAAAGCATGCTAAACAATTAGACATTCAATTAAACCTACATATTTAAGCTTCTCCACTATTAAATACACTGTGCAAATTCCAGATTCACAATTACAAGGCAAGATGCATCCAGGAAAACCCCTACAGGTATTTTGACTATCTCAGTATGTATTATTGGAGCTGTCTCTAGAATAGTGTCAGTTAATTATTAAACAGTGGGAAGTCCTATTAGGAGAAAGAGCTGAAAAGTAGTAAGATATAAAAATATCTCTGTTCTACAGCTGAGCCCGACCTTGGGCTGGAGCTGGCCCTAGAAATGTTGCATCAAGCCCTCCATAGGTTTCCATGAATAAAACAAGTGCAGGGTAGTTATGAAAGTCTATAATACAGCATTACACATGTACTGTAGGGCAGAGCTTGTTCTGGGAAAAAAATGTAGTTGCCTTCAACGTAGTTGTTTAGGATGCTCACAAACTCCCAACGTCTTTCACTTCATATAAAGTAATTACTAAGGTGGTGGGTAGGAAAAAGGTTCCTCAGGTTCCTTTTTTGGTTGGTGTTTGTTTTGTGTCGTTGTGGTTTAGTTTGTGTTTTGGATTTTTTTTTTGGTGTGTGATTGGTTTTTTTTAGTTATTATTTTTTTAATTATTATTATTTTTATTTATTTTCATGCCTGATGCATGGATAGCTCTACACCCCAAGATATTAATGCCAAATGTACTTATTAAAACTGACATAATAACCTTGCCATTGCGGGGTACTGTAACTCCTGTTTCTGCGGTGGTGCTCAAGTCCCCATAGTTGGTTCAGGAGATGATGGATGCTGATGTGAAAAGCCAGCACTGCCCTGCAAATGTCCTCTTCTGCCATCAGGGTGGCTGGAGGACCGAGTCCGTTCCCTCCCTTAGAACCATTAGCAGATAAGCTCAGCTGTCCTATATTGCATTTTAGATTTTATTGTTAGAAAGTATTTTTTTCCTAGTGTGCATTAATAAGTTCAGATAGGAATTTTCATGCCTTCCAGCTACTTATCAGGCTCATCCAGATCTCGGAAGTTGCTGATTTGAATTCATTTGCCTGAGTAATGCACATTAATCAAGGTCCTCGCAGTTTTCACCTTGTGAGCACGAGAAACTCTCGTGCTGGCGCTACCAACAGTATCGGTAAAGCTGTGATAATGAGGGTTCCCCTCGGGCTGCCTGCTCTCTCTCTCTGTTGTTTTTTTTTTCCTGTTTACATGCATAGATTCAGTCTACAGAATTCACATGTGCTGTACCATGAGAAATTAAGTCCAGATTTGATAAAGCATGTAATGATGTTGCTCTTTCAAACACTACACCGGCCCAGAGTGGGTTCTGTTTGTGTGCACGCAAACCATTTGTGAAGGTTCTGCTGGCTTTGAAATCACTGAATGAGAGAGAATGGCTTCATGATTGTAGGGTGTCTGAAAAAGCCACTTATATTCCTTTATTTCCCTGCAGTCCCAGCGGTGGAGGGAATGTAGTATTCTCGGTGTTTGCATCTGGCTGGTAATTACTCGAACTTGTCGTTGCTGTTTAATCGCCTAGTTCGGTGCAGTCCAACAGCAGCTGCTTTAACACAGTTTTAATCATGAGGTGGGTGTGTGGTGAGAAAAGGGGAGGCAGAGACATTGCAAATGCTCATTCACGCTCACCAAGAGCCTTAACTCCACTTTCTCTTCTTTCAGTCCAACTTAATATCTCTGTGAAGTGGATGGAGGAGATACAAGACAAAGCTATTGTTTCACAGAAATCAGCCGTTAGTGTGAACGCTGTGTGTTCCTTCAAAACGAAACATTTATTTCTCCTGTTTAACCTCCAGAATAGAACTGGGAAATGAAGCCATTTCCTTGAGAACTGATTCATGTATATTTTATATACAGGATCCAATTTACAGACTCGCAGTCACGTTCCAGCATGTGCATTCCTTGTTTCTCCTGTTTACTTGAGTCAACGAGATATAAATTAGAATAAGCGTATCCAGGAAGAACACAAAGTACAGCTGGGGTACAAGGAGAGTTCGTAAACTAATGATGTATTGACAATTCAACCTATGTTTTTTTCCCAGCTTTTTGTATATCTCTTCCGCAGCCCTTCCATTTCTGTGTAACATGAGCAGGGGGTACTGTCTTCAGTTTTAGCTTGATTGTAGCCACTTGGGAAATTACAACAGCTTTCCTATCACAGCAGTGAACTGAGTTTCAACGTTTTCTTGGAAGATTAAAGGTATACATAATTTGTGCTTTTTTTCACTCTTTCTGTTGTTTTTGCTTTTCTTCCTGAGGCAAATTTAGGTCCAAGAGTTCTGGTTTTATTCCATCTGGAATTTCACTTGGGACTGGTAGAGAGGTAGGCATGGGATGAATTTGCTTGGACTTGTTTTTAATGTACAGATCTCTAGCTGTGATGTTGCTAATGATGTATAAAGGTCTTGAGTAAATACAAGATAAAAAATGCAATAATAAATGCAGGAAGATTAAGGAACAATCTTTTTGAAGCAGAAGGGACTCGAGTAGATATCCTTCAGTTTTCCAAGGATGAGGAGTGTTACGGAAAGCTGATTCTTCCTTGTTTGTGGAATTGTCTCTGGCCTCTTGACACATCTTGGGTATCAGTTGTTGCTGTGGTGTGCCTTGATAAAAAAAGGTGATGATAAGCCTTGTTCTTTCATCTGCAGCTCTGAGATGCATTATCCCATCAGGCAATATAAAGGAGAAAATGTGCATCAAAGTCTAAACAAGCTGTTTTGTCAAAGCATCCTCAAAGCTAAAATGTTAAAAATGCGTCAATAATTTACATTGAATTTTGGTCTTCAAATAAAAGATATGATTCAAAAATTAGTGGAAATAAAATGTTATTTATTGGTGTGTATGCCAATAAACCATCCCTACCTATTTTTATTTTAGAGAAAACTCCCAACAAAAAGTGCAGCTGATGGATGCAGGGATGCTGGTAAAAGACAAATGTGTTTTAGCCTAACTAGGGTTACACTTAGGTTTGAAAAGTATGGATAAGGTAATTTCACATGTTTCATGACTTTCTTGTATATTGCTGCTGGCTGTGAAGAGTGTTAACTGTTAACTTGAGTTCTTGGGTTTTCAATGCTGGGGGTTTCTATTGTCCTGCAGTGTCCATTTGTCAGTCCACAGAGTTGCAACTACTAGTTCTCTTTTATTTATTTTTAAAAGGAAGAGTAGCAGTTATTTGGCCAGTATTACTTCTCTTCCCCGTGACCTTTCTAGCATGCTTGCCAAGTGTAGTCAAAATACAGAATTAACACCTCATATCCCTTTTTCTCTAACTTATGCTGTTGTTTCTAATACGGTGTGTTCCTGGTAGAAGATCCCTATGGTTTACAGCTTGTAGCTGGAGCTCTCAGCCTTTTCAGTTTCCAGTTAAAATTACCAAGAAGGTTTAAGGCAACCCATAGAAATTAATTCAGGAATGTTGATGCTCAGAAAAGAGCATCAAATGTTAAGGACATATCCCAAATGCCTTTGCTAATTGGAAGCGTTCTTACAGTGGATATGTTGGTAACTCAGACTGCCAGATGTGTACCACTGTAAAATGTGTCTGGCAGCTTTTCGTTGTTCTTTGTTTATTTTTAATGCACAAATTTTCATGCAAGTTGATTTCTAATGATGCTTATGTGACATCACAATTCAAAATTACACTTTTGTTAATGCCTTAGCTAAAAGGTTTAGTAGAAAAGATGAGTCACATACGTTGTTACATCTTTTGTTCAACTTTCTTCTGCCTGTTTAATTGTAGGGGAGTTATTAATGGTCTTCTCCTGGAGAACAGGATCTAAAGCTGTTCTTAATTTACCTGCCACGTGGTTACCATCCCATTAAATATTTGTAATTCAAGAGAAATCCCTTGAAGGGGCAGGGGGACTGTCGCCATACTTGGATGTTGGTGAAGAGTCTGGTATGATTTAGGCATACTTGGACACACATGAGATATAATTGTTGGGTATGAGCTGTTACCTCGGCAATAAAGTTATCCTTTTTGCATCAAAATATTACTTGTATTGCAGCGATGAAAAACAACCTAACAAGTAGTGCTTTACTTAATATGAAATCCAGGCAAGGATGTATCAGATTCCTTAGTATGAAAGGATAATGATAAAGATGAGAGCCTTTAGGAATAAACTGGCAAAACCAAGAGTGTATTTATGATATGGTGAGACCTATAGGTCCCATCTGTAGATGGGAAAGAGGTTAATTTCCAATGAAGAGACCGGACTGTTTCTGCAGATGCAAATGCTTCAGACCAATGTGATTATTGGAATTTTAAAAAATTTTGCAGCACTAGACAGAGTGTAAAAAAAGTGTGGTGACTGAGCTCTTTCAGAAATGCAGGAGTTAACTGTAGCTCGTAGGCTTTCTGCAAAGTTATCGTATTTGTTGTAGAAGGACTGAACTAAGAAGTTCAAAACGACTTGTGGAAGGAGCAATTTCTGTCCTGAGCAAGGTGCCAATACACTCCCCAGCCACCTTTGCCTTGATTTAAACTTTATTCTTTGTTGGCTGTGTACTATGAACTACGCACTAAGCAGATTTGGTTTCTTAGGTTGTGTCAAATGTGTGCCCAGCTATTATAGTCATTTTTTTGTTGTTGTTTAAAAAAACCTCCAAAGCAAGAGATAGACCAGCTAAAAGCAATATGTTGCTTTCTGGTGATCTGTGCTGAAGACCGCTTTACCTTGATTTATTTTTCTTAGCTTTTTGTCCCTTTGTACGTCTTGAACCACCTTTGATTGTGTTGAGGTCTAACCCTTTCTTAAACAACTGCTCTTCATGTGTGTACTCAGCTTTCTTACAGACTTCCAGATCTCTTTGTTATACACACCCTTCTGCCTCCTTTTTTTTTTTCATTTTTGAGCATCTGCTGCAACTGATCTGCTATATGGGCACTTGTTCAACTGCTCTGCTGGGTTTGGGGGTTGGCGTTGACAAGCTGAAGCTCTAATCCTGAGGTAAAGAAGGCTGCAAGTGTTGGAGGAAAGAATGATGGAGCTTTGTAAAAACGGAGCATTTGAGTTCAGGGCTGAGGGTGTCAGTGTTATGGCAGCTCCAGGACCTTTTTAGCTTTAAAGCAAGATGACAAAAGTCTGTTAGCAGTGCTGGATGGAGGCCGTTCTGTAAGTTTGTGGTAGGTATTCAGGTGATTTTTCAAGTTTGCAGAGCATTTACCTCTGAATGCTGGAGCTGAACTGCTTCACTTTCAAAGCTGGTATAACCCAACTCCAGGGAGAAGCTGGGTCTTGGTTCTGTTTGCGTTAGCCCTATCTGAATGAAGAGATTAAAGAGCATGTTTCTGTGTTCAGAAACAAATGATCACTTTGAAGTTAGTTCCCCACTCAACTGTGAGATTATCTGAGGCAAGAAAATAGCCGAAATTGCAGTTTTGAATTGAGATTTTGCTGTCGTTCTTCTCCATCTCTATCCAATTGAAGAATGCTTCATTTTTCTAAGCAAATAATTTCCCAGCATCTATTCTAGCTGTAAGGTGATGAAATACACTTCTGATAGAATCCCCACCCTAAAATCTGTTCTGCTGTTTTTTGGCTTTGATCTGATGTGTTAATCTTCCATCATGTTAAATACTGCCACTGGTTCTCCTCTTTCACTGGTGCTGGGACTCTGGTTCAGATCACATTCTCGCTGATACTCCCATCCTGCTGCGACTTTTAAAGAAGTGGTTTAGATCTAAGAGCAGGAACCTGCTGAGCAGCAGTTAAATAGGGTGATGATTACAGCAACGCTGCCACTATTTTAATCATTAGCCTATGAATTTGAGAAGGAAAAAAAAGATGTAATGTGATATTTCCTAGCTCTCTGCAGTCCATACTGCCTGCTGAACATCTACACCTACAAGGTGGACCTTGTAAAACTCTGATTTGGCTTATTTATAACCTCTCCTAGTGCTGCTGATTTCTCTAACTTTCTTTTTATTATCTGTAATTTCAAGTGCAGAGTTGTGCTCTGTTATGCTGCACAAATATGTAAAAACTTCTCTCTGAAGAAGTTATTCCAGTACTTTCTCCTTTTTTTTTTTTCCTTCTTTAAACTGGGTCTCTCTCTACATCTCCTGCCTTTCTTTCTCAGCAGGAAACTTTCCATCAGTGCTTGTTTGTATATGAGGAAGATGCAAATAGCTGCAAGACTTAGACTATCTCTCTTTGCATCCTATAAATAAGTCTTTGCATATGTTTTACTGTCCTTTTTATTAGTCTGCAGCTAGCACTGAATTACATGACAGACTACAGCTTACAAACTGTTCCCTCAGCAGGACACAGACACAAATTAAAATGGAAGAGGTTTGGATTGCGTATTTCCTTAATTTCCTCTTTCCTTCAAATTGCAGCAGATGCTTCTTTTGTTGATGCTGCTGCTTATGAGTTTTTGACTGACCTTTGTGAACGCTGCTGACCGTATCATATTGCCTTTTAATCAGCAGTATGGCGTTATTGAGTTTTCTGCCCCAGAATGCTCACTAAATAGTGATTTGACAGTATTTCATGTTATTTTGAGGTTGAAACTCTAAATGTAAGTGGTTCTGTGCTTGTTCTTATGTAGTTTTCTATCATCTCCCTTCTACTTAACCTTACCTCTGTGACATACCGTTGCTCCGCCTGATGAATCCTACAAATAATTTACTTTTGTTTGCCTTGGTATTATGGTACTTTAGGGATGACAAAGAATTTTGGTAAGTTGTTTGGTCTACGGTTTTGTTGCCTGTTGGTCAGGCCATTCAGAGCAGGCAGCAATCACTTTGCTTGTGCAAAGTTTTATGATTACTGTTGTAGTCACAAACCCATATGCTCTTGAAAACTGAAATTTTGTAGCGGACAAGCATTTTATGAACATTTCTGCATATCTAACTATGTGAAGTCCTGAGTGTAACACTTTTTTGGTAATTTCTTTTTTTTCGGATTTCAAATTGAGGGTGTTCACCAATATTATAAGAAATTATGTATTCAGAGCTCTGAGAGCGTGAGTCTTGATTTTGTAAATGGCTTATGTGACAATTAACTGCTCTGTTTATTTTCTGCTGCCTCAGAAAGGGCAGGACTGCGTTAAAAGTGGGATGGCTCAGGTGACACATGTTGAAGGCAGACAAGGCTTAACTCTGCTATCTAGAATTGAATTGCAGACTGACAGTAATTAGGAAAAAAAATGCGTTCTTTGTCTTCAGGATATAACCTTTTCACCATCTACGTGGTCCTCTCCAAAGCTCTGCCAATGCGATATAATTTAGCGTTACTTAACACTGCGTTTAGTGAAGGAGACTGAGGAGACTCATTCTGTTATAGAATAATCCTCAAATTCAACATAATTCCTTTTTCTGTCATCATCTTAGACTCACAGTACTGTTATAGTCTTTGTAGTAGGATTATTGGCATTTCCTGAGCAAAAAGGAAATTTTAATACTCGTTATTAAAGCTGTGATAGTTTCAGTAGGAATTAGACTCTTTTCCAAGACTTACTTCAGAAATAGCGGATCTGAATTTTCTGTGTATCTCAGCCCTGAGTGTAGCAGTTGTATACTCATAAGGAACTTTTATTGTTTTTCATGTATCTTACCTCATTTAGAAATGTAAAGACAGAAAGAAAAAAGATGTTTAACCTAATTGGACCTTTTTCAATACGCAAGCCATAGAATTTACAAGTCATTCTTGCATCATGTGCAATACCATATGAATAACACACCATAGTTTTCGAAAGAGATTGAACATGATTAAAAATTTTTAAATTATAGAAAATCTCAACAGCCTTAGGTAAGCTCTTTAAATACTTAATTATCTTCACTGCTTAGCATCTATACCTTACTCCATTCAAATGTTTCCAGCTTTTACATCTAACAGGCAGATCTTAAGTCTTTCTGCTAAATACAATAAATCTTCAAGTATTGAATGTTTTGTTGTTGTGGAGGAACATCTGTTGACCATGATCTTGGTTTTGTTTGGTTCACTTACATAAGTGTCTTAAGTATCTTTGCAAGGTCCCTCGTTCTGTTAAGTGCTGCTGTGGCTTCTGGGAAAATTATCTCAAACTGGACTTCCACATGTTTGTGAAATATTCTCTTTTGTTTCCACAATGAGTACTATTGCTTGCCATGTTAGTTCTTTTTCTTGCTATGGAATGGGGAACTTTTAAGCATGAATTTTTTTTTTTTTCCCCTGATTCTAACATAAGCCCCTTCAGCAGTAAAAAAAGAAAGGAACTGTAAACATTCTTGAGAAAAAGCACTTTTTCACATAGAATGTTTCAGTTTGTTTCATGTGTCAGGGGGTGGTCGTTGTCTACGGAATGAACTTCTGGACTCAATACAATAACAAATAATAAATGTATTAATAAGGAAGTGTACTGGACACCTCAAGGAATGGCTAATGGAGACTTGATGGAAGTTGTTGGCTTTCAGTTCAGGTGTGATAAACTTAACATTATTTTTTTATCAGACAGCTTTTTGATGTCTGTCGCAAACAGAGAAGAGGAAATGTCTTGAGCTCCCCTCAAAAGGCATTTCTGTGTCACAGAAAAGCTTTCGTAATGGAGACATGCAAGTATTTTTGTGTGTGCACTTGCACCGGTTTTCTAACACCGCCTGTGTACCATGAAGGGTGACCCTGTTCCATGGAATCAGTATGTGTTCCCTGACATGTTATATTTTGGATGTTTTGAGGGAATATGGGGGCTCTTGCATACCCATGGTCCCTGCCCTTTGGGTCATTGCCGGAGCACCTTGGGAACCGTGTGCTGTTTTATCAACGTTGAACAGGCTAGCAAAAATGTGAGTAAAATGCTAAATTGCATGACATTTTGGCCTTCTTGCTCTCGTAGCTGTGAGCTCCATCACTGCTGTCTTTGTTTCTCAGTACCTCATCTAGGAGCTGAATTTTCCAGATTTTTAGTTAGATCTTAGCAAAAGTTTTTCATAATTCCCTGTGTTTCTTTCTGTATTTATGTGCTTTAATCCTGATAGGAATAAAGCACAGAAAGTATTTTGTGAGCATTGGCAACCGGTCTGTTATCAGCAACCAAGTGAACTGGTAGTTTAGCATAATGGAAAATGAAATGCATATACTTCTGGAATAAATGAGACTCAGATCTTGCTTGGTTTCTGGCTCTCCCACCCTTTTCATTATTTTGCAGGAGTATTGTGTGGTAGTTTCAATTGTCCCCAATTTCTCAGAGGCTCTGGAAAGCTTTTTGTGTAAATACCAAGACCTATCACCCATCATTACGGCTATCATAGTGAACAGCACACCATGCAGCATATTGGAATTTCTAGCATTTATTACTGCCTCAAAATGCATTTTGTGAGAAAAGAGAAAGAATTGGTCTTTCAGTGTAATACTTTGGAGTCTCTCATAGGGAACAACCTAAATCAAGAAGTGTGTTTCAAGGCTGAGCTTTAAACTGAAAATAAGCAGATGTACAGCCCAGGAGAGGTGGAAGATGGAAGGAATATCGTGATCTGCAGGGTATTCTGAAACTTCATGTATCATAAAGACCTGAAATAAAAGCATAAGGATTGAGTGGTGAAGAAAGATTCACCTAGTTTTCATATGACTTAAAAGATTAACAGATACTTCTGGTGTGTCTGCATATTACATCCATTTAGTCCTGGAAAACTTTGGGTTTATAGGAACACTTAAGATGCTGCTTGCTCAATTGAACAGTTAATAGCCAGATTTCTTTTTACATCTAAAACTCACTGGTGCTTAGCAAAGGTTCTGTTTTTATCAATTAAGTTTTATTTTTGCTGCTCAAATCCCAGTGGGTTGACAATCTTAGCTTTTTTTTTTTCTTTTTTTTTTTTCCCCCTTCATGTTTGACTTGAAAATTTCAGGTACATAGATCTACAAACTGACCTCAAATGTGAGGCTTTTTTTCTGCGGCTTACAATGCTACTTGCTGTTAGTTGAGGTAGCACTTCCCCAGCTGTTATAGCCAGGAGACAATCAAATGCACTGAAACTAGGGGGGAATAGAACTGAACAGATGTATTTACTTGAAAAATACAACTTAGTGCTCAGTATCCAACCTGGCTTGTCTACTGAATGACTTGAATTTTCTGTGGAAATAGCATATGAGTTGTCATATGCACAACGTGGAATGTCTGTGACCTCTAAAGGGATGCAAAACTCTCCAGAATATATTTATATGATGTAGTTGTATGATTGGCTTAACTTTCTAAAGTGTAAGCCAGGGGTGTCAAACTCATTTTCACCAGTGGCCACGTCAGCCTCGCGGTTGCCTTCAAAGGACTGTATAAATGTAACTACTCCTACGTTTGTACGGTCCTGAAATTACATGAGTTTTACACCCCTGGTCTAAGAAACCTCAGTATACCATCTTTATTCAGTGTCAGCTGAACTTTCACATGAGTATTTAATCCTATGCAGTTGATGAGATATTCCAGATGAAAATTGTTTTAAGTGGCTTGTGTGCACTAAATTAGCAACCTCCAGCATTTATTGCATTCACTGGTATATGCTGTAACATGTGCTTGAAAAAATAAAAAGGTGAGGTTTCTGTCCTAGGTAACAAAAACATTGTACATCTTTGTGTCAGTTCTTACATTTTTATACACACCCGTTGCTTCTCTTTCTCATTAGCTGCTCTGTGGAGCAGCAATTCAAGTGACAGGCCATACTTTTATCCACTCATCGACATGTCCGTTCACATCAAAATGTTTTGCTACAGGTGAGGTGATAATTTTCCTTCCATCAATCAAAATTTTTTCAGTAAAATCAGACAAACGGCACTCTGGTTTCTGCAACATATATTTATCCTGTTTCCAATTTGAACAAAGAAAAATGCAGTAGGTAATTCTGGTAGAAGTGAATGGAGAAAATAACTAATGATTGGCCAGTAAGACATTTGAGTTTCTAGGCTTAGTCCAAAACAGCAGAGGTTTATTTACAATTACAGGGGTGCAGCTCCTTGTATAGGGACTACACTATTGATACCTATTGCTTTATATGTAACTTCCAGTGCAACTGTTGGTTACCTGCATGTGTGCTTCTTGTCCCATTGACCATTGCAGATTCCATCACGATTTGCTCATCTTAGAAGTTCCTCTTAGGGAAAAAGTCATCTATACCTGCCAAATCTGGACTGTGTGATATACAGATTGGCCAGTGGAGAGATATGCATGTAAAGGAACAGAACACTTTGCTCTTTTGCTGTTTTCTCCCCCGGTACCACCTAGTGGTTATTTGAAAAAGGCAGGTAATAATTACAGATCTAGAGAGGTTTGTTTGTTTGTTTTTAACTTTGTTTTCAATACTAACATTCTCTGTCTGGCCTGAGCATTAAGTCTTATTACAGATATTACTCAAAAATTGCTTCAGCGTCACAGTAGTAGATGCGCCGCACACCAAGAACCTCCTGTGCTTCAAGGCTCCTTGAAAGAAAAATGTCATTCTACGTGCACAGTAGTGAATCAAATCGGTATTTGCTCAACCTTTGTAAATAGATGGAGACAGGAGACAAACTCCAAGGCGATAATTCTGGTAGTGTTTCTAAATCTCAGAAATTTGGTTGTTAGTTGACGATAAATGGCATCCAGTGTGCCAGAGCTGGGTACCCAAGCCTGAGCAGACGAGATCTTCCTCTCAAGGACTTCAAGAGCATCTGCTTTTCTCAATTAACTGTATAAGCGACTGAGGCACTTGCTCTCTGAGGCCATTTCATTAGATCACGAAAATGAGTGCTCAAAATAGCTGTACTAGATATCACTTAATGCACATATTATTTCTTATTATTTCTAAAGTGGCTGTAGCTGTATGCTTAAAAATCTGTGTAGTTAGGACAGCGGATGTAGTTAGAGTACAAGCATAGGTACAGATCTTGCTATGCTCTGTACCACACGTGTGAAAACAAGCATTTACTCCCCTGCAAATCTAAGTCTGGATTTGTTAACATTCATGAAAAACTGAACCCAGGGGACTTAACATGATACCGAACTAAATGACTGTGCTTGGGGCCCCGAGGCTAATGGCATAAAATGTGGCAGTGCATTAGGATCACTTACCTGAAATAATACCTAAAACAATTTAAATGTTAAATGAGTTGTCACATACCCTGGTAGGGTCTGCAGCCTGCTTTTCATTATAGATGTTATTATATTCCTGTTTGGAACCATCATTTGGAGAGACAAAAAAAAAAAAGTATTCAGTAAAACCCCGCTGGGTTCAATTTTCAGGAAAATTAACAAATGCAAACTTAATTAGAGTAATAAAGTTGTGAAGGATGGGGATGGTTAATATTGCATGAAATACATATCCAAGAAGAAAAGGAAAACAAAGTTTTGCAGGGATGTGCATTTGTATCTTTAAATCCTATTAAGTGTGCTATTTGAATCCATGTGCGTTGCTCTGTGATCCTAGAAGTTAATCTAGTGTTGCAGGTACACAGGTTAATGTTCTGTTTGAATACACTGTTTAGACACTGCACCCCCCATGACAGTGAGAAAACTCAGATTTTCAATTAGTGATATGTGGTTCACGTGCACTGAGGGTTGTTTGGGGATGAGACCTCGATGGATGTCAGAGGACTTGGTTGGAGCTTCTCAAACTTAGTTGACAGTGGTGATCTTCCACCATCCATAGCAGTGTCGGCCATCCCAAGCTCTGTGCAGGGTTATATATGCACTTAATTCCATTCCTCACATTCTTTTGCACGTCCATCAGAACCAGAGCTTTCCATATTACTTGTCCTCCTACCGTATCTGTATTCTCGTGCCCAGTTCTTCCTGCTTCACTCTGCTTTGGTCCTGTTTCTACATCCTGACCAGGCAATGTGTCTCTAATGTGCATTCTGGAGTAAATGGTTGAGACTTGGAGCTGGGAGTCCTTGATGCCTTTAGGAAGGGATGACTTTATTTGCATCTTTCTGTAGTCACACGATGAGCTGTATCTAAGAAAAATAAGTTCTGTCCCCTGTCACGACTCTTGCAAAAGTAAACCATTGTATCTTTACTTGCATCAGTTGTGTCACACAGTGGAAGACCTAAAAGAAGACATTTTCTAGATGAATATTGCTGCTTGTTGAAGTCACTGTATCATCAAGCTGCAGGCTAATAGTACCGGGCTGAAAAAAAGTTTGAATTCTCCAGTTTTTGCAAGTAAAAGGCAGGCAGACCATTAGCACGGTGCCCGGGATATTTTAAGTTCATATCAGTTATAGCCAATTAGTATTTTATTTATCAATTGAAAAGGGGATTTCAAATTTAATTAGTCACAAAAGCGTTTCGTGTTCTTCAGAGACAGCCTTAGAGAGTTCTGGTTTTACACAGGTTAAAGCTAGTTCATTAGTTCATTTTTAATACAGTCAGTGTGAATGCTGCAACAAGGTTTATTTTCAACACTTTGTCTGACCAGGTACCTCCTGAGCTCCAGTGACTGACTGTGTTTGTGTGGACATACTCTGAGCCCCTCAATCTCTTTGTGTTATCTGTGCATAGATCAGAGATGCTTCAATCCCGAATCTTGAGCCCATGAGAAATACATAAATATAACCGACATATGATTCATAGAAACATTGCTACTTGGTAGTATTTGTCTTTAAAGTGAACAAACAAATCCACAAGCTTAACCCATAGGGATGTTTTACCTTAGAGATAAAATTAGTGTAAAATCAATTTAATACCACTCCATTGTTGAGTGGTGTCCTGGTTTTGGCCAGGAGTTAATTTTCTTCCTGATATCTAGTATAGGGCTGTGTTTTGGATTTAGTGTGAGGAGAATGTTGACAATACACTGATGTTTTGGTTGTTACCAAGCAATTTTTATACCAAGTCAAGGACTTTGGCCAGAAGGCTGCAGGTGCATGAGAAGCTGGGAGGGGGCACAGCAAGACACCCCTAGACTGGCCAAAGGGATGTTTTGTGTATTTTTATTATTTTCTTTTCCTGTCTTATTAAACTGTTCTTCTCTCAACCCATAAGTTTTTTTTTCTTTTTTCCCCATACCCCCTTTTGAGTGTCTCCCCATCCCACTTGGGGGGAGTCAGTGAGCGGCTGCGTGGTCCTAATTGCTGGCTGAGGTTAAACCACAGTAAATGGTTAAAAAGAAATAAACTTCTTGAAAATCTTTGTGGATTTTTGGAGGAAAAAAACGTCATTAAATACCACTGCCATCTGTTTCATATAGGAAGTTTTGGACTGTGAATGTCCTTGTAAAATCTGAAAAGCTGTACAGATTTTGTGTGTGTGTGTGTGTTAGAAATGAGTAATTTTAGAATTTTTGTTTATTTTTGTGTTGATTTGATTGCATTGAACCAGATGTTGCTTTTTTTCCCCCTAAAAGCCTGCGTCACAGCAATGTGAGTATGTGATACATGCTTTGAGAAAATGCATGGCTAGCAAATTTTGGGAGCATGAGCTAGACATTTGAAGATGCAATGTCTCTCACATTTCTTAACACTTAAGTAAGTATGGGAATAGCTGCAAACCTGCTATACTACCTCCAATGAATGAGCTTATTTGTCCAAACAGATTTTCTATGTATAATGCACATTTTTTGCATCTGTCCCCTCCCCTCCCTGGTTTATTCACTGTGAAAGTGAAACAACTTTGATTCTAGAAAGTCTTTTAGTCTCTCAGGTGGTGTCATCGCTATTACATGCTACATGAACGGGGCAAAAGCTGCGTATGGACTAGAATGAATAAAACTTCTGCATTGGTTGGAAGCTGCAGATAGAATCATGAATGCTTGTATGTATCTGGAAACAGTGTGTTCCTCTAAAAGCTTGCTAATTTTATTTTAAATAGGGAACATAAATATCTGACTCATTCTCTCATACGTCTGCTGTTCTTCTATAGAAATGCCTTTGCTTCAGTATTCAAGCCATCTAACAATACTTATTCACATGCCACTTGTCTTTTTAATAACTAAATAAGGATTTCTGAATAAGTACCATTAAACAAATTACTACAGAGCATAAACATCTATTGTATTATTCCTGATAAAGAAATAGCCTGTATTTCCACTCTCTGATTCAACCCTTTCTTTTGTTGATCTATGTCTTCTGAGGAGTCTGTGTCAGCAGATCTGCTTGACCTCTCTCATCTTCTGTACCAAACTGACACGTAGCACCTCTTTGGGAAACGATTCCAGTTCTTATTCTGTGTGGTGGATTAAATAAGTATCACTGAGTTTCTGAGTACATTCCAGGAATTTCCCCTGAGTGAACCTTAAATACTCTGTGTGTCTCTCAAGAACTGCAGTTCCTGTTGAGTGCTGTAGTTGCCAGATTTGCACTTGAATTCTCCTACTTGGAGTCCACTCCTGCCAGTGTTTGGTGCTGTGGACTGACTTCCAATTGATGGGGCATCTCCAGGCATCGTTCCTCTGAGAAGCACCTGTTGCCTCTCCGAAAGCCTTGGATGAAGTATTCTGTGCTGTTTCCTATACAGTTCATCTCATTTGGCTCCTTGGTCTCATTCCTTCACCTATTTCTTGTCACCAGTTTTCTCCTACCTCCTGTTGCTGTCTTCCTCGAACTTCCTCCTCCTTCTTAATGTGTAGAACTTGCTTGTGGGTTGTCCCGAGTTCGCGGTGGTTTTACAGTAGATGAGGCACTTAATGAACAAATAAAGCCTTATAGCTTGGGTTAGGGTAGTGATGATTTGCCCATCCTCTGCACTTTGCTGCGCACAGGAAGGCTGGCAGCATCTGTAGACCTTCCCAAGCCTGGTCCCTGGGCTGGGTTGTACCTCAGCTCTGATTTTTCACCTTCCATCTGCTAAGATGAAAGGTCCTCATGCTATCTGCTGGGCAAAGTTGTCCATCCTTGGGTCCCTGTGGTTGTGTGTTCAATGTCTGGTTGTGTGTTGCTGGTCATCCCATTGAATTAATTCATACTGGGTGGTCTGATGAGTTTGTAAATAGATACAGAAAACCATCTTTTGATTAAAGCCATATGTGTTATTACTCAATGTGTGTGAAACATGGAAATCTTTGGTACCATCTTGCTGTTAGGTAATTTTACCTGGGTATGTTAATGAGGAAAGCACTGGGGTATAGAATAGTTTTCCTCTCTTATCCCAGTGGCAGGGCAATTAGTGCATCTCTGCTGGCTGCTGACTTTGAATTATACTTGGTTATAGTGCTTTTATTCGCAAGCTGTCACAATTACTCTCTAATCTATCTAGTTCACAGGCAAATAAAGTATGCCATCTTTCAGGATTGCGTTATTGAATGGAAATAAAAGAAAAAAAGATTTAGTAAAAAAGTAATGCCTAAACAGTAGCCTTATTCTTCAGGGAGAAAATAAAATAACTGCTGACAGCTCTTACCTTAATGATGTTCTTGCTTCTGTCAAAACATCAGACGCCCCATCATTTCCATTGGCATTTGCAAGACTCTTTAAAGAGATGCATAGGAAAGCAGAGTGTTTTGATGGGTCCTTTTTTTAGTTGGGATGCCTTTCCATAGCCACTGTTTTACTTGAAAATTATCTTTTTTTTCCCATCTGTCTCCTCTCAGATTGATTAGAGAAGCGTTTGGGAGCAAGAGGAAGTGAAGGGTAGATAAGATATAAAACTTATCCAATTCACGAGTTTCTCTACTGTAACGTAATTAACCTGTGAGAACTGCTACTACACAATATCATTGTAATGATTACAAAAAAAGATATTTGTAACCTGAGGGAGCTGGCAATGGGGAGCAGCGATGCTCCGCTAATCCCAGCCACTCCATGTCTTCGTGTGTATTTACAAAATCCTGAAATTCCTCCTTTGCAAAGGTGTAAGGTGGATAGGAGAAGGTAGCAATGCCCACTGTGCGATAAATATATTTTTTTTTCAGTGTTCAGGATCAGTCCTAGACTCCTCCCTGGAAAATTTGGTGCTCTGCTGCTCTTTTCCTAGGTGCACATATCTGTTGTGGCATAATTCTTAGGGATATGGTTTAGAGGTGGACTTGACAGCCTTGGGTTAATGGTTGGACTTGATCTTAAAGGTCTTTTCCAACCAAAATGATCTACAGAAAAGCACTGTGCATCACAGAGAGGACACCAGTACCGTGGTACTTCTGAGATGCTGGAAAGCTGCTGTGAGGGGGAGCAGCACCCAGGCTGTAAAATGAGTTGGTTCTTCTCAAATAATGTGAATTCTACACCCATCTAATCAATATAGGAGAAGAGTGAGGAGTGATGTAACTGGGATTGGGGCACCGAGCCCAAGTGTTTGCCTGAGCTGCCACTAGAAGTGCAGGAGGCTCATTGCCTATGGTGAAGGGAAACCTCAGCCAATAACTGGGAGGTTTAAGACTCTAAATTAATTCCAACTCACACGGCCAATTTACAGCTTAATTTACCCCTCCAAATTAAGATGCTCTCAGTGTTCACATTCCATAGAAAGACCAAGCTCTTAATGTAAAAATGATCTACTTCCCTGTTCATGGGCGAGTTTTCTACATTGCGGGGTCTGTACAGGGATGGAATGAACAAGTAGTTTGTGAGACCCTCACTGGTGGAATACGATACAATGCATGTTATATCACTCTTGATTCACTGAAAGTTTTCACTTAAATTACTGCTTTCTGTAAAGTGGTTTTCTCCTTAAACTGCTTCTTTCTTCCTCTATTGTGCTTTCTTGAGCAGATGGACTAAAATTCAAATGCAGGCAGCTCTACCTTCATTCTTAGGGGGCTTTTAAAGGAAATAACAGATCATGGGAAATAATATTCTTCTTTCTTCATCTTTGCTCTTCAGAAGAGATTTAGATTGCCTCATTACAAACCCTATTTTCTTTACTCTGAGAGCTTCCTTAGAAACTTTGTTTTCCATTTTGTGCCTCTACAATGTAGAAGTTACCTTTTTACTTTCTGGATTTCTGTGTGTTTTTAACAAGAGAAGCTAATAGGGCTGGTATTTTAGAATGCACAGACTTAGGAAATGCATTTGGGAGGCTACTCTAAATGTAGGAGGTTGTCTAAATGTAGGAATTTGTCTAAAATGGGAGCCTTTCTGAGACTTTTTCCTTCTCGTTTTTGTCACGGAGTAATTTTCAACAGCTACCCCCTCACGGCGAATTCTGCCAGATTTTGCAACACATCTTAAAAGCTAAAGGTCTTGATCCTTCAGGCCAGAGTCTGTGAAAATATTTATGTAAAAAAATGTTACCATGACCACAGCTCTGACTGCTGTTGTGCTATTAAACACTGAAAAGGAGCTTTTGCTGCTGTATCAAATACATGCTGCTGTTCACTGCTTCATCTGTTGGGTATCTGTTTATCTTATTAAAGGAAATAAAACAAGCAGTCCTTTAAGCCATTACACTGTATAAAAGGGACACCGAACCTGGCAAACGACGAGAAAAGATAACCCACTAAAGAAACTGGCCTTAAAACTGCATATTACAGGCATAAATCCTGGAGTGTTCCTGTCAGTCCTTAATGCCATGTTTGGAGAGAAAGGAAAAGCCTTGTTCTGTAGCTGTGATGGGGCTGTGCAGTTCTTCATGGAGACGCTTGGGGTTTGTACGAGGTGTTCCTTGTTTGGAAGTGTCTCATATGGTGAACACTTTTGACATTATACATACAATGGGTATACAGCTGGTTGTGCGATGAGAAATGCATGAACTTTAACCACTATATACTTGCTCCCAGCTGTGAAGTGTGTGGGCAGCACAGAATCTCTAAATTTATTGGGAAGAAGGGGCAGAAGAGTTCCTGTGGCCTGAAGGATGAACCCCTGTCCATTTTTGAAGACTTTGTAGGAAAAAGAGAATGGGATCGTATGTAATAGAGGTGTGACAAATTGTTTAGTAAGGCTGGATCCACTTGGCTGTAAATTGGATGCATTGATGTGGATTAACCAGAAACTACAAAGACTGGTAAGTAGGAATGGCAGAATATAGAACTTATCTGTTGTATCTTTTTAGGCTGAAGCATGTCACAGGATTTGCCACTGACAGTGAGTTTTTGTGCATTAGGGTGTATCATCCAATCCCGGTGGAAGAAAAAGAAGGGATTGTAAGTGTATTGCATATTCAGTTTGCAATTCTTAGCTGTTCCATGAGTGGCTTGTCATTTGAGCAATCGTAAATGATCCATGATCGCATTTTCCACTGCTATTTCCAACAAATGAAGCAATAGTAGTGTATCCTATAAATCCTATAATACAGGTAATCTTGGGATGGAGGTAATGAGAAGATATTTTTCCCAGTGTGTACCATACTGCAGTTCTTCAGCTTCTTCTATGTGTCAAATTATATCAGTACCTTGCCTAGATATGACTCTTTTCAACTGTGGTGTTTGTACATCTTTCAGCCAGATTCTCAGTCTTCTATAGACAGCACTTGTTAAGTTTGCCTTGAAATTGGCTCTGTATGGAAGAGCTGTGTTGTCGAAGTGCTAGTTTGAGTCATTGCATTTACCTTCTGAATTACACTGGTCTATAGTTAATTCTACTGAATAAGTTGTAGCAACAGTCTGGAAGATGTTTTTTAACAAGGACCACAAGAATCCTAGGAGTGCCAATTGACTCATCATATGCAGCTACTAAGCATTTTTTCTTGTTTACATATAAGAAAATGATGCCTTTAGATTTATTTTGCAACTACTTGTGAGATGCATATGCTATTATTATCCACATAAATTACTTTTCATTGAAAAGTCTTGTATGTAAACACAACTGAGTTTAATGTCCAAACACTTTTAACTGAACAGCAGAGAATGACTGATTCTGATTAAGCTGACATCACATTGGGACATCTTTCTTTATCTTAATTCCAATGAATATGAAAACAAGACAGGCTGCTTAGATACAAGTAAGCTGGTAGAGCTGCCGTTGCCCAACCCGAGCTCAATTGCAGGAGGTCGTTATCCAGAGAAGGTGTATATTGCGTTTACAGGCTTCCATCACTGCTTCTTTGATGTCTAGTTATTATAACTCATTTAGAAAATGTTGATTCACAAGGGTAGAATGGTGGGTCTGTACTGTGTACTCCCATTTAAGGATGGGAGTTGGGTGTGATTCAGTGGTAAATTAACCTAGCCAAGTAATTAATCATATCAGATGAAATCTTTAAAATCTCAACTTCCATATCCCTGTGCTCCTTTCATGTGGTTACCTGAGGTCTCTTGAAGGTTTCCTCTGACTGAAGAGCCAGATACTGCTGTTAATGAATGTGTGAAGGAGGCATTGAACTTAATGAATCAAAGGAATGAAGGGGTTTGTAACATACAATTCAAGTAAAAGGCACTTAAAAGATTCTTGAAAAGGCCATGTGGGTCAAGTTAGCTAATTGTGGATATGAACTTGTGGATTGTATTCTGGCCAAATAAAATGCGCACAGAGTTGGATACCTGTGGGACTGTGCCATGGAACGCTGTGTGTGCTGCTTTCTTCGTGGGCTGTTGAGCTGCCTCCTGTCTTTGCACAATTAAAGCTTAGTGAAGGCCTTTGTGTACCTTACATTGGAAAGATAAACTGCACCGCAGTCTAGTTTTATTTCTTCAGAATTTTCTGTTTCCTTGTGTTGAATAATGCAGAGAAATGTGTGGGTTTTTTTTTTCTTCTTTTTTAAATGTTAGTGTTTTCTGGAAACTGGAGACCTGCTCTTAGTTTTTGCAAATTCCTTTTGGAAGGTTACAGGTAGATCTTTAACAGTCCAGGTCGTTAAAAACAGCAAAACCTTGTTTATGCCTGCAGTGAAAACAAGCTTAAACATACAAGTGTAAATTGTAGCAGTAATTCTGACAAATACTTACACAAAACCATTATGAAAATTCTGGCTTTGCTGAAGAAAATCTTTAGTGTTCTGCAAGCACAGAATTGACAGTCTGTTTGTGGAACCAAATCACAGGTGAATCAGACACAAGGGATTTGAACCCTCTCTGCCATGTCCAGTGTTAGTTCTAGCACTGAGCTGTTGCACACTGCTGGTGTGCACGTTTCCTTGTGATTATGGATTGTGTACATCATGCTGATCCAAGAGTGCTCTGCAAAATCCTGAAACCGGTTCCAGTGGTTGTAGGTTGTCAATGGTAATAACTGCATGAGCATCTTGTTCACCAGTTAACACTGAGCTTTGACAAGATCAGCCTTGAAAACGAGCCAGTTCTCCTGGACCCCTCATCTGTCCGAGACCTATGAAATTCTTCCAAGCAGAACCTTGAACAGACCAGCATCTGGGGTTTATGATTCTACTTCATTCCTTTTTCCTGCCTCTCAACATCACAAACTACTGGAGGGTGTCCAGTTGCTTCTACAGCTCTTACAAATGCATTGTGCTGGATTTCCCAGAAAAAAACCCAAATATTCTGCCTGTAGCAGGGGTGACAGAAGACACGGCATGCTGACCTTTCACTTGTTCTGCTTCGCACTCTTGAATATGAGGCTCTACCAGCTAAAAAAAACGGGAGAGGCAGCAGTATCATCTTTTTCGTTTTCCTGCTCTTACCTGTTGTGGCGATGTCTCATAAAGAAGGACCTTAAACTCTTGTGGTTAGATTTAATAACTCTCTGTAAAAGTAATTTTGGTATTGAAATCCTTCACTGTGGAACAGAGCTTATTTGTAGCCTCCTGTGTGTTCTCATTTCCATTGTAAAACATTGGGCAATGTTCCATCGTAAGTGTACCGTGTTTGGGAGGTGGCATGAATAGTTAATACTGTGATTTCCACAGGATAACAAGATTGTCTAAATAGTAAGCAGTGGGCTGTAAGGACTAGAATTCAAAACTGGTGCCACAGGCAGTTCAGAGTTGTAAGTTAAAATTGCAAGAGATTGTGTAATGGATTGGCAGCTAATGCAGTACTTGAAATTCATTTGGCATTTACATGCACGGTAAACTCCAAACGAGCTCCTAAGAACCCTGTAAAAAGAAAAAGTGTACGTGTGTGAACTGCTTGGTTCTCCCTCTAACGTATATCCTCTTACTTTTAGCTTATAATTTGCCTTAGTATCATTGGGAGGTTTTTTGAAATTTAATTTATGTAAAGAGGTGATTTACATTGTGAGATGACATTCAGGCATTTCCAAAAGTATCAGAATAAGTGGACTCACTGTTATCTTTGCAACTGAAGCTTGTATATTCTGTGTGCATTCATCTCAGTTTTACTGTCCATGTTTCAGGGCAGCTTGCTTTTATACAATGATTCCAAGAAAATATAGCCACAGGTTTTATGAACAATGAAGTGAATGCCTGCCAGTTGCATGGCACATCGCGTTCAAACTGGCAGTTTGTGACAGATGTGGATGTAATGGCTCTAAATCACTGTGTGGATTCACTGTATTCCATATTTTACTCAACTTCCAATAAGAGTTACACAAATAAATTAAAGTGCAGCTGTCAAGATCAGCAGCTGAGTTGAAGGCATATGTATAATATAATGTATTAAAGAGCCGATGCCTTCGCCTGGAAAACTTTTGAAATATATTTTGCCAGATGAAAGCAGAAGATTTGTTTCTGCTGTTTGTTTTTCTTGTCTCACTTTTAATAATCAAGAAGACATGAAATCAAGATGATTCTAGAGGGTTTTGTTGTAGGACTGGTTCCGTGTCAGTTCCATTAGTCCCAGTCTAACCTTTTCTGGTTGTTTCATCTCTTGAACTCTCCTGGAAATGAAATCCCATAATGCTTCACCTATGCTGTAACATACCTGTGTAAGAACCAGCCATGGTTGCTGAGAAGGTCCAGTTGGGTTTAGTTAATTTTCTGTATGAAATTATTGCACACTTCCAAAAATCAGGGTTTTGTGCAATCTTACCACAAACCATCTACAGACGACTCTATTTAAAACCCTATCATTTGATTTCTGTGCCCCAGAGAGCCCAGCTTTGGACACTGTCAGTGTGTGCTTGTCAGTTTGACTTGCTCCCCAGCAATTTCTTTCGGTTCTAATCACTTTTTATCCAGCTGGCATTGCTTGTTTTGACTGTAAGCTGCATCCTTTCTTGGCCAGCTCTCGCATCGTCTCCTATCTCTCAATACTCCAGGATCTAATCAAATATTCATGTTGTGGTGAAAAGTATAGATGGCCATGAAGTGGTTTATCTTCCCTTCCTACTACTTTTTGCTCCTGGTCATTGCAGGGTTTTTGACAGCCATTGGTTAACAGAATTAGGATGCTTGAAATTTGTTTGTACTCACATCTGTAGACCTGTCGTTGTTTAAACAATTACAGAAAGCATAAAGTGTTTCTAGCTAGTGTTTTTCCCATCTCTCCAGGCTGGTTAGACCCACCTGTTCAACAGGCTAAATTCATCAAGTCATTTTTAATCATGTTCGTCGGACTGTGGAGCTGTGCCAAGGTCCTACTATGCAACAAATGGGTTCAGAGCAGGCACAGTGCAGATTCTGTTAGAAAATAGTTCCCTCTGGTGCTGGTTCTTATCAGCTTGCCTGTGAGGGATAAGAAATCATCAACATTTCAGGTTACTGGGGAACAAAAGAGCAGAAGCTCGGCTTATTTGCATCACAGTGGTAACTCTATTTATTTTGGATTTGTACCAGCATAAACCAGATAAGAATTAGGCACAGAGCCAAATAATCTCGGTATTTCTTAAATAATGAAGCAAATCAGCAAGGAGCTAAGATGATGAATGGTTAATAAATGATAGTGAAATGATCAGATGCTATTCATTAAAGCCAGGTATTACACCATAATGTGTATCTGTCTGTTCTCAGCTCAGGAGATGTTTTACTGTTTTTAAAGATACCTTGCAAAGAGGAACTCTGAAGCAAAACAAATTTGGTTTAAATAGCCTTACCAAGCAGTAGAGTTCCCTGGTGCAACTATTCTGGATAAGACTTGACCTGTAATATTCTTCTCCAGCTATTCCGAGGGTTGTGATTATGGAAGGAATGTAAATTTACAAGTTTGAGCAAGAAATGGTTTTCTGTGGCACTGAAGAAAAATCTCATCAGGTATTAACTGGAGTTTATTGGGGCAGTGTAGGTTTCTGCTTGTAAAGACAGAAAATAAATAGAAAAAAAAGAGGGACTAAACACTTCAGTATGCACAAGCAGGTCAAGTCCTTTTAGACAACTGCACAAGACTGTTCTTCTAGAAGTTTGGTATTGCTGTTCTTCCTTATAGTCCCTGTGTTTCAATAAAACCCAGCAATACTGTTTCATGTTGAAATGTGTAAGAAATTGAATGTTTCACCAAGTACCTGACAGGAATTACTGACAGGTGGAAAGGTAAATTTTGACCCCATGCTTAATAATTATGTAGCAATAAAATCACTGCTGTTTTAGTACAGACATCATGACGATATGACAACTTATACAGTGACTTCTCTGCTTAAAATTTTCTATTTATCTCCATCAGCAGGAATTCCACATACACAAATTAAAGGGAAAATAAACCCCTATGTGTCCTAACTCTATTTTATGTATGTAGGAAACACTCAGATAATCAAACTTTGATATTTTGCTTCAAAGTGAAAGATGTAGCTCTAGGGTTCAAACTTTAGATTTCCAAAATCTGTGGCATTTCCTTCCTTGTTTATCTATCAATGCTTCAAATCACAGCATAATGGAATCTAACATAATGACTTCTCTACTGAGTCAGGAAGTACAGTTCTTATACAAAGTGATAAACATTCCTTATAAAAGAGAAAAACGATTTTGCAAGTCATAATTTGAAACTCTCGTACAGGAAGAAAACTTTTTTGTTCCTAACAGTATGTTGGTCATTTTGGATTTCAGCTGCTGATTCTTCAGTTTCACAGGATGACATGTTGTTCAGGCTGCTGCTAATTATGTGCTCGCTATTATGGTAATTGACATCTCTCAATTTTGTTGTTATGACTACAAAGTACTTGGTAACAGGCTGATAATGCATAAAGACTGCAGCCTGTCTTGCTGGCTGGGAATCAATCACTGTTTCTTTCTGTTCTGTCTGTGGGTGCTGAGTTAAAGCTGTTTGTTGCAGAGACTGTTTGTACAGTGCTTATCAGCACAATATTAGAGGCATCACAGAAATGTAAATACTGCAGGTATGTAAATATATAAACACGTATAATTCACTTCTCTCAGTCAGCAGTGATCTCAACTCCCACTCTGGTGGTGCTTAATCAGATTTTGCCTCCTGTTTAGGTAGGCCAGTGATCTTGGTTCAGCCAGAAAGTATGGGTGAAGTACTGTTTCTTGATGATTCTTGAACTGTTTGATAGCTATATTTAGGCAGTACTGGTATTAGAAATCAACAGATTGTATATCAAAGCTTATGTACGACTGTACGTCATCCTGAAAGAGTGACCAGTCACTATGGCCTCAATCCTTTGTACCGTTCTTCGTAGCATTAAAAAAAAGCATCTGCCATGCCTTAGTAGATTTCCCATCATCTTTTCCCCATTTTTAGCCTTTGCAGTACACAGTGAACCTCAGGAACTTACTAGATATATGCCTGTAGGGGATGAGATTATGTAGGAAAAACTCAGCAGACTAAATCAGTAAATCCAAATTGAATCTGAACCTTCTCAGGAAAGTCCAGGTTCAATCTGCATTGTTTGTGGGAGTAATAATATACTGTGAGCAAAAAACTCTGGACAGGAAGGTTTCGATGAAGAAAGTACTAGTAATTTACTTAGTCATATATGCAGATCATACTTGGACATCTGCAGATTCTGGTTTAGGAAGATTTGCAGCAAAGTAAACACTGTTAGCTCCTTGATAAATTATTTTAACCTACCCTCCCTACCATTGGAGCAGATATTTTTATAAGAGGGTTTTTCTTTGAAGGAAGATGCGTTGAGATCTTGATAGATATGCACAAAACTTTGTATGATGGGAATCAGACATAGCTGCTTCTCTAGATGAACAGGTTGCTGTGGCATAACCATAAATGCAGGATTCTGCCTGTGCAGGACCCAGGTTGACCTTAACATGGACTTAATGCTGGTTTTCAGGTACAGGACCCATTAAAAACCTCTCCATTTCTACAGCCTAACCTCCAAAGCCTAAATAGGCTCCCAAATTTGTCTGATGGTGGGAGATCTTGATTTTGTTAACTGTCTCAGGGCCAACACAACAGCAAACAAGGAAAGAATTCCAGAAGAATTCCTGAATTAACTGCAGATATTCTTGTGAATATTGGTAGACTTATCCAAAACCAGTAAAACTGTAACATCCAGGATCTTGGATCTCAGGTGGCCTTCAGGTCTAGTGGAAATACCCTGTTTGCTTTTCCTTAGTTGGGCTAGTAGAGATTTATTGGAGTGGTCTGGCCTCTTGATGAGGGACTTGCTCCCTGTGCTTGAACATTTTTTCCATTGTGCTGTAGCTGGGGAAATTACCGGCTCTCACTTCCCATCCCCATAATTTCTCTGCTACTGGCTGCTTGCTTGGTTGGTCGCGCTAAGAATAGAGTAGAAATGTCATTCATTGTTCACCACTGCAGATTGCTGTCTTAGAACTTCAATCTCTTGTCTCTAATGGCTACAAAATAGGTTCTTTCATACACAAAAGAGATTTTGAAATATCTCTTTTACGCTCTTTGACACGGAAGGTTGTGATACAGGGTTAAGACTCTTGAAATAAAATGGGCTTTATCAGACGTGAAGTTCGTGGTGTCAACAGGCATGACTTCTCAACTGTCTGCAAGTGCAATGTGCCATTAAAACTGTATGTTTGGTGTATGGGTTCAATGTACATGGATTTCTCAAGCTCCAAACCAAGCTATACTTCAAGTTTTTGGGGTTTTTTTTTCATTAATAGAAGAAGAGAGAAGACAGAAAACAAATGGAATGTTCTTTGTATTTTCTCTAAAGTAGCAAGGCTTTTAGGTGTATCTAGGTAATGTCAGATACTTGTGAACTGTTAACATTATAGTAGGGTGAAGATTGCGGTCCAAAGCCCTGTTCAACTTATATTAAGGCGAAGTGCAACGAGCAGAGAAAGTATTTTCTGAAAAAAATCCTCATATTATTGGAGAATATTTAGAATATTTATTTCTTTCAGGTCAGGCACTCTTTCAGTTGCAGTCAGCAGTAGATAGTTTGTTCTTTCAGGAAAAAAAAATAGTTGGACTATGTAACTATTCATGTAAATATTCAGTTTTGGGAGTACATCTCTGTGTAGCAGGCAGGCTTTATTCTTTTGTGCATATTTTACACTAGCCTGAGAGACTGGCCTATGACTTAAAGGTGGAAGTGATCCCTTTATCTTCTGGAAATTGCTATGGAACTTCAAGTTGTTCTTCCAGATTTTATCTTGCTAGACAG
Organism: Pampusana beccarii; assembly: GCA_013399365.1. Lineage (NCBI taxonomy): Eukaryota > Metazoa > Chordata > Aves > Columbiformes > Columbidae > Pampusana > Pampusana beccarii. Next base: position 84,348 of record VWYH01000616.1, read on the forward strand.
TGATTCCTTTTGCCACCAGGAGCAAAGATTCTTGCAATACTGACATTTAATAAATGATGAGGTTGCTCACGTAGCTGTATAAACAGTGTGGCCTTGGTGGCAGCAGAACAGTTATTGGCAGCAACTTGTCTCGTTTTCACACTTTGCGTATTTGTTGTCAGTGAAAGTGGAAGGGTAATTAATCTCTGTGGTGAGTTTCAGGGATGAAAAGTGCTACTTTATGTGTAAACCATAGTACAATTTATGTAGGTGTTATTACTGTTAATGTTTTGGAATCTGCGTAAGGAATATTTCAATATTATTGATATCCAGCTATTCAAGTAGTCTCCGTAGGTTTCCTAGGGTGTACATCTATGCTTACTCCCAATGAAGGAAATAGATAAAACTTCAATTTGAATGAAGCGTAGCTGTGTTAACAGCAGTGTCTGCTCTTCCCCTGTGCTAAACCGTGTTCCTCACAGTCTGCCCAAGTATGTGATTTCAATCAGTTGAGACTTGAGGCTTCCTGAAATGGGCACCAAGCAAAATTCCTTTTAAAATTAGTTTTGGTTCATCCAAGTTTCCTATGAATACTGAGACGTGAATTGTGTTCTTCCTCGGATTAATATCAAGAAAACATACATTCAGGTGGCTGTCCACTCTGAGATTTAGTTGCCTGAATAGTTTGTCCGATGCTGCTTCACATGATACGGGTACGTTGGCTGAAAAGTTCCTGGGATGCTGCTTTCATGGTGGCTCCTGAGATCCCTGTTGACATGTTTGCCATTTTCATTACAGCATCAGCTTGATAGATGCTGTATCAGATTGGACTTGCCTCCTTATGGTCAAATGTGATTAGTGTTTTTCACAGATCTGTCATGGGAAAATAAGTGCTTAAATTAGAATATTTTGCTTTATGGGCTGAAAGAGCCTAAATTTGCTTGTCAAGCCTGGCATAAGCTTCTTTGTAGGGGGTCATAAAGTCTGTAGGCTGGAACACAAGGCCACATTCAGTTTCTGGCCCTACAGATATCCATTAATCTTTATTTCCAGTAATAAAACGACATACTCATAGTTGCTTCACCAATACGTTGTGAGGATTAACTGTGAGCAGTTTCTTGGAATGCACTGCATGTGCACACACCTGGGTTCTTGGTCTTTAAGCCAACCCAGCTCTGGGATACTTAATGTATTTGCAAGAAGAGGGATCAGTGGTGCAACAGCAGAACGACCAGCATTGAGTCTATGAGTCTCCACCATGGTGGTTTGTTGGATTTAAATTCCAGCCTGGCTATTACCTTGGTTCTCCTCACTGTTCCTTATCTATTCTGCATATCTTTAGGTGGTGGACAGGGTGGTAAAGGACAATTAATTCCCCCCTTCGCCTTAAATGAAACGCAGAATCCTGCCGCAGGCTTTTCCTGCAAACCTAGCAGGTTGCTATGGATTAAGCTACTTAATCAATCCAGACAAATTATTCCATGCTGCTTCATAGGAGTCAATACCTCCAGTCACTTGCCATTTCAGCAGCTTAGAGACTAACGATCCTTCATCCTGCAGACAGAGATGGGCCAGAAAGCAAAAGTTGCTAAATAGCTTCTATAGATGAAGCTATAAAATCTTGTTGCCTTCATCCTTTCCCACCATCATAAACTGGTAGCATAGCAACTGATGAAGCTGCTTGAACTTGAGTTGACCTGAAATTACATGTTTCACAGTTTGTGTGTTTATTCCGCCTTTCTACTTTTTTTGGTGCTCGTTGAGTTTACATTTCCCGTCCCTATGGGAGATTAGCAGCTTGCTCATGCAGAAAGCTGCAATAGATTTAATAACACGTGATATATGAGCTTAAATAGTCCACGGAGTTAGAAACAAGAGAGGGAGCTAAAGCTGGCCCTGACTACCAACTGGTGGAGGAGACTTTTTGATGGGATGTGGGTGCAGTTTGCCATATCTTTTACAGATATGATGGAGCCATAAGAAAGAAGGCTCTCCCATGGACTGGTGTTTCAAATTGTAGTGTGACAAAATTGGTTGTTAAAGGAAGCAGCGTAAAGTGTAAATGTGCACAGATTATAGTGACCCTGGGGTTGCTTACACAGGTCAAAGAGAAAACTCAGACATGGGTTCAGAAGTAACCTGCAACTTGAGTGACTCTTGGTAGATGCACAGTTGCAGCAGTTTCTCATGGTGAAATCAGTGTATTTTCACCAGATTCTGGAAAGCTCCAGTATTTTCACCTCCGTCGTTGGAGAACCGATGCTCATACTTCGTGATACTTTTGTAATTACTGCATTCAGTTATGTGTCTTATGTTAAACCCTACCTTGGTTTTCTTCATAGGTCATTTCAAGACTAAGATGAAATGTTAGTTCATGCATATCTGATGCGTCTGTCATCCAGGGAAGCTCCAAGAAATGAGAGAAATAGAAAAAAATCAAAATTACCAATTGTTTTGTGAGGAAAATATATGAAGGAAGAGTTTGGAGAACAGGGTGCTGTACACAGTCCTGGGGATGCAAAATGGAGCAGTTAGATGCCAGTTAGAGAAAGTCATGGTCTTTTTATTCTTACTGTTCTTTTTTTTGGTCAAGTGACAATAGAACTTTTTTTCTGTGTATGGCATAATCTCACCAGATGGGGCTAAGGTGCTTCAGCCTCAGAACAGCCTTAGTAAAAGAATGAAATTCTTTCTTTGACAAGCACTTAAAGTATTGAATTATTAAATCGAAGGGCATCACTGTCACCACTGAATGCTCTGGCTACATATACAAAAGGAAAGTGGGTTGTGCTCGTCTTTTCCAGAGAAAAGCATAATCATTAATCTTCATGGGATGGTTTTAGACCGCAGCATCTGAGTTCTGCTGCCCTGAATGAGGGCATTCAGGGAGCATTCAAAGAGCATACAGGTGCTCAGTGTTATTTCTTGCCAAGAGGCTTTTTCTACAGTTTGCTTTGTGGCTTAACTGGTTGGGTACCTCACTGTGTTTCACACTGAAGGCCAGGCCCTGGGAAAATACGAGTTAGGAGGTAAAATGAATCTCACCTGAATTTTAATACAAGTCAGAAGAGGGAGGGATCGGGGAGCAATTAATTTTTTTCTGTCTTGGATATCTAACTGAAGATGAGTTGTGCGTTCTCTAAAATTGTCCATTTATTTCCATTGACTATAAAGGAAACTAACACAGTTTTGAACATATTGAAGCTGTACAGTAAAGGATAGGGTATTGGTAATCAGCTCATGGATGGTTAACTTTTTAATGCACAGAAGTCTTTGTGTTGGGCCTGTTCATGGTTCATGAAAGATCTCTGTAAACAGAATTATATTCTATAACAATGTCATTCTGTAAGCAACAAGAAGCATACTACTGCTTTTGTTCATGATGTCATTGTGTAGCTATTTTGCAGTTGAAAAACCCAGTAAAGTATGTGCACTTTAAAAATGAGAGTTAATTGTCCATGATTCCCAACTCTGTGGAATGTTGCCTTCTGCCCTCTCTGTGCTCAAGACTTATGAATGTGTTTTGCTGCAGTACTGGAGATTCCTACCTATCAATATTGAGCCATGAAAGAGTCTATAATCATCTTTTTTCCTCTTTTACAGTGCAAATGATGACTCAAAGAGAAACATTCCGTTCTAATCTATGTGAGTTCTTGTAATAAGCTTTACAATTAGAGCACAGAGTCTTCCATCTAATTCACTTAATTTACGCTGGGAAAGGAGATACTGCTCAACTAATCCGATGCCATTTTCTTCTTTATTAGAGAATGAAAGCATCCTGTGAGGCTCTGGTTGGATTCAGGCTAAGCTTCTGAGACACAGTAGTGTGGAAAGCTAATGAAATAGTATAGTACTGTAATTCCCACTTGGTATCTGGTGCTCCTCTCCTCTAACCTACAACATAATTAGAAATGCTGGTAGGAAGCAATGGGTCTGTACCAACTCTTTCTGGTCTCAGGGCGACTTTTTAATTTTTTCTTTAAGATGGCACTAATACAGATGGACTTTCTCCAGCCAGGGTTCTTTCCAGCTGTCTGGCATAGTTGGCTGCAGTGCTTTTAGGAAAGGGTTAATGGGTTTTCTACTGGTTTATAGTAACTCCTCTTAGCATTACTGTGTTCTTCTCTTTAAACCCAGGCAGCCCAGTTGCTTAATTTAGAACATATGTATTCAAATCACCAAGGAGCATTTCCACTGTGTCTTAAGGGGAAAATACATAGAAACTATGTACTGATCATTTTCACCAGGCTGTAGCAAGTTCTTGCTTACAATGTAAGTCCTATACCTGCACTGTTGTGAGATGTGAAGGGAATAGTCCATAATCTTTGAATGTAGGGTTTGGGGAATGTCAGATGACAAGCATCCTGCCAAATACAGGCTCTTCTGCTCCATTGGCTTTCTTTGGTGATATTGATTGCTGTCCCCTGAGATCGGATCATCTCTTGTTTTTTGTTGCTCTTGTGCTGATTCTTTGACCACTTTGCTCAACTCTTTCACATCTTTTTGGATCATTTCTAGTTTCTCCTCCACTTCTTGTACACGAAACTTGTGGTGAGTACCTTGTAGACAGAAACGTTAGCTCTAAAGAGAGAAGTGAGAAGAAAAAAGCAAATGACATGTTGTAGCAAATTAATATTCTATACCATAGAGCACTAAAGTTACTTATCACTGTGTTAGTAAATTCTGTATTGGGAATAAACATCAGATGGAGAGGAGCGACACTAAATTTGGTAATCCATGGAACAACATAGCAGTGTTGAAATGCAGCTGCTCTAATGTCCTAGATCTTCAGCTAAATAACTAACCTGCCATGAGCTAAAAGGTTAAAATTCTGGTTTTGTTAGTCTTTGATTACTAAGCACATAAGCATCCTGTGGCTGATGGTTCCTGAGGATGAATGCAGTGTTGATCTCAATTGGGGCAAGAACAGACCTGCATATCCACAAGGCTGCTTCACATACTACAGGAGTGCTCACAGAGGGGAAGAGGTTAAACTTGGCTGTGTAAGGATGATGTGTGCCTGCTGGGACTGCTCTGTTTCATAATGGGATGCAAAACCAACAGTAAAGGCTTTCACACCTATAAAATGCATAAATCGGTGAAACCACTGCCCCTTGTTCTGTAGGCTGTAGAAAACCTAAATCTTCCTCTTCCCTCACTTTCCTGGACTTTGGCTTTAATTAAATATTTTAAATTGTTGATTTCAAAATCGGTTCTGGGCTTTTTTTCCTTTGGGAGTGGACAGACTACGTTGCTCTCTGGTGCAATTTACCCATCCAGGTGAATTAATGAATCACTTTATTAATGCCACTGGCACATTCTTCCAAAGCGGTTGACATACGCCACTGCTGTCAGCCTGTTACATCACTGCAAGACAGATCTGAATGTCCCTCTCCTAGACAAAAAAAACAATTAGTACAGTGCCTGTCAGTGCGATGAAATAGTCTCGTGCTAAATACCGTAAAAATCCTTGTGCTGTTTCTTTGTGCAATAAATGGAAGTTGGGACAATCACTGGAAAACAAAATTCAACTGCTGCATTTATTACAGTAGTAGGAAGTGTGCTAATAAGCAATGCCAATATAAATACTGTCGTTCAGAGCTCAGAGTGCTTGTTGCTGTGGTGTAAAACTGCAAAGTGTACTCATGAATGCTGTTCAGACAGTCAAGTGAGTCTCTAATTACAAGCAATAAAGAGTGCAGAACAGTTGCGCAAAGGATGGAGGGTCAAAACCAATGGCATTTAACATGATTGCTTTTTTTCTTAAAACAGCTGGGTTTGCCACCTTAAATGCAAATTTAAGTACCTATATTCTCAGTAGCTTTTAAATCGTAACAGTCTGTGCTATTGCATAGAAAACTATACAAATATGGTTTCTTTTGTATTTTCTGCTTAGAAAGGTTCTGAAAAACTTGAAATTTGGTTTCCTTGCCTTCCAGTCCCATCCTTATCCATTTGGCAAGCACAGTCCATGTTTAGGACGCTGTGAGAAACGTTTATAACCCCCATTAGGAGAGGAATAAGCAGTATAATGTTTGAAAACACAAATCCTGCTTGACAGGCAAATGTCTTATGATGGCAGCTCCCATCCCCACTTCTTCAACCCCAAAATAATAGAAAACACTGTCCCTTCTGATCTTATTTTTAGAACCTAGTGTTTTGTAGTATTAGGGAATCCATTTGTCTAAAACCATCCATAGGCCAACAAATGCAAATGAGAGCTCATGGTTGTCTTGCTTGTGCATTTTATCAGTTGATATTGTTATGAACAAGGAAGGAATTAAAAAAAACAAATAAAAACATAAAGCTTTATTCATGTAAAATCTGTAGTTTAAGAGGTTCATCCAGCTATTTCAAGATTACAATTTTATAATTCCTTTTTCTTACAGATTATTTCACAGGAGATAGTGAAAACAATTGATGAAGATTTCTCATGTTTCAGTCATCCTAGTTGCATCTGAAGGATGCAGGGTGCCCATTTTTCTTCTGTCATCTATCAATTGCTTGAAATTGCCTTGCCTAGAAAATCATACAGAGAAATATTCCAGTAGTGCAGTAGAGACACTCAAGAACAATTGCCAAAGAGTAAAATACATGTGTTTTCCACAAATGTTGGAATGTGTAGTATTCATGGCATCAAGCCTGCCAGAGTTCAGGGATCAGCTGGATGATGCTCTTTGTTATATGGCTCAGGTTTAGGTAGTTCTGCAAGGAGCAGGGAGTCGGACTTGGTGGTCCTTATTGGTCCATTCCAACTTGCGATATTCAGTGATTCTGGTTTGTCTTTTTTGGTCCTTCATGTTGGCTTTGTTTTCTCACACTCTTTGTACTACTAAAATTTGTCATTTTTAAAGCTGAAGTTCTCAGCCTTTTCACCCATACATCGCAGCTGTATTTCCTCTTCTAATGGGAAGAGAAAGACCCATCCCAAATTCACTTTGTGTCTGCACAACTGCACCTGCTTTGCTTGTACAGTAAAATCTACTAGTGTTCGATGACTCCCTTTTTTTGAGCTTGTACTACATATGTCTTTCATTTCCTTGAAAGAGAACACTCAGGAACCACATTTTCCTGTGCCCTTCCTGAACCTGGGATTCAGGCTAGAATCATAGAATGATTTGGGCTGGAAGGGACCTTCAAAGCTCCCCCAGTGCCCCCCCTGCCATGACAGGGACATCTTCACCAGCTCAGGTTGCTCAGAGCCCCGTCCAGCCTGGCCTGGGATGTCTCCAGGGATGGTTCATCCACCACCTCTCTGGGAACCTGGGCCAGGCTCTCACCA
>VWYH01000616.1:91651-198547 GCA_013399365.1 Pampusana beccarii
CCAGCCTCTGAAGTCAGTTATTCTTCCACATGCAGCCACCCAGTTCCAGATACCCCCAGTCATTCCTCCTCTGTGCCCAGAGAATGGCTGCAAGGGAACAACGAGCTGGACAGAGCTTTTTAATGTAAAATACTGTCTGGATCAAATGGAGCTTAAAATATGGCTGATCACAATTGCATGTGTACAAGGCCAATCTGTCACCATGTTTATTTAATCAAGATCACATCGAGATTTTAATTAAAATAGTGAGCTCATAACATCAGGCTGGTCATCTGTAACTGACGTGTGTTTAGTTACAAAGGGCAAAAATGGTCTTTATTTCCGTGCTGTTTTTGCTAAATAATGGGTAACTTGTTTAGATGACTTGCAGTAATGTGACACAGAGAGATATTATAAAAATTTCTTGTTGTCCGGTTGGTGCCAGTAGGAAAGAGCCCGTTATTTTCAGTGAGGTGGGATTGAGCCTTGAATAACTACTATAACAGCTTAGTTTCTCAAATTCAGAAAACGGGAGCAATAGTTTAAACTCCTAATTTTCTACAGCAGCTGTTTTTTCAGATGGTTCTTAGAAAAGGGAAAACTGATAGTGGGGGGCGAAGGGAAAAGCACTGATACTTTTTTTTTTTGTGGGGGTGGGGGCTGGAGGTTTAGATTCGGCCTAAAATAAAGAAAGAAGACAGCAATGCTGGGTGTCGTCTTAATTTAAATCACTTTGGCAATAGTAGTTTTTAAACTTGGTAGATGAGATTTTCATGTCTGTTTAGCAGGACAAACTGCTCTATTAATCAAGCTCAGTCCAGTAAATCTCTTTTAACTTGCAATCAAATCCCAGAGTAACTTGGAACGTGTTGCTATTGAAGTCTACAGCTCAGGAGAATGGAGTTTAATATTTCATTTGTCTTGTGTTCAGCTATGATGTGACTTGTAAGATGTCATTTTTGCATTGGGAATAAAAGTCACTAAATCTATCTTTTAATTGTTTTGTACCTAGAAACAGTAATAAACTGTTTGTAATTTATGATGATTTGATTTTTAATGGAAATGTACCAACATGCGTTTCTTGAAAACAAATTTCTTGGAGAAATAACTTTATGCAGTCAAAACATAATCAGCCTGACATTTCGTATGAGGAAAAGATTCTGGCAGGAGTTAGGCAAACAGTGCAAAATAAAAGCAGAGACAAACATTCCGCAGAAAACTTTTCTTGTGAAATCAGTTTTTGTTCAATCGGACACCTGCTACAATTACAATTTGATTGCTTTTTTTCAGGGGTACAATGCACAACTACTGCAGTTATTCTCAAGGAGGTGGCGTGGTTCATTGCAATTAGTTAGCCAGAGGAAATGAAATTAAGTCACATTTCCGTTGATCATTTTGTACAATAGTGGTTTCTGTGCATTTGTTTCTCTTCACTGAGCAGCTGTTAACCTGAGAGACATCTCCAGAGGGCAAAGTCCCATCTTCCTCCCATCGTGTGGTGCTCAAACTCCTTTCTCCCGTGTTTCTGAGAGTCCTGGATTGTTCCAGTTCTTTGAGGAATCACCTTTAAAGAGGGGTTTACAATAACTCCCACCAAACTCTAAAATTAATGACATGCTATAACCTTTATTGGTTTCTTTTACTGAGGCAGAGATGTCCTTTTTGTCACCTTATATTCACAAGAGAATAGAGTTTGTGTCATCTGGCCTGAGGGCAAACCACATTAGACAGTGAAAGAGGGAAAGCGAGGTGAGATTAAACGAATTGCTCGTAACATTGCGTGGTTCAGCTCAGGTTTTTAAAACCACCAGGTGTACGCTGTTCATGCAGCTTCCAATACTCAAGTATTATTTATACACTGACAGAGGGGGAAAAATAAAAATCAGGCAGCCAGAGCCCTATTACATGGTGTTGGTTGGTTGGTTGGTGTTTGTTTGTTGGTTTTCTTCTGTAGCTTTCATCAAAGGGTGATGAGCTACTGAGATAGTTTTATTGGCTTGTTTTTCTTTTCATCACAGAGCTGACGTTTAGGGGCTGGGTTCCATCCTCCTCATGATGTTTTTCAGACGGTGCTCTTCAGGTCTCATGCAGACTTCACTTGAGTATCTTTGCTCATGAAGTTAAACAAACTTTGCAATCAGAGGTGACAGGAGGTGTTGATTCACTGGTGCCTTGGAGTTTTTATTAGTTCTGAGCCCCAATTACCAAGAGCCCCAGTTAGAATTGGTTCTAGCAGCTTCCAGACTACTGATACCTTTGATCATGGGAAGAGCTCCAGAGTTTAAATAGAAAATTTATTCTAGTGTTTTCTCAGACACAGCTTTGATTAGAAAATATATCCTATTTTTAACCTCTGTTTTGCCTGGTAAAATCACAACGTAAGCAAGTGTTTGAGTCTTCCACTCATTGCTAATTGTGTCATGTTAAGCATTGCACTTCAGCTGAACCACAATACCATGATCAATGATTGTGATATCTATTCTGCAATGTCAGGTCACAGGGCAGAGGAAGAGCTGTTGTACTGTATGATTTTTTTACATGGTATACGCTGAGTGAACCCAGCTGTTTTTATTTAAGAACTCTTCCCCCCCTCACCCTCCAATATCATATTGACTGCTATTGTTCGTATGCTCAAAGAATGAAATAAATATAAAGTGTCTGATCTTTTAGAAGTGACTTTTGTGTTTTATTTTAAATGAAGTTGCTTTATGGTTACTCTGTTTTTGTAGATGTTTCCAAACTGGTAATACTACCCCCAGTGTAAGGGGGCTGAATTTTTAATGTAAATGAAAGAAGCCAAGTTCTTTTCAGTAACAGATTAAACTCTTATGAAAGACTTTGTAAATGACAGGAGAAACTGTGCCTGTGTTACAAAAGATTTGGGGACAGACTTGCTGTACAGATACATAGTGGAAATTTGATCCTTTTGACAAATTGTCTAAGGCATCTCATGGTTTCTTTTTGTCTACAGAGCCCCCAACTCCTATTGCCCCTCCCGAGCTTCTGGCTGTCGGAGCCACGTACCTGTGGATCAAACCCAATGCCAACTCCATCATCGGAGATGGACCCATCATACTGAAAGAGGTGGAGTATCGGACAACCACTGGGAATTGGGCGGAAACGCACATTGTCGACTCCCCCAATTACAAACTGTGGCACTTGGATCCTGATGTGGAGTACGAGATCAGAGTGCTGCTCACCCGCCCTGGAGAAGGAGGGACAGGACCCCCTGGACCACCACTCACAACAAGAACAAAATGTGCAGGTAAGGTTTCTACTACTTTACAACATGGCACAGATTTTGGTTTACTTACTTACACATTACAAATGGTTCTCCACACATCCTTATTGTAGGTGTGCTTTGTCAGTGAGCTGAATTGGAAATGAAATTATCAACTTTGATCTACCCTGGAATATTTTACTTTTTATTCCCTGTTCAAGTATTTAAGAAACTGGTTTTATGCATGTAGTGTTTGCTGACGTTTTTGCTAGAGCGTATGGCTGCTTTCTGTTGAAATGAGTTTTCCAACCAATTCTCTAGTAGGCAAATTGTTTTCAAGACTAGTCTATTATAAACTTTTCACCTTGTAAGTCCATAACAAAATATATGTTGTTCTTGGATAATGGTTCAGCATTGGCTAATAACAAATTGACAGTGCTATCAATTTATGATTGCAGTCTGATGAAGCAGTAAGCATTTGGTTTTTAAATACATTTTTGTCTTCAGTTTTGATTGAACTGATTTTTCTCACTTCTGACAAAAAAACTCTGTTCAAACACTGTGCAGCATCTTCCCTTTGTCTCTCATGTTGGAACAGACCAAATTTGATCCAGGGACAGAAAAAGTCTATCTTCTTTCTACACCGTATTGGCCTTTTCAGGAAAACCTAAAGGATCATGTTGCTCATGTTTCAGATATATTGGCTGTTCATCCTGTTTTCATACATTAATCATGACCCATTAAGGAAAATCAAACTCTGTGCCTTGCAAGGGGCTGAACAGAACAGTTTTCTACCTTGTGTGTTTTTTCCACCACACAAGTCTCTTAGGACTTGCATATTTGTAATTTTTGCAAGGTCCTTACAGTAGCATCGACAAAGGACAGAGACTAAAAGGGTGCTCTCCTTTTTCTGCAACTTCCTTCCCTCCCCACAAATCAGTGGTTTGCAGCAAGTGGATTTAAGTAGCGGAGAGCTTATGCCAAAGCATTCTGGTTCCAGTTGCTGTTTCTGCTGTTTTGGGCACATGTTCTGCTACTCATCTTTTGTTTGTTCCTCCTTTACTAGTGGGGTCAAATTCTCTAACCTTCAGCAGAAACAACTGCAAGCCTGGCCTGGTACTGCACATTTTGCATAATGAAATATGACACACTGAGATCTGGTCTGTGGTTCATGCACTGTGACTTTGCAGCACTCTCTGCAGCAGACAAACTTGCGAACTTTTCTGTATTACCTGTAAAGAATGCTTGCTTTAGTTTAATTCAGAGCAAAAAAAACAAAGCAAAAACACGGATGTTGGTTTTGTGCTTAATGATGTCTTGCACCGGATTCCAAATTGCTGAGTTTCCTTGCTCAGCAGAGATATCGACTGACATAATGAAGGATGACGTAGATAATTTGTTCAAATTGGCTAAGCTGTGCCACTCATTGTTTTCTGTCCTAATTTACTAATGAAAATCTAACTGGAGAAGGTCATTCTATTCAAGTTAGTTGTCATACAGAGCTCATTGAGATTGGTGGTGGCATTTATGTTTTGTTTAGGGCATTGTGTGGGAGAAATTGTAATGATCTTGATCTAAGCATGGTCTTGAAGAGAGAGACCAATATCTAAATGTCTATCACCAATATCTAAATATCTGTCACCAGTATCTAAAGGTGTACAACTTCCACAAATGCCAACTGAAATGATAGACAAGAAAATGCAACTCATTATTGCAGTTTTCATATGTCTTGGAACTCCTCCCTATTTTGAGGATAATTACATGAAACAACCACTGTAAAGATTTTCCAAAATGCTCTGAACCAAGAAAACAGTAATAGTGTCTTGTTTCTCTTATAGTACTTAACAAATGACATCAACGAAAATTGAGGGTTTTTTAAATAGCTGAGCAATGATTGATGCTGCTTTTTTCAGGTGATTTTTTTTTTTTGGTTGTCATTACTTTTTCTTAGGCAGAGGGAAATGCCAAAGTCTCCTACACATTTACATGCAATCAGTAGATGACTGGAGTAATCCTATTTTACTGAATTGTTTAGTGTTGGTGCTGTGTTTATTAGGCCCACTAATAAATGTGACGAAATTCACTGCAGAAATAATAGCAGAGAATATTACCTATATTGGAGAATAGGTATTTACTTATTTAAACTGCAAGAAGTCATTGTAACCATAAGTGGAAGGTGTCTGCAACCTTTCCAACAGTGGTAAGTCAATGTCGCTTTTACTAAATAATCTTCTTAATGTCTTTTCATGTAGGTGTTCTGTATTTGTGTGCTGGGGAGTCTGAGTAACCACTGGCATAGCCTTCAATTTAGCCACGCCTTGCAATAAGATTGTTATCTTTTATTTTCATCTCTAAATAAGAACAGGATTTGGGAAGGAGCATGCTTGTCTTCCACTTCAAAATGAGCAACAGAAGCTCATTTCTGAAGCTGCAATATCTGCTGAGAGTTTCTTGACTGTTGACCTTGCATCAGAGCTAAAGCATGACGAGAATAGCTCAGCATGAGTTTAGAAAATCATTATACCACGATGCAACTCCTATGAAAATCATTCAGCATTTTCAGATTTTTGATCAGAGTGAGTGGAAGTTGTTTACATGGACTTTAAAAAGTTTTTCATTTTATAGAACCCCTAAAAACTAATTATGAAAGGTCTTGCTCTAAATGAGCACAAAGAAGTTTTATTAAACTGGATAACATCTTATCTATAAAGAGTATGTGCCCAGGCATCCGTTATCCCAGTGGTGATGATTTGGGTTTTCTACAGGACAGCATTACAAGCCTTCATTTATATTTGATTTTTAGAAATGACACTAAACATTAAGTCCCATCTTGCCTCCTACTAGGAAAAGCCAACTGCCAGAAAATATAGCAAGCCCTGCCCTGGTAAAGGAGTGATGATTTTGTTGTTGTGGGTTTTGTGGTGGTTGGGTTTTGTTGTTGTTGTTTTTTTGGGTTTTTTTGTGTTTTGTTGTTGTTTTTCCATAGATTGTGATGTGATAGGTCGTGACTTAGGGCAGGAGAAGATTAAATGACCTAGAGGCATAAACCAGTAAACTGTCAGTCAGAGGGAAAAGTTGCTCAGCAGGGAATGGGGAAAAGAGAAAAACTGCTGAGGGTTGAGACCAGGCAGAGGGCTGAGGAGCGGTTAAAGGAAAGAAAGATATAAAATATTAGGTTTTTACCCCCAAAATGATAGGTTGAGGGAGATAACAGGATCAGAACAGTATGTTTGAACGTAGTTCCCAGCAGTGCCCAGTAGTTCAGCACTGGTCTTCTGAGTGTGTCTTTTTTCACCATCCTCGATAGTTAAACAGCGCTCTTTAAAATCCTTGTTTCGTGGGCTGTATTCAAGAGTGTGCTTCGGAGAGCTGTCATTTGAGAGGCTTGGGGCTTGTTTTCTTCTCTGTGTTTATTTGCAATTCTCCTGATTTTATTTTTTTTTTTATTTTTTTATTTCTTTCCCCTTCAGTTGCCACAGAAAGGGAAAAAAGGGGAAAAGTCCTTTTTTCCTCTGGTGGATGGTAAAGAGAAGGGAAGACCTTGCAAAAGAGGTCGTCATCGTGTGTGTGGAGGAAATTTCGTTTGAAAAATATTTGCCTTCTAGTGGGATGAACTTGCATGAAATGCAAGGCCAAAGAGTAACATTCCAATGAATATTAATAAAGGGACAGAGATAAGACTTTCTTTAAAAATAATATTTAGACCCTGGTAAAAATACTATCTGTAAAATACTATCTTGAACATTAGCCTATCTGCCTTTTTGGATGATGACAACAGGTGACTCATAAGATATAAGATGAGGAGGGTTTTGTGACCTCGAAGCTTGGAAGCAGTAAACTTTCCAGCCTGACAGGAGGGTTGTTCAGTAAGAAATAGGGGAGAAAAAGTGCAATGGTGTTTCATAGAACAAGTTTATGATAATAGGAGGTTTGTCCTTATATGAAAAAATTCACATGGATCCCATGTACTCTCTCGAGATAAGCTGCTAGAAGATGGGTTGATGGGCAGGAAGATGTGATCTGGCTATGGAGAAAGGAGCAATACTCAGTTTTGTTCCTGGCCTAGGGAAATATCAGTCTTCAGCACTGTGGCTGAATTAATTACTCCTTCTTAAAATAGTCAGGATAAAGTAGCTGATGTAAATGCAAATAATCTGTACAAGTCAGAGTTTGATATAATATTGCAAAGTAGTTGGAAAACGCTTTCCTTTGGTTATTATTAAAAGGTACTCTGTTGCCACGAAACCTTACAGAGTTCAGAAGCAGTAAACAGCTTTTGCCATTTTTTTTGTCGTTTTAAGACTACATTTTCATACTTATAGAAACATTTTTGTCTACTGCTCTGTTACATTAGAGAAAGGAGGTAGTTGTGTGCTCTTAGGAAATGCACAAACTGAGCAACCAGAAGGTTACTCTATGTGGTGAGTCAGCATGAGTTGTTGCAACAGGTTTAAAAATATTGCTTTCTGATTTAATTTTAAGGTGATAGTTCCCCTTAAACAGGAAACATTAAAATGTGAATGTTGAAAAATAAGATTCAGGGTTGTTATACTGCTGCCTTCATTTTTTTTTTTTTCAAGCTTATTAAAAAAAAAACTGGGAAAAAATCTGATATGAGTCAAAGCACTACACAAATAGCATATCAAGTGATTTGAGAAAGAACTCCATACAACTGATGTGTAGGTATTATTAGAATGGCTGATACTCAGAGTAATTTAACATGGATTTACTCTAAGCCTTGTCCTGAAACATACATTAATTTCCCTATTAATATTAGTTAAAATTTAACTCTTAGCTTCCCTGTCTTCTATAACTTTAAGTGTAGGCAACGGGGAAAATTGATGCTTTTTTTAGCAGAATTGCCTACTTTTGGTAAAAGTAGGGAGTAGAAATACAGCATCTACCCTTTAAAAACAGCTGAAAGAAAAGGTGAAGTATTTCTGGATGATATGCAGTTTGTGGCTATGAGCATGTCGGGATGCTTTTCTTGTCTCTTTGTCAGGTCTCACCTGTTTAGCCCCCATGTGCACCTTCGGAGCAATTGGACAATATATACAATGCTTCAGTTGAAACTACAGAGCTCCATAGGAAGCAAAGGGTATTTCTGGTTTCTCTTCAAGTTGCAGATATGCAGTTGTTGGGGTCTATAGGGGTGTTGCAGGCAAAAGTTTTCTCTGAGGAACTATCGATGTCAAGTTATGGATGTACTGACTATAGAAACATGATCAAACTGGAAAGATATTTTTCGAAGAACAGAGGATAGATTAGATCTATGAATTAGTTACAGTAAAGGAATTGATTAAAGAAGGAGCTGTGTTGTCTGAGATATAACAAGTGATGACCTACATGGAACAGAAAGAATTCAGGAGGAGAAAGGGAGATAATGACCCGGTGAAGGAGAAGCAGAGTGTTTTGGTGCACTTTGGGTGACTGAATACGGGACTCCTGAAAGGCCATATTGGCAGAGCTGACAAGATGTTTGGTTTGGTGTGAGACCAAGTATGGTCCATCCAAAGTTCAGGCTTAAATTCAGTGTGTTGGAAAGCGGCAATGTTCAGAGGATAGGCTGGGATTTCCTGCTGGAGCACATCACTGTGCCATAAATCTGATATTTGTTTCAATACCTGAAAATTCCTGAGTCTAGCAAAGCTTGTCCTTGCTCGCCATTAGCTATGGTACATATGGTGAGGAAGTTTCTTTATCCAGATCCCTGCAGAAGATCAGCTTTTTGTCCTGAGGCATGTGGATTGATTGCCCTTATCTTAGTCTGCATAAATAGAATTATGAATGTAACAGCAGTCATAATAGTGCTTTCGTCTGGATTTTTTCCAGAGGGATTTGGCTTGTGATGGATTTAAATTCTAGGGATTTATTTTTTTATCTGCAAAGACAGTTTGTTATCCATTTTTTTTTTTTTTTAATTTATTTATTTATTACGATGAAGTCTAGTTATTCATTTCCACACCACACTGTTTTTGCTTGGTTGGTGTCGCTGTTTAATGGCTTACTATAATGTGGTTTGAATATAGCTTTATTTTCTGAGTGGGCAGGCTGGTCAGTAAGACGGCAACTTTAATAAAGGCGTTAGGCTTTCATGCCGTGAAGAATAGTTCTTGTAAATGATGGGACCATGTGACTTCTTCCAAAAGAAGTGAACTTATACTGAAGTAGCACTTATTTTCACGCCAGCTGAATTCAGGACGCTGTTCTTTTCTTGATTTCTTGACTCCTGAGTTCTGTCCAGGTTTCATCCCAGATAGCCTGAGTTGAGTATTCCTAATCTGAAGACACAAAAATGGAGGGAGAGACATGAAAACAAATCAGAAATTCCCCAAAACCACCACCACCCTATTCTGTTTTGTTGAACTCAAATCCCTGATTGCTGGTTGATTTAGTAGCACTGTAGATTTGAGGCAGCTGAGCCTCGGGGTTGTGCACAGTCCTTTCCTAAGTAAAAGCGGTTTTGAATGAAATTTTAAATGAATATAAACGAGTTTGATTTTTCCCTTGTTGCAGTTTTTCCAGGCTGTATTTCTATTTGAAATATCCTGAGCACACATGAAGGCCACATACAAGGTCATTGACAGGAGAGTCAGGTCCAAGTTTCAGATCTTCTAGACTGGAGCCTGGACACAATGTCATGCAGAGAACCTAACCCAAAATTATATCAACTTCTGCATGACCAAGCCATCCTGGGTTAATCAGGGAACTGAGTTCTCTGTTTGAACTTTCTTGTATGCATTTAAATAATTGTGTGATTTTTTTTTTTTTTCCCCACTTAAACTGTGGAGGGATGGAAGCAAAATAAGCAGATATTTCATGTGTTAAAGAGCTTCTTTCCTTTTGCTCATGCAGCTTCATTTCAGCATCCTCAATTCAAGGGTGTCTGTGGTGTGGTCCTGAAAATGTGACTTCACGGGACTGTATCATTAGCTGGTGAAAAACTGGTACCGCTTTACCAAAGTCAGCATTTTACATCCGTTGAAAATCTAACCCACCACTTGCAAAAACGAGCCTGGCATTTTTTCTTGATTGTCACTCAGTCCCCTGCTAAAAGCAATTTATTTAAATTGCATGGTGTCTTTTAGTCTTCAGTTAAGTGGCATCTTTCATCAAATTTCATCCCTTATTACCATATTATTACTGCTTCTGTTCGTTTTTTTGAGGGTGCGATGAGATGATCGTTTCCAGATGTCGCTTTATAAGAGTGTGAAAAGCCCAGTTAGTGGGAGGAAACTGGGAAGGATAATGCAATGTGTGTATTCTTGCAGTTGCATGTGTTAAGCATTGAACTTACACTGAGGAGCGACTGAAGGGAGATGTCTGTTTTCCTTCTCTGTGTAATATGCACCATAACTCATCCTGGGAGCAAAATGACAGACCCAGCCTTGCAAAGCGTTGATTAAGCTCTATGGATTTGCATAGTCACGATCCTATCTTTGTCCTGGGACAAACACCGCTCACTAATTCCTGCTTATCTTTCTCTTTCTGCTTTTCCAAAGGCAGCTGAAACATAAATGCCTCTCATTTTGAAATGTGTTTTTAATGTATGCAAGTCTGCATTAAAAAGCACTCAAATAATAAGAGAAGTTTGTTTATACACTAAAAGTGCCTGATTTTAAACGTTTCAAAGAATAAACTGCCCATTAATTGGCTTTTTTGGAAGCTCTAATGTAAAGTACAAAAGCAAGGCGGCAGCCAAATGAAAGAGAGCACTACATTTTTAACCTCGTGTTAGTGCTTGTAACCCTGAGATATTTGGAAGACATTTAGGAACAGTTTTGTTCCTTACGTGTTTAGTTGTTTTACATTTTGTCATAAATATTTTACCCTTTTGTTTTTCCCCAGTGGACTCTGAAATATTGAGATGAACAAGAGTTCTTGTTTAACACTTGCCAACTTACCTAGATGAGCACAGGCTTGAATTAAATAATAAAAAAAAAAGGTAGTATATTGATGTCTTAAAAACTGTTGCAGGACCAGCAGATGGAGTATGAGTCCAAAACCTTTTTTGTAATGGTGTGTGTGTCTGTCTGCACAAGTACGTTGCATTTTCATACTGGTTGAGCTTGAAAATTGAATTTTATGTTTTTTTAACCACCTCTTCTGTCCATGGACGTTTCTGTGACCCATTATGTTACAGCACCTGAACATGACAAAACCAAGAGGGAACCAGAGGTGGCTGCAGGGAGCCCTTTGTATCTCAGTTCCCATTACACAAAACAAAGACCTTCAGTCTCCCCAGGCTTTGGATTGAGATCCAGGTGATTCCTCTGGCCATGGGACTGGTTATGGGGTTATAAACTTAGTCACCATTTTAATTATTTGTTATTCCACTGAGCGTGATGAAGGAAAAAAAAGGAAATGCTTTGCTTTTGAATTATTTTTGGTTTTTAGTTTTATAAGCTAAAAAGCTTAAAAGCTTTTTTTTGTTTTTGCTCTAAGTTGGGCTTTTTAAAATTAGGAAGCAGTGGGATATTTTTTGACTTTAGAAATAGTATTCAAGTAGAGCGTAGCTGTGACCATATCAAAGTATTCAGATATTGCCGGGGAGGCAGACAGGCCTGAGCATCAAAATCAGACCGACAGCTGTTATTACAGTGAATTTCACTCAAGATCCGCAAATCCTCATTTTAGTTGCCAATAATACTTCAAATTATTAAACTGAAATCATGGTGCGAAGACCATCGGTAGGGGTTTAAAGCGAGACCACAACTTGCAAGATAACATAATCTGAAAGCCTGAACGTCACAGTTTCCTCCCTGTGGCACTCTGAAAAGTTTTGTAGCCTTTACTAGAGAAGGAAAAAGTGGCAGGAGGGGGAAGTACATCTTGCAAATAGATCCAAACCTCCAGAAGTTGATTTGCCAATTAATGAAGTTTGACGAAAATCTTTGGTGAGCTTGAAAGATTAGATTATATATCAGGGAAGTCTGTCGCTTTGAAGATAAAGCCTTCAAGTGATAAATTTTAGTGATGTTTTTAATAGGAAGATAAACTGTTGGCATTAAGTTGTCTTTTTTTAACAGAGGAGGCAATGAGGCAGAGGATGGGATGCCAAATTTAAGGGAAGGAATACTGCGAAAAAAGCTCTCTTATATATGAGCTATGGTATGTATATGTATAAAACCAGTTCTTCCCAGTTGGTTTCATTCTCCTCAGATGGATTATTTATTAACCTAGTATAGGAGTAAATCTTTCCACCTGTTCTTCTATAGGCCACTTTGCTATAATGTTTATTTTTACATCTATAACACATTCCTTTGTACGAATTTCAACATAGTTCTTTTTCCTGGGTGGAAAGAACCCCATTGTCACTAAAGAAACGGTGCCTTAAAGCAAGTCTACAGCTGTGATGTTTTTGAATTTCACACAGAATTCAAACTGTGGTTTGAATTCAGTCAAAGCAGATAACCTTGCTGGTATAAGAGAGCCCAGATGTCTTTGAGTTGTTGTTTGACACATGCAATGGATTAAAAACCTAGTGTAAAGTGTTGCATGTTTCGTCCTGTAATGTATAGACATTACCATGTTGCATCCTATAATTTGCTTTGTGGCCATGGAAGGGATTTGGTGTGATAAGTTTCTTGTAAACGCTGATTCCCACCACATCTCAGTACATATGTTATCTTTTTCCTCAAAATCACCCAACAATGCGCTCCTACTAGTTTCACTTATAAGACTTTCCTTTGTGTAAACTTAACCTTTTTGATTCTGGTCTCTGTCCTGTTCTTCTGGAGAAATCAGGAGCCACAGAGTTGAAAGATGAACTTTGCAACACCTGACATAAAATCCATGGAGGACAAATGAGTTTTGTAGTTACTGCTGGTGTTCTTGTTTGCGTTCTGGAGCTGTTTCAATTAGTGTTGTGCATGTGAACTCCAGATCTGCACCTTCTGCCACCCTCCTCCTCCTGTCTACGAAAGGCTTCGGCAATTTATAGCTTTCCCCTGATCCCGCTGGCATGGCTGAGCAAATATTTA
Source organism: Pampusana beccarii (assembly GCA_013399365.1). NCBI lineage: Eukaryota > Metazoa > Chordata > Aves > Columbiformes > Columbidae > Pampusana > Pampusana beccarii. The sequence goes on from VWYH01000616.1 coordinate 104,834, forward strand.
CTGATTTTCACGCAGAAGCAAATACCTCAGTGTGAAAGAGTTGGAATCACGCTCTGTGCAAAAAGTTGCTTCGTATAATATTGGTACATTACGCTGCATCTGATCAGGAATTTATAGTGAATCTCGCAAGGCTGAGTGAGTGAAGTGAAGTGAATCTGCGGGCAGCGAAAAAAGAAAGAGGCTCCCAGGTTGGTGTTGGTGCTCCTGGGTGATGGGACTTGGTTCATTACTATGAGCGATAGTTTGTCTAGACTGATTTGTCTCTGCATGTGTCTCAATTTACAAGATGCTCTTGCTTGTACCGAGAAATAATCTCCAAATCTGGTCATGGTGGCCTGTGCTAAAAGTAATATTATCTTGTTAAAATACTCCTTAGGCTGTAGAGATGTACTGGTGTGCTGAAGGCACCATCATTATCAGCTTGCTGCTTCTGCCTTTTCTCTGTTACCGGGATGTCCCTTGGCAGTAAAACACTGCAATATTTTAAAAGTAAGCACTGTTTATCACAGAGGGAAAGACAGAGCATCGCCTGTGATATGTTCAGCAAAGTACAATGTGAGGACCTAAAAAGAAAGGAGTTTTGGGATATTTTTACCCTACCACAAAATAGTCTAAAAATTATTTTCAAACAGCATACTATTTGCTGGGATGTATATTTTCTGCTCTGAATCTCTTCAGTGCTGTTGAGTTTCTTTGTTCAAGAAAAGAGGGTTGGCTCTTTTTTTGGTTAGAGCAATTTGCACTAAAATATTTGCACTTCATCCCCTTAACTTCGTGCATTTCTTGGGACAACAATAATTAAAAATGAAGGAGTTCTTAAACCGTAATATTCCAGTAGCAGTCAGATCCTTCGACCACCTCCTCTTATTTGCAACACACACCTATGGGGAAGTCGGAAGAGTTGTAGAAGCTCAGAATAAACCTGAATCCCAATTCTAGATGGCACAGATAAAATATAATGAAAGAATATTAAAACCTGCGTATGTTCTTTGAAATGCGCTGTTTCTCTAGCAAAATAATTGAGGGTTATTTGACCCACTATCTGCACAGCCATGCTGGCCATTTGCCTATGTGCAGAAGATGGAATTTTCTGCTCAAAAGTCCTTTGTCATGAGGTCAGCACTGGGTGAAGTTGGTGGGAAAGGGATCAGTCTTCATTTAAATATCCTTCAGAATACTTAGGTTTCAGAAGTAGCAATATTTAAAAGAATAGGTAATGAGTTTTGCTTTTTTCCAAAGGCACCTCCCTTGTTCATAGTACGAAAGAAAAAAGACCTTGCAAATAATTCAGCGTTTGTCTGTGATTGCTGCGATGTGTCCATGATTACCTAATTTTAGATCTGGCAGCGTTAGGCTCTGCAGAAGCACTTATGAAATCACAGTTTAAATTAATGAAATAAAAGGGATTATGATGAGCTATGCTATTAATCTTACGGAAGTATTATATCTTTTCATTGTATGAGTATTAGGCAGAATAATGTCAGAGCAATACGACACTATAGAGCCCATTCGGGAGGAGGCACCAGAGGTTTCTGCAGTTGCATCTCGGGTCTAGATTTATGTGTATAAGTTTATCAAGCCAAAGAAACAGCCCCACTCTTCCCCACTGTAGGGCAGTGGGGTCCAGCAGCCACGGGGCTGGAGTTGTGTTACAACCGCACAGAAACAGGATTGCAGCCCAACTTCCCCAGGGCCTAATTTGCCCCCCCTGCCCTCGACACTCTGCTATTTGAAGTGTTCAATTTCTCCGAGTGCTCATGCAAAATGCATATGACAGGGTTTTATAAATGAAATCATGTCTGATTTCTGCTATAAAGAGCACAATGTGAGTTTTTTTGCTCCCCGGTCTCTGCCTCATTTTTAAACACGTTTTGCATGTGAGGCTGTTTCAGCCAACTCAGCTCTTGCATTCAAATACTGTTTTCTCTCGCTGTCTCTGAGATCTGTAATCAGAGCCCAGGTTTCCTCCTACACGACTAAAATCTATACCCTTTGGTCCCTGTAAAACAGCTTTTCCGCACTCGGTGATGTATTTCTCTCTAGCTGGAGCACCTGTCCTCTGCAACCCTCCCGCTTGGCACAGTCAGTTTTATCCGTTTGACCACTTTCAATTGGATTGCTCAGACCTTTTCAGTTGTCAGCAAATCTTAACAGTTACTCTTTTAACCCAGACATGCTTACCTAGACATATGCATTTGTCTGCTGACCGCATGTGTCCCATTGCGGGTATATAACTCTCAAAGCAGATTATCCTCTAGAGGTTAGGGGGGAAAAAAGAAAGGCAGGATGAGATTAAATTGCTGCCTGAGTTTAAGTTACAAACTTCATAAACATCATACAGAAATCTCCTGTGTTCACCACAGGAGGACAAAACCTGCCACACTGTGCGTGAGATTTGCACAGGAATCACAAAATGGTATTGCCTGTGATCTTGTGTTTGAATGTGTTGGCAGATAGGAACGCTTTTTAAACTCAAACACCTTTAAGACTATGAAACAAATCCTACCTTAGGTTGTGCCCTGGGTTAAGGACCAGGGTACTGTTGGTGCATCACCTCCAGCATTTTCTTTAAATGTGTCTTAGAGGAATCAGGCTGGAAGAGCAAATTGCAGCCTGCAGCTCTTCAGCTGTTCCCTCCTGGGAGCCCAGGACGGTGTGAGATGCTCCGGGCTCCCTTCACACCACTGCAGGTTGCCTCGTTGTGCATTCAGAGCACAGAAAGAACAATAACGTGGTCATATTCTGGGCAGCAAAGCTGAGCGATTCCCAGATTGTGTTGACAGGTCTGTCCTTAGAAATCCTTTCTGCTTTGCTTTTGTGATATTCATGAGTGTTACAGTATTGTTGGTCCAAAGAGCTCAGAACTCCTGAGTCAGAAACCGTCTCGTTCCCCACTCCATAAATAATAGACCCTTACTAAATTTGGTCTGGTTTTTGCTTGTTTTTAAACCTTCCTTTTGCTTATCCTTTTCCCTTGCCCAGGGTGGTGGTGGAGTCACCATCCCTGGAGGTGTTAAAAAGACATTTAGATGAGGTTCTTAGGGACATGGTTTAGTGCTAGAGTTAGGTTATGGTTGGACTCAATGATCCTGAGGGTCTCTTCCAACTGAAATGATTCTATGATTCTAGTTGATGATTCTGTGAAAATGTGACAGTCACGAATGGCTCATTCATTCTCCATGCAAAACTGCTGGCATTGAACCCTGCTTCCAGGCTGCTGTCTGTGTTCCATCGCTCCACCTTAAGATGGAAAACATTTCTGTAGTGGCAAAACCAACAGCTCTCCCTGTGATGACCTGGGAGAGGAAACTGAGAGTTCATTGTAGGTATGTGGTTGGTTCATACGTAGTTCTTTGAATAAGGAGTGTTAAGGTAGGGGGAAGGTTGCTAGAACAATTGTACTGGATCTACTCCCTATTTGCCCTCATGTCCAGCCCAAAGAGAGACAACAGATGATGGGATGTGGAGCCAGAGCTTTGTTGTGTGGCTGAGAACCTGCCTGGAACTGCTGTTCTCTGGCTTCAAAAGCCATCTGATCAAGCAAATTCCCTCACTACCTACAGTGACTCTTTGTGCTGTACTGGAAGGAGATGGCAGAAGATCTGGTGCCTGTTCCAGAGATCCCCACAGAGCACCGGGAACATCTTTGCTGCTGCTGGAAATACGTGGCACTGTGGCCTCTACTGGTCACAGTTAATTCCCAGCTATTAGTTCTTAGCACCCAAAATTCCTGTAAGATTTCTGGGTTTCTTTCAAAGGTACTCACCAAATTCTATAGCTTGCAATAATTTTAGCTTTGCTTACACTGAAATACTATCCTAGACTATCTAGGGAGCTGTGTTCTATGTAATATGTTGTCTGTTAGAAGAGGAGCGTGGGAGCCTCAGGAACTGTGCCAGTCAGTGGGATCTGCAGAGCTTTACGTGTCCTACATTGCTGAGACAACATATGGGTGTCAAGATGTACCACACTAGAGAGATGTTTATAAGGGGAGGTTTGACGTGAAGTTTCAGGACAGCAAAGCTTTGTGGCAGCCTTTACATTGCATTGTACCCCTTTTTTGTGTGTGTATAGTGTGTTTATTATTATTTTATTTTTTAATACAAAGCCATTACGGTATTAATATGCAGTGTTCAATGTAGAGGGGAGGAACAGCGGATGTCTGGGATGCTATTGAGCTCACTGTGGATACAGCAGTGCTGGGTTGAGGGCTGTTCAACTTTTACATTATCACCTCTCTACTTCTCTTTATTTTAAGTTTTATTATCCCTTTTTCTTCTAGCAAAAATAAGTATTTGAATTTCAGAGCTGAGCTGGTGCTTCATTCTTGTGGGAATAAAAGCCCAGCCTCTCCTCCCTCAAAGCACAGTCTCAGATCTCCATTTCCTTTAAGTGCTCTCCCAGCTTTCAGCTCTCAAGTGCCTATTTGTTTTGACTAGTGTGTTAGGTGGGTAGTGAGTCCTGCTGCCTTCAGATTCTAGATATTGTCTAGGAGGATGAGGTATCTTGGAACAGTCTGTTTTGTTTTGTTTTTTATCCTGTAGATTGTGTTGTCTGTGTAAGACCTCTGGTTTATAATTAATCTTTGCGAGAACTTGCGTGGCATAGTGTGCGAGGCATTTTCAAATAATAATTCAACCATTATAACATTCCTTAGATACAATTTCATAATGGGGGGGGGACAGATTGCTTGAAGAACTAAACTTAAAAAGTTATGTGTTCATAGGGAGGGGCAAAAAACCTCTGAGTAAAATGTATGGCAATTAAATATCTAAGTAATGTCACTTGGTTAGAAGCAGCTTTAGGGAAGATCTAATTATTTGATACCATATCATGTGTTCTTTATAATAACATAAGTTGAGGACATTTTGTTTCTGCAGTATATTGTATAGAGAAACTAATACATACAGTGTGTACTTACACATAAAAGGGCTCAATAGAATCTGCCACCTTGTGTGTTTATGCTGTGGGAACCTCATCTTTATCTGAGGCTCATGTCCTGATACATTACTAATAAGTACAGAAAGAGACATAAAATGTGGTAAGGTCGTTATTATGTCATTTTTAGCAACTTGGTGAATGTGCTTTGCCCCTTTTCTGCTCCGTGTGTGTGTACACAAGCCAGCAGACACACAACTACCTGTGTGAAAGAGGAGGGTCTGACCCCCAGATACTGCAGTTTGCTTCTGTGATGTTTCTGCTCCCTGCTTCCTCAACTAATCACTCTTATGTTTATTTATGCCCTGTATAAATATATATTTACTTCTACGTTGTATAAATATTTATTTATTTGTACAGTTGAATACACATTGACTTGTACACTGAGACCCTTGTCTAAAACTGACAAAGAAATCTGAAGGTTGTTACCGTTTGCCGTGTGGCTGAGGCTGAAGTAGCAGGTGAAAGAGGAGGAATCTCCTAATTATTGTCTAATTTGAAGCATCGATGTTCAAGTATGAAGTGTTAATAAAGGAAGTAAAATGTAGGAGAAGCAATGAAACTTTCCTATTGTCAAAATGTTAAACAACATACAGCGAGGAAAATATAGAAACTTTCTGTTAAGCTTTCTGTGTTAATCAGTACTGAGGAGCTATTTTCTCTATAATAACATCTGCAAGTATCTATCAATAGCGTGCAAGTGTTGATTGTATGTTACAATACTTCATTTTAATTAGACTCTATAGGAGATAGTTAAAGGGTTGATGGGGAAAGATATTGTAGCAGTAAATATTATGGCACATTTGGAAACGGAGAGGGTAAGAACATGTTGGTTCCAATGTTCGCTATAACTAACATTCTGCACTCTGGGACACACTTATCACTGCTTTTGACTGTAGGAACTCAGTGATATATCGCATTTCAGTTTGGTAAATCTTCCTTCGGGGACTAGTTTGTCACTGGAACGCCCTGCCGAGGCAGATGCAGCAAACCTTGCCTGTATTAATCAACGATTGCTGGGTCATGCTGGCAGGTGAGAGATGGGGATATGGTCCTGTGGTTGGAGAACAGATGATGCTGGGCTGGATGCTGGGCCCAGAACTAGAAGAAGTGAGAGGGGGGCTGGGGCTGGTTGGAGCTCTGCAGCCCATCTTGGCTTGCTGTGGCTAAGAAGGTTCCTTCCAGAAGGTTCGGTGACACGAGGAGCAGCTCAGCATGTGCGGGGGACACAGGAGTGTCTCTGGAAAAGGAAAGATAAGGGCATGCACTCAAATACCTGTCCCAGTCCTTTAGTCCCAGGATCTGGCAGTGATGCCTTTATTGCCACTTTGCTTTATTTATTGATTGATTTCTTTTTGGCCTGTGGCCTGTTCACTGAGTCTTTAGCCCTTTGCCTTGTGCTTTAGTGAAATCAGAGTCCTTTTTCTTGCTTTTTGGATGCAACTCGTTGCAGGGTCAACAGGCTGTGACCTTCAATCACGCTAAATACTAAACAGATTATAAAGCCAAATGAGAAAACTGAGCAGCTTCCTTCCTATCCCTGCATGTGGTAGGGAAAGTAGTTTCAGTGAAATTAAGTAGCCTGGCTCAGGTTCTAAAAATAAAGAAAGAAATAAATTCTGTGGCAAATACGGATTTCAGTCTGACTCTTGGCCCAAGCAGTAACTCTCGCATTTAAAATGCAGTACAGGTTCTCATCTGGATTCTTAGTTACTGGTTCTGCCATCCCAAGATGAGACAAAATGAGGTTTCATCTTGTGAAGTAGGTGGCAGTTTGAAGCATTAACTGCTGTGGAAGAAGATTTGAAAGGCAATTTCCCTTCTCAATTTTCTCTTAAGTCATTAAAATTCATCTTCGGTTCTTGAAACATCCAAATTTCTGTTCTGCTTAGGTATCTGGATTGGAGATCTTACGATTGTTCGCTGCACCGAATATCCCTTAAATTTACAGCAAACTGTTTGTCACCATTTTACAAATTGTCTGTGATTCCACAGATTTATCTTTAGAAGTTTAATTTCTTCCCCTGCCAAATCGACGCTCATCTCACTACGAAGTGAATTTAAAACTACTTAAACCTGAAGGTACTTCTTTGTTTTTTACTTATTAGGGTTTTGCACTGCTAAGACACTTTCTTGTTACTTGTCTGTCTGCAGGCTGGATATATTCTGACTACTTTACCCTTTGCTTTAATATATTGTTCTATGTTATTATTAATCACTCTGTCATCAGTGAAGTGAATGGAGTGTGGAACTGGAATGTGCTGTTTACTCTCCTGTGCCCTGAAAACACCTGTTTGAGAAGTGAAGAAACTCAAAGTTTGTCTTAGAAGCCCAGAAGAGTATAAAAGTATCTTAATAACTGTGCCACCTTATTTGAATCTTAAATAGCTCCTTTTTAATTCATAAAAGCCCATGGCGGGAGTTGTCAGGCTTTGGGTGTTGGAAGGGTGATGAATTTGTGTGGGAGTGTGGAGGCTGGAAGAATACACAGGACTTTCTGTGCCGCTTTTCTTCAGGAACCTTGTGGAAGGGGAATAGCCTTTTGTCATACTTGTGTCACATTCTATTTTGGTTTAAGACTGACAAGAGAAGAGAGAAATCTGGCTGTCAAGAGCAGGCTGTCTCCTCTTGCCTGTCTTTTTTGTTCCTCCTGTCCTCAGCTTCTGTTCTTTCGAATGCAGAGAGACAAAGCTCTAGATAATCCGAATAAGCATTTGGGGTTTTTTGCTTCTGGCTGCTGCTGCAAAATGCCCCTGTTAATACCCTGGACTTGTAACTGATGCAGTGAGGGACTCCTATAGCTTCTTAATGTTGGCTCGGTGCCGCACTTGTTTTTACTTGTAATGTTTAACTCTACAGCCAATTTAAGTGCGGGCACTCTGTGATGTGTTAATTCACTGGGGATGTGGGAGCTGTGTGTGGTTTTTCCATCTAAACAAAAACCCTGATAAATGATAATTGAAAAAAAATGTAAGGTTAATCACAACACTCTTTTAAAGATGCTGCAATAATACATTGCTAGGAAGGGAAACATGGGAAGAGACAGTATTTATTTGTGTCCCAGCCGTGACACTTCTCTGTCCTAAAAGAGACTGTTGGCAGCTCTCACTGTCTGTCAAGTGTAGTAGAAAAGTGGGGGGATGAGGAGGTTCATGGTGTTCTCTGAAGTTATTTTGTGTTTAAAGGAAGACACTAAAAAGGCAGGTTAAATGAATGGTGAGAACCTCTTCTCTCGTTCCTTTATTTTTTTCCTTCGGTTGTGCCTGTAATTGTGCGCTGCTCATTAAGTAGCCAAAGGCCCTTTGAAAACTCCTTTCATTCGAGAAAGATGCCAGACAGAGCTGCTTGTGCAATAATTACAGAAAATGAGTGTTGATGCATGTTTTGACTCTGCTGCAGAAGTAATTCTGTCTTCTCGAGTTGAAGTAATTACATTTGTTTCTAAATAGAGGAAAAGAAACGGTAATTGTCAAAAAAATGCATAGATCTGCCTTCTACATTTATGCAGTGGCAGATAGATGGGAGGCAAAAACCTAATTATTATATTAATGTAGTCATTATTGTGTATTATTCATTGAAGTGAGGTACCGTTATTAAACACATTGAGTTGTGAAAGATTTGTGGGATTTACAGAGTTGTTTACCTGATAGTTACTTTCTTTAGTGCTGTGGAGTATAACCATTTTTACAGTATGCTAGGTTAATAATGGATTTAATGTAGATCTCTGGAGGAGCTCACTATTTTTTTTTTTTTTTCCAGGTAAAGAAGGTTTTTCAGTTATTGTAAACTAGAATCCTGACTTAGGGAAGGAATTAGACTATGGCTTATATTTCTCTGCCTGTGACATTTGTTCTCAGTTCAGATGGCCAGAGGGGTAAGATTGTACCAGCAGCTGTGATGGTGCATTTGCTGCTTTTGGAATGGGGTGGAACCACCACGTTTTACGTGGGTCGTGAGGTGACACCGCTGCCGTTACCCCGCGGCAATGGGGACCTGGGGGCCCTATCAGTCAATTCCCATTTCACCCTGCATGTTTTCAAAAGGGTGAGAAATACGGTTGCTCACCCTGGGGCTGATGTCCCGGAGTTTTTGTTGCGGTATCGAATGATGCGGGAGGTTACTGCTGCAGTGAGGACAAGGGTTAGGCGTGTGTTGGGGAGGAGAATTCAGAAGTGCCCTGTGGGAAAGCCTGGCTTGCAACTAACTGCTCAGGCTCGCTCGTGATGGATGCTGTTTGTTCTTCTGTTATGAATGTGGGCCTTGAAAAAAGACCTGTATTCCTGGGCTGCGAGACGAACTGAAATTCTTAGAAATATAGATGAACAGTGGGCTTGCCAGGAGCCCTGGCAAGAGAAACCCTTGCCAGAGAATACTGCTCTTTCTATATGAAAACAGTAACAGTGTGTCTGTCAAGACACCTTATCGCTCTCTGAACTGCCTGACAGGAGGTTGGAGCATGGAGGGGTTTGGTCTCTTCTCGCAAGTAACTAGTGACAGGACAAGAGGAAACGGCCTCAAGTTGTGCCAGGTTTAGATTGGATATTAAGAAAAAATTCTTCCTGGAAAGGGCTGTGGGGCATTGGAACAGGCTGCCCAGGGCAGTGGTGGAGTCACCATCCCTGGAGGGGCTGAACAGACGTGGAGATGAGGTTCTGAGGGACATGGGGTAGTGGCAGAGTTATATTATGGCTGGACACGGTGATCCTGAGGGTCTCTTCCAACCAAAATGATTCTACGATTCTACGATACAACAGCCAAAGAAAACGTCTTGTCCTGTATGTCACAGGTAGCACAACACTGTGGGAGACCCACCTCTCCTTGCAGTAACCAGCTGGACAGACAATTACCTGTAAGTAAATGATGGCTACAAGGCAGGAGTACTTTTTCCCGTGTTTTCTTTTCTAAAAGTCATTGCGGTTCTGCTGACCACAGTGCTCAGCCAGGGCCTGATGGGTTCAGAGTTGCTCATGGTTTAATGTGCTGGATGCTGCCTTGTCCTTCATGCCTTCCTGTGGGACATAGTCTTTTTTACTTTACCTTCAGTCCTCCTCAATTTGGGAATGTAGGGAAGAAATCTGTTCTTCTGGCCCCTCCGATTCTGGTGAGTGCAGCTACCGAAGATGTGAAGGTGTATGGAGGGGATGAGCACATGTAAAAGTAGTAGTTTTCAGTCATATTTATACGAATGCGTATTTAATAGGTGTACATCAGTGTGGCGTCATGGACTTCAACGGACACATGCTGATAACGGACATGTTTTGCATTTTAGAGATCTGTGACAACTGGGAAAATTCTGCGTCGCCGAGTTGGTCACTGATCGTGGCCAACCTGTCGGTGTCAAATCCCTTTACAGGTTCTGGGATTCATTTGGTGAGCCCGCTTTATTTTTCAGCCTGTTTTCGAAAGAAGACAGTGTTCAGTTGCTAACTGCCCTTTGCACAGTGAACTGAGCAGCAGGGTAGGCAACAAACTTCTCCAGGCCACTAGCAAGATATACAGTAGATTTTAAAGAAAAATTACATTAGCTGTTAATTTCAGTGGCCTTTTATCATCCTCCAAGGTTGAATTCTATTTGCAAGGTGATTCTTCTTTCAGGAGGAATTGTAAAAAGTGATGTGAGGATCCTCTCTACTTTTTGGCGAGCAGAAGGTCAGAGTCCTGAGAGTTTTGTTTTGGTGTAAAATTTTGATGAGTTAACCAAACAACCGTGCAGACTTGCATACAGTTCTCTCCTTAGTGATTCATGAAATAATACTCAATTTCCATTTTATTTTTTTTTCCTGCTTGCTTGTGCTGGAAAGCTTTGGAAGACACACGATACTGTCAAGACTGTCAAAACTTCATACAGTCAATTTCAGCTTAAAAAAAAAGATAAAACTCTGGTGTGAATGGGAACAGGGAGAACCTGGCAAACTCTCTGACATCAAGGAATGAGGAGGGTGTTGAGAGATTCCCCGTCTCCAAGATCATGAGCAACATATGTTCAACTTGATTTTTCTTGTTTCTTGGGGAGTAAAAGACCATCTTTCCCCCCCCAAATATTCCCATGCTTGTGAAAGAAAATGGTATTTTTGTGCTAGCATAGTTTAAATGGGGAGGAATGTCTGTGTCTGTAACTGGCTTCAGGTCATAGTGATAACACTGAGCTATGGACTGGGAGGTGTGAAGTCTATTTGTGGGGTCTTGTGGAAGCCTGTGGGTTACTGGAGCTTCTTGAAAATGGTGAGTTTGTGTAGAAGCTCAGTCTCCCCAACATCTGCTGAAAGGGCAGCTTGGCAGAATGCAAACAATCCAAGAGGGTTTTTGGAGTGCAGCAAGAATAATATAGGGCTGCAGGTGCTGGATGAGCCAAAAAGAGGAGATTCTCGGTTGAATCTTGTACTCGTGATCAGTTTGGGACTCTGATGGTTAGTGGCAGCATTGACTGATGTGGCCATAAGGTGACAGTGTGTCAAGTCTTGAGGGAAGGTGAGGCAGGTGCTGAGGTGGCTGAATGATAATTGTAATAAAGAGGATGGAGCCAAATCGTCTTGGAGATGTGTAGTGAGAGGACCAGAAGAAATGGGTCTGTTTGAATTTCAAAGCTGAGTGTAACTTTGAAGTTAGCTGTGCTTTGGGCAGGGAGTTGGACCAGATGACTTGCAACCCAATTTATTCTGTGATTGATTTTATTACTTATTTGTCACGGCCTTTAGTGGGGTATGTCACAGGTTATTGTCTCCTCTTTTAGCAGGAACTTTTAATTTACTGTTCCTCTTTCTCAAAAAGCTCATTCTTCTGACCAGGAGTCCGAGTTCCCTCACCCTTGATATTTAATTTTGCAGTATCAGCTATTAGTGTGTGTTGGAGGGAGGATGAAGAGTGAGGAAGCTGCAGACTAAATCAGGGACCTGAGGACTTTTAGTCAAGGGTTAAGGAGAACTAGGGAAGAAAACAGGACTTGGTGGTCATCCTGTTAAAGGGGAAATAATTCTTCCTACTCCAGCCAGACCAAAGCCAGTTGTTTTCCCAAAGCTGTGATGAACGAGGAGGGTCCCACTGTATGAGGAACTGTAGCAGAGATCTTCATGCAAATATTTTACCCTACACTGTTTTTCATGAACCTTCACTGCATGTTTTTAACTCCGAGGGAATGGTGTTTTATGTTAACTCTATTATGCGGGCTTTATAAATTGCCTGAGCTACCAGATTGATCACAGACTAGCAAAGAGCAGCTGTATGAGGAGTGCAGTCATTTTACTCAATGGGGAGTTGCATGTGCTGCACTTTGAAAGATTCCATTTAAGGGGAAAAAAAAAAAGAGAGATCTTCAAAGCTGGCATTTTTCAAGTAAATAACTCTTTAGCTTTGATATGGCTGCTTCATGCTGCCTTGTCATTCTAGAGGAAAGATGTACCTTAAATCAAAGTGGACAACTGAGAGTGGAAGCTAATAAAAGATTACAATAAAAGAAAGGAATCCCTGTCATGAAAAAAAATACAAGACGTGGTTTTATATCCATTGCAGCAAGCATCATAGGAGTGAATAACTAATGCACAGTGTGGGCTGAGATACTTCAGGTGAACTTTTATCAGGTACTTAAAGCTCTACAGAGTGATGTGAAAAATAATAATGGGGGGAAAATCCCCAACCATACAGTTTTTCTGTCACCTTGTAGAATTTCGTAGTGTTACTTACCATTATGAAAGAAAAATCTCTAATGGGCTGATCCTAGTTTTGCTGAGCAGGCAGGCACACGGTGCATAAGCACATGCACCAGGATTCATTAGCCTAATATTTTATAACTGAAATCACCATGATTAATATTTAGCAGAGCATTAGGCCACTGACCCTGAGCAGTCCTGTAGAGACCATCATTACAAACCAGGTGTGGAGGAGACAATAGCATGTTATTATAATTGAGAGCGTTTATCACTTTTAAGGAAGTTTGTTTAAGCTCCTGAACTGGAATGAGCATTTCAAACTAGTAATTACTGCTGAAAATAGATGAAGCCAGTGTAGAGTTTAGCTCTTTTTTCTTCAAGTACTCCAAATTGCTGCTGCTTTGGGGTAGAGAGGTGTTTGCAGCTTGAGCGTGTTGCTATGTCTAACTCAGCAGTAGAGCACAGGGGCGCATGTACATTGATGTAAATGCGAGACAGAATCTGTTGTTTTTAATGCATGTGGCTCCCTGTGGCCCTCAACGTTGCGAAAGTCTCAGAATACAGAGAACAAAAGGGATTGTCAAGATGAGTCTATTCAGGTAGCTGTCTACAGCTGCCTGAAAGGAGGGTGGAACATGGAGGGTGTTGGTCTCTTCTCCCAAGCAACAAGTGATAAGACAAGAGGAAATGGCCTCAAGTTTCACCAAGGGAGGTTTAGATTGAGTATTAGTAAAAAATTCTTCCTGGAAAGGGCTGTTGGGCATTGGAACAGGCTGCCCAGGCCATTGGTGGAGTCACCATCCCTGGAGGGGTTTAAAAGATGTTTAGACGAGGTTCTTAGGGACGTGGTTTAGTGCCAGAGTCAGGTTAGGTTATGGTTGGACTCGATGATCCTGAGGGTCTCTTCCAACCGAAATGATTCTATGATTCTAAGTACATAGGGGGACACAAGTGGAGAAACGAATCTGCTGTTGTAGGAGTATGAGGTACATTACTGAGGTGGTGATGTGAGGTACGAGAACATGATGAACTGTCTAAACCTACTTTTGAAACCTTGCAGTGTATGGAGGACACTTCAGTCTGACCTGTCCTGGGACCACTGCCACGTGTTGTTTCCAGCTGATTGAATAGGAAAAGGGGCAGAAGGGTGTCCTCCTTCCCATCCGTGTGCCTGTGCTTCGCAGTTCCGAATGGTTTGTGGGAAGGGGGTGGCTCGGGCAGAGGACTGGATTGGTGAGAGACCTGGGAGGACGAGTTTGAAATGATGGTAAAAATACGGGCTTAATTACTTCCCTTCGCTTCATTTTCCCCATTTATAAAAAGGAGGATTAGCAACACTTCTGCGTTTCAAGGTGGGAATGGGGGAATGGATATGATAAGATTTTGTTTATTTGTTGTAGCTACTGCAGTTGTGGGGACCATGCACTTGTCATCTTGTTGCTTTTGGTGTGGTGAATTAGTAACGGCGTGTTACTGTGGTCTGGGGTATCACATAAATGATTTCAAGATATAGCATATATTACAGGGGATGCTCATTGCCATGCTGCAAAGCAGTAGATTGAAACTACCCAGTGTAAGATGTCTCAGGAAATAAACTCTGTCCATGTTGTGCCTCACCAATCATACATGGCTTGTTAAAGCAGTCAGGGGAGGAAGAAAACAAAGAAAGAAATAAAACCAAACAAAACACACACCAAAAACCCCCAAACCAAAACAAAAAAACCCACAACATCCGAAACCCCCATAACAAAAAGCAACTGTTCTATACTGATACACTTGGCTAGAGGAGCAGCCTTGCTGAGGTCTGGAGACAACAGCAGCACCAGCTGAAGGTGCTTTCATGGAGAGATATTTGCAGGGTCCTGTGTGATCTTTTGAGAGAAGCGATTCACTTTCAGCATTGTCTGCTGAGATCTCCCATTGGAAATCACCTGGAGTAACCTGGCCCCAAAATTGCCCTAAGCGCTCCCTAACATTTTAACCTGCATTTACAGTGCGTGAAGGTTTATTTTGAGAGGGATAAACTCAGTGGCAATTTAGATGTATGACATGACCCGGGTTTTTTAAAAATCTGTTGTTATCAGCCTGTAATGGTCTTACACCAAAAGATGCTCAGTGCTGCAGCATACTGTGTACAGCGATATGCGGAGAAATGCGTAGGTTGTGAAGTGTTTGTAAATGTTTTACTTTAATTTTAGAAAAAACACGTAGTAGAGAAAAATAATGAAAGAGAGAGAAGCAGCTGCAGCAGTCTTTTTTTTTTTTTAATAAGGAATGGACAAGTTTAAATGTCAAGGCCATAACAATAATTAGTTCAAAATGCTTAATAATAATTTTGTATCCAGATTTGCTCTTCACGCCACAAAGCCAAATATAAATTAAATGTGCTACTGCTGAAACATGGCCACTAAGACGTAGTAGGCGTTTTACTTGAAGAACATTATATAACAACCAATTATTTTGGTTAAAATGAGATGGAAACATCTCTTAAGTCTCTATTTTAGTGTACAAAAAGGCAACATCTTGGTATAGCTCACATAAGAGTGGTTTGTATCCACCAGAATGGCTGGAGACTCACCTCAAAATGCTGCATGTTGCACTGGGGATGAATTTTTGCGGTTAGCGATGTTTTTCAGAGGCACAGAAATGCTTCAGTGCCCTGGGCTGGATGGTGTGCGCTGTGAGTAAGAGAGTTTGTCAGCAAACAATGCAGCGTATTCCAGGAGAGCAGGGAAAGCAATTATCTTCCCTGGCACCCTCCGCTCAGAAAGCAGCAATATTGTGGGGCAGGGAGCTAATTGCTCCATCTGTTGCTCTGGGCCTCTCGGAGGGAGAAGAGCTTTGTCTGCCACGTTGTCTGGTGCCCGACACACGGAACGTGCAGGGTTGTCTGTCCAGACGGGCTGGCACTCGGGAGCAGGAGCGAGCAGATTCTCCTTGGAAGTATAAAGTGCAATTTTGCTGTTATTGCGTTGGCTTTAAGATAACCTTAATGATTTTTTAGTACATCGTTGCGGTAGCCAGGGTTCATACGTGTGTTATCAGTCAGGCTGGAATCGATGACGTGCGTTGTTTTCGATTAGGACTTGTGTTGGATACATTATTCTGCCTGTTGGTTCAGTGTGATCCTGAGCGAAGTAAAACGTTTTGTGTGTGCGAACTGCTGTGCAAAAATGCATTTTGGTGTCTGCGCAAATTGCTTCGGCCCAATATTACATCAACATTTGCAAAAAAGTCCTGAGTGTACATCAGTTTGTACTGACGGTCTATTTTACTTTGTGTAAAAAAATGTGCATTGCCTTTTCCATCTTCAAAGTTGTCCTACAGGGCCCTTTGTGCCCTTACACATATGTGTGATGTTCTGATATATATTAGCATCGCTTCGTAATCTTACATTTATGAAATGCTTGAGGATTCTGGAATGGCAATTATGAGATACTTGTGAATTAGAAATATGGCCCAAGCTGTTTGCTAGTATATACTTTTTGTTGCTGTTTACACTACAGCTTAATAAGTAGAAGGACCTTAATGCACCTTTCTCTAGCTCAGGTGCAGGCAGAGCCTGGAGCTTCAGCTTTCACCCAGTAGATCAGCTCCACACCTCTGGCAGCTCATAGTATGGTTTTAGATAGTTTAAATTAAAAAGAAAAAAATTCAAGCCTTAACACAGAGAATTTCTGATTATCCACAGTTTGTACCAATATCAGTTAATAGCTTTTACTTGTCAGTACCTTCCATTGGTTAAAATGCTTGTGAACATCCTGCTTGTAGACTGTGGGATGTCTTGGTAGTGACTAAAAAGTCACTGCCCGAGGGAAAAAGCTGGATTTGTATCATCTGAGGCATCCTCCGTAACAACACTGCATTGCATTCTTATTCCTTTTTTGGACCTTCTTGGTTTAATAGAAGTTGTAACACTTAATTTTATCCTCTTTATAAATGGCTGCTGGCAAGGTTTGCCAGTCATTTACAGAGTTAGACAGAAAAGGAGGGAAGTTATTAATACTCAAATATAATTTGCTGTCTGAATGGCTTTAACAGGACGTGACTGTGAGCTGTGGTGACACATTTCTGGGTGTGTAACTTGGCCAGGTTCAGCTGAAGATGTATTTATGTAGATACATCCACAAACTACGGTGAGATGGCAGTGGTGTTTCTTTCTCAAAACACTAATGTCCTTTTGTGGCTCTGTATGTAAGTATTAGCATTGAACTGCTTATTAGGGTAGTTTTGTGAGGGAGTGGGGTTGAAGGTGAGATCTCATAAGCCTTAGGAACATGACCAAGGGATATGGGAGGCAGCTTGTTATTCTGTCCCTCATATGAGGAAAAAGAGGTCATGAAGGCTCAAACAGCAGTTAGTTATTATACATACAGTAGTTTTGAAATAAACTCTGGAAATTTTGAAAATCCTTGGAAGGATTGCACTACTTCTTGTTTTGTGGAGAAAACTGTAGTTTTCTGGTTTGTGTCCAATGCAGGTTTAGATCCCTAAAATGATGCGTTTGTCATAAGGTGCTTGTACAGCTGCAGCTTTTAGTTGCCTTTTGCTTTTGTTGCTTACATTGTGCATACCCCCAAAACCTGAGTCAGCTCTGCTGATTAGCTCATCAAATGCACAAACTCCTCAGCACCAAACCTTGATCTTTGATGTGTTAGAGATTTAAATGACAAAGCAAGTCTGTGATATTCTGTCGAGGAGTCAGAAATGAAAAGCACAAATGTAAAGAGCCCAGGAGGCTTCTTAGTAGCCTAACATTCTATTTATGATATTTTCTTTTGCAATATGCTGCACTTAAATCTCTCTCTTTTCTCTAAATAACCATCATTGAGCCTTCCAGCCAGAGACACAATGATGTGCTCCATTTGCTGAGACTCAGGCTGCTGGGGGTATATGCAGAGAAAGCAAAACCAAAGCACCAACTTGGAGCTTTTGTCCCACCTGGCTGGCACAGGAGATCCAGGGAGCAGTTCCCTGCGTTCCCAGCTGGTCACGGGGTAACCAGACTGGCCACACTGGGAGCATCTCCCACTGGTCTTTGCTGTTCCACGGCATCTCAGCCCCTTGGTGGGGATGTAGACAGCAGCAGCAATTCAAACAGTGAAGGCTGCATAGCTTTGTCTTCAAAATGCCACTGTCAGAGGTAAAAAAAGCACCTTAACACAAGGAGCTGCTGTCTCCAGGTCCCATTTGCTGCACCCCTGTCTGCAGCACATCTGCTGTCCCTGCAAGAGGGGGACAGTGTCTGGATCCTTCCCCTGTGCCATGTTCAGTGCACAGGCTGTGGATCAGGCCATGGTGAAGAGGGTAATTTGTCTTTATTTACATACTGAATTCTTATGTTTTGAGGTTGAGAAAAGGATGAGTTAGCTTTCTTATTTGATAAATTAAATTTTAGAATTTAGAATTTAGGCAAGCGTGCTCTTAGATGGATACTGCTATTTTCAGCTGAAACTTAAAAATACAAAGATCAACGCATTAGAGTTGTGGGGAGGTTCTCAATTTGGAGTTAAAGATAATCGAACTGGCTACAGGA
Source organism: Pampusana beccarii (assembly GCA_013399365.1). Lineage (NCBI taxonomy): Eukaryota > Metazoa > Chordata > Aves > Columbiformes > Columbidae > Pampusana > Pampusana beccarii. The sequence continues at coordinate 122,951 of VWYH01000616.1, forward strand.
GAAAAACAAACCCAGGTTTGCATTTAAGGCTGATTTTTGAGGAATTGTTAGCTGAAGTCAGTAATATTGATTTGTTTTTGGAGATTCAGGGAGTTGAGAAAGAGCAATTTTCATCCTGTGCCTTGTTTTCCAGTTGCACAAAGGAAAATTGAGGGAGACGTTTTTCTCCTGTTCTCCACACCCAGGTACATAACTTTGATTAAGCTATCCAGCTGAGTGATGTGGCTGCAGCATCGTCCTGGCGCCTGCAACAGTGGCTGCGGCTTATTCTTTTTAAAAAGCTTCAACCAACCATGTTGACAAGTGGTGGGGGCCTTCTTCCAGGTCAGGGATTTGACTTTGTTTAAAATGTAAAAATTATGTACTCCTTGAAATACTGAAATAGCCTTTAAGAAAATCTATTTAAACTAAAAGCAAACAAACAAAGCCAAACATTCCAAACAGTTAAGATATATAAAACAAACAAAATAATCAAACAAAACAGAGTTCGTAGATACTGAAAAAGTTATCTCTCACGTTTTCCCCTCTATGCCATGAATTCCATGATCTCAATACTATTTTTATTAAATACCCCTGAGTATATGTGTACTTACTGACTGCTATAGCAGGAAGATCAGTGAGGACCAAATTCTTGAGGCTGAAATTACAGGTGCCTTCCAGTAAAGCTGCATCCAGAAAGAGGTGAAGCATCCCAAGGTCCATGGGGTGGAGGAAGGTTTTTGCTTCATGTGCTTGTTTTGTTGACACCAGTTTCCCCAAGAGTTAGAACTGAATCTTCTCATGTCACCTCCACAGATGAGAAGAAAAATCCGAGGCGAATGACAGTCCTTAGTTTGATTTTTGTAGCTTAGCATAGAACAAACATGACAGCAACAAGCCTGCTCTCTTTTTTTAAAAACAGACAAAATACTTAGGTGCTTGGGCATTCTATGAAGATTTATTTAACGTGCAATAAAACATACAACCTGAGGAAGGAAGGCTTCTTGTAGAGCCTGGCTCACTGAAGAAATAAAATAGGCAGACATATGCACAGGCAGGCATACATGTGCGCACATGCATTCACGGGGACTTCAATAGTTCATTTTATATACATGAAAGTCAATGACATGTAGTAAATGTGACCTGACACGCTTTAAATAACTTTGTGATTTGGTGGTGTTCCATGTTCTAACACTGCAAAGCATCGCTATGTAGAGATTTTGGAGAAAAGATGATCTTGGCAGAAAGTATGAGTGTTTGGTTGGCTCGGAGAATATTGTGAACTAAGTAATAAGAGGAATCGCATAAAGACAAAGTTTCAGTTCCTGCAAAAAGTTTGGGTAATATAAAAGTGCAGATAATTTGACATTTATTTTGAGTTTTGATTCTTTTTTGTAGTTGTAGATGTTCTGTTGGTGGAAGTGTATGTGTGCAATCCGTGTATCAGCCTGTAAGGAGGAACTCATTAATTTACATTTGCATCTCAGGTCACAGAAGGAGCAGAACAGAATATAGAAATCCTATTAATAGCAATATTGTATTAGTTTTGTCATAAACAGACACAGAATAGTAGTTAATTCTCTCTCAAAAAGAAAACCCTGAATGATCCTGGATCAGTGACCCTGAATCCATGGTTGTTCCTTGAAGTTCAGGGTGGGATTTGGATGGGAAACAAATATGATGTGAGATGATATGTAGATAGGGGAAAGAGGAAGAAAAAAATGACAGAAAGGATAAATTGAATGTGCATTAATGTAACACAGTGATGGAGCTGTCGGCAATGGGAATCCACAGAAAACCAGGCTGGGAAACAGCGAAGGTGGTTTCCGCTATTAAGCCTATGAACCTTTAGGCTACTCTCTATTAAGGGCATGCAATAAAACATTCTCAGCTCTTTCCCGAACACATTTTGTGGCAGTGGCCACAGCAATATAGTGAAAGCATTGGCTGCATTTTATAGAGGCTTCTGGAAGCGTGAGATACTTGAAATATATATTAGAGAAATGCTTGAAAACAGTTTGGGTCTGCCCTCAGGCCACTACTGTAATGTTGGGCTGCTTGTTTCTTTCCCGTATTGTTAATCTTTCCCTTTTCTGTGTACTTGGTTCCACGCCAGTCCTGCAGTATATAAAATCAAAATGCCACGGATGACAAAGGTGTTTGAAGAGCGAGGCCGTGCTGATGGGGAGCTGGGTGGCAGCCACCCTGCCAGCACCACCCTGGCTCCCTAACCAAAGACCATTATTAAAATGAAATTTAGGAATACATTTTCCTAGTTTCTGAGGGTGGCTGAAGTTGAATGTATTTTGATGAAGTCCAACTGCATTGCACTGCCTTGTTCTTTTAAAACACTTCATTGAAATAAGGAGTCGTTTAATTGTCCTTGCAGGTCAGTGTTACAGACCATTTTTCTTTGCGTCCATCCCTGGAAGTCATTGCTGAGTTCTAAGCGAGGTTTCCCTTTTCCTCTAGGGTTGTATATTAAATTATGTGACCAATCATAATCTATTTCCATATTTTGTTCTACGTTTCTCCTAGCAGTTGCGTTTCAAACTGTACTTAAATGAAAGGGGTACATCAATTGTTTTGAAAGGAACTGGTGTTGGGTGGGAAAAGGATTTGATGCCAGGTCATTATTTGACAGATTCAGCCCTTCCTTGCTGGCCTTGTGGTCCCTCAACAAACCCTGTAAATAGTCTATTAATTTTTTGGCTGAAGGGTCTTCTGCTTCCTAAACAGAAACTGGGTGCTTAGTATGTTTAAATGTTTGGAAATCCAGCGGTGTAAAAAATGGAACTTTTTGAGTGCTGCAGTGCGTTCCACGCAAGTAACCAATCGTTTTGCTTTGGCTACGATAATACTGGTTTAAAACTGATTCGTCATGAAAGATGATAGGTAGCTCCTTGTGATCACGCTATCCATAAAGCATAAAATGTAGAATCACAAATACAATTTCTTAGAGGATCCACGAAGGATACGATTCCATACATCATTCATAAGAATAACTGAACCATTCCTGAGCGTGCAGTAAAATAACTGGCAAATTTTGTTGAATCAGCAACGTGAATTCAACACTTACAGATGGGAAATAGTGTCTCAAGTCATGTGGTGGAGAGATAATGTTCATTCTGAAATGATTAGCAAATTTGACATATTTTTGTAGCGGGTAAAGAAGCTGGAGCTTAACATCAAAGAATCGAATGACCCTCAGTAGTTGAACACGAATTGTCCTACCTCAGTTGTTGTCCATATAACTGATATGTGTTCAGTAAGCCTTTATGAACTATCTCTGAAGAATCTGTTAAGGATGAAAGCGAAGAGGTCCTACAGGAATTACTTTAAAAAACAGCAGAAATTAATAAGGAATTATGTCTCCTCCTGAAGATTTTAAGACCACTGTACAAAATTCTATAACAGGAATAAAATTAAGTGTTAAGTTCTATAAAATGGTGTGAATACACTAAATGTAGAAAAAAAACAGAAAATTAAATATTTGGTGAGGTACTTTCTCATTGGGGCAACTAAATATCACTAGTCTTCTTGGACATTTAATCAATATGAAATTAAATTTGGAAGTGGATAAAAAGGGTAACAACTTCTCTGCAAAGAGAAAAATCACAATATATCACAGTCCTGGGAACATGTGCAGTTCTGAAGTATAGGAGAAGTGTTTCAGCAGCAGAAAATGACAGGAAAAAAATGTCCTCTGAGTGATATTTGCACACCAGAAAGAACTGTTGTCAGAATGCTTCAGTGTCTCATGGAGGGAGTGAAGACATCAACAACGCAGGATGTGAAATGAGGAAAGGCCAGGCTCCAGGATTTGTACTATCAAATAGAGGTGACTTTACCCTTTTTTTAAAAAATATTATTATTATTTTTAAATAGCCTCAGTAATTTTACCGGCGTTCCTTACTGTGTTGCAGAACAGTGCCTGGTAATTCCACATGGCTGCACCCAGGCAGACCTGGGGAAAGGTAATTCAAATAGCCAGAAATGCACAGACTGCAGAGATGTAAAAAAACCACATTGCAAACGCACCTTTATTCTTTGTGGAGAACAATACTGGTTGGTATTTTCCGAGGTCACAAACTGTGCTTGTTCGGATTTTCGGTTACATTTGTGAGGTTTCATTTTGTCTGTAATTGTATAAAACTAAGAAACTGTGTTATAAACAACATCCAAGTTCCTGATCTGTATTACGTTTCCAGTGATGCTTACTGTGAAGAAGTTCCCCCAAATATTTACCAAGAGCTGATTATGGCTTCTTCAGCTGCTTGGTTGAAATTATCAAAATCTTCCTACTACTAGTTTGAAGGACTTAAAAATTGTAAGGGCATTTAGTAGAAAAAGCGTTTCTCAGGTAGTTGACCTTTTTCAGTTCCACTTACTATAAACACAGTTAATGCTCAGGTTTCTTTAGAGCTACAATGTAAAGAAATTTCAATGGCATGTTATAGCTGATTCGATGTTTTAAAAGAGGCGTATAAGAAAGTGAGAAATAACAGGAAGAAAACAGACAATTTCAAAGGAAAGTGGGTACTTGTAAAGGTGCCTCTTTTCTGCACACGTCATTGTAGAATGGTTATACTGATATTTTTGATGCTCTGTTTTGTTCGGATTTCATTGCAAATGTGGTAGATGAGATGTATTTTTATCCAAGATCTCTAAAATCACTTGCTCTCAGTTTTAAAACTGATTTTAAAAGGTGATGTGTTGTAATATGACACAGGTGTGTGTGCTACCATGAGGGCTCTCAAATGCCCTGGTACCATTGACCATATCTTAATAATATCTCATGGTTGCCTTACATCACATTAAAGTCACATAAATAATTTCTTTCTTCTCTGATATCAGAAATGAAACTGCTGTGATACCTGCAGAATGTTGTTTTCTTTTGTTTTGTTTTTTTTTCTTGGAAAATGAAAGCACAGAAGCATTCAGTGGCCAGCATTTCAAATGGAGTCAGTAGCATCGTTTCAAGTGCTTCTTTTAGATTTAACATAACTTCTGACCAAAATACAGGGGTTTAGCATTTAGGCCAGAACTGTGAAGTACAAAGTGGCAAAAGAAAAAAAAAATCTTCTTGTTTGGGCTGTGTAGCTGTAAATATTTGATAAAGCTATGGCCAGCCAACGAGTAAATATTCAGTCTGCCCATTGTGACTAATTAGGAGATATCTGAGCTTTCTACTGACACGGTGCCTTCAAACACAAACCGCTAGCAGCAGAGCAAAGAAATATTCCTTATTGACTCGTGCTGGTTTATGTTTTTACCTTTATGCTGTACTGCCACAGACAACCTTGGATGTCTGTCTGCTCAAACAGAACCTAATTGAGTTCCCTGATCTAGCGTCTAGTTCTAATAATGTCAGAACAGATGGACTTAAAATTTGTTACTACTCTCTCTATATATTTAAAATTAAGCAAACAGTAAGAAGTGGGCAGAATATCTGCATTTTATAGCTGTAGCCTTTGGCAAGAGCAGTGTACACTTCTATGAATTCTGTTTGATATTGTTGGATCTCTTATGTGACAGCGCTGTTGAAATGAGAGTATTACTGCAGAGAATCCAGGCATGAATAACACACCAGCCTCGTGGTGTTTGGGGATGGGGAAGGTGGGCACAGCTTTGAAACTAAGGTGTTTTGCTTTGTTTTCTTTTCTCCTTCCTTGGAAGACTGGGAAAAATACATTTGAATGATGGTGATTTACAGCAAGTAACTTGGTTCTTCACACAACCTTCCTTGTCTTTTTTTTTTTAATTTTCTTTTTTTTGTTCCTTTTCTCTGAAATTTTAAATTGCTAGGGGAAAATGAGGCTGGAGAAGATGTTTTTAGGTGCCTTTGAAGATGTGAAAATGGCAAATGGAACCTGCAGTGGCATAAACATCAAAGATCAGCCCAAGGAAAATCAAAGGATTTCTTTGAGTATATCAGCTTGCCCATAAACTGAAATACCTCCACTGCTCTCTGGACCCTCTATACCAGGCACCTTACCATTGATTTTGATACCACCCGAACACAAAAAGATGTGCAGTACTTAAATTTTTCTGTAGAATCTAGATCTCAATTCTAAAACTATAGTTTTGCCAAACTATGCTAAACTTTGCTCCTGAAATCCCCCGTTTTTAAAAGTTTGGGGCTACAGCCAGCACCCCTTCTTGCTCATAACTAACAAACCAGTTGCTCTTGGCCCAGAACCGGTAGTGGGTGTTGCTACCAACCTTTGTCTCTTAATATCAGATTGGCTAGTTGAATTAGTATTATTGGTCTTAGTACTACAATATTTTGTTATCAAGTGTTATATGTCAATATGCTTATGTAGAGAGTGTATGATATATAACATATATCTTTGGATATGTTCTAAACTACTGGGTATTTTAGGAATTTTTGGGGGGAATTTGTTGGTTTAGTTTTGTAGTGTGGGTTTGGTGGTGTTTTTTGTTGTTGCTGTTTGTTTTGTTTTTAATTTTATGAGTTAAGGGTGTTTTATACAATAGCCATTTCTTGCCATTGATCCCTTATAACACTAGTGATATGATTCTGTTGCCTAGAAGTAGAGCAGAAAAACTAATTTATTGATTAAACTCTGTTCCTGAAAGTTTTAAACCTGAGAGAGACATCATGATCTGTTAGGGAACAGGGGAAGGACTCAAATGCTTAGTCAGGAGAGCAGCCAAGGGAAATGATTTTCTGAGTATTCACTGAGTTGTAGTCCTGTTGTTTGTGTCTGAAATAGATTTTCACTATTAGAGGAAAACCATCTCAAACGCTTTAATAAATTCTAAATGCATATAGGTTTGATAGAGGGTCTGTTCTCTTGGTGTAGATGAGCAATTCCTCTCCTTTTCACGCACTGTTTGTGGGAATTCTGAGCCGTTTGCCATAGGGACCTTTTCCATATGTGATGCCCCTGTGGAAGGAGGTTGAGGTGTCTGAGCTGTAACCGCAGCTGTAGCTTTTGCGTTATTGTCTGTCTGCTGGAGGGGCAGGAGGGGATTTCGTTAGAACTTCTTCCTGGAAAAGAAAAGTCTTAGCACTGCTACTACTAGTGTAAAGAAACAGATTTTCCACTTGGGGTATAACAATGTTTTGCTGTAAGTGAACAATAGTAACTATTCTGTATTGGACAACAACTGAATCACCTTTAATGTTTGCATGTGCCTTGAGAATTTTGGGGCTAGGAGGAGTGAACAAAATGAGCTGTTTCTGGGTGAAGCCTTTGTTTTGGAACCATGATTAGTATAGGATATGATCATCTTGCCAATATAGGCTCAGGCAGGATCTCTCAGCAAAGCGTATTTTATTAACAATTTTGCAAAACCGGGCATCCTACCTAATGGTAAGCACACAGAACAGGGCAAAACCCCTGCTTGTGTTATCCGAATCACAGCAGCAAATTCCCTGCCCTGTTCCCCGTTGGTTGGGTTCAGGATTCACAGACTACCCGACACTTCCTGGACGTCCTGCCTCAGTTTACCTCTCTCACTGCTCCAGTTCTAATGACCTTCCTCTTCTTTATTTATTTCCATTTAAGGTCTGGTTTCTTGGCTCTCTCACCTGTCCCTGTCCCCCACCCCCCCCCCCACCCCAGCTTAACTTTGAACCACAGGAATCGATTTGTATTCTGCAGTTAGTGCAAAGAGGCTTTGTTTTGCGCTCAAGGTCTGATAGCCAGATGTCCCTCAGTCTTTATCAGGTTTCAGATTTACAGTTGCAAGAACAACATTTCCTCCTTCAATGGCTCCTTACAACCAGAACACCTGGGGATGCTCTGGGTTTGATAACGTCCATCTGGGGCTGTGTGTCTGCTGCACATCGCCAGTGACACTGGGCATGAAGCAGCGCGAGTGCTTTTGGCATCTGGACCTGGGAAGTCCTGCTGAACTTCAGAGAACCTCATCCCAGAGCAAGACATATGAAAGGAAATCTCGGTTGCTTGAACTTCACGCACTTTCCATTGAAATTTTTGTTTCTTTCAGTAATTTTTAAATTGCTCTAGTCTCTGCCTATTTCTCAAGTTTTTGTGCCTCCAGCACCACATGGACAGCATTGGGGGAAGTTGTTGTTGTTAAACTGATAAGAGCGAAAAGAAAAGGAACAGCTTTGATAACTTGAGAGTAAAATATCAGTTTAATAGCTGTACCCTGTAAAGCTGTGCTGCTGGCTCTAGCGTAGTGTCCCTGCCAGCTTGGCCTACAGAAGCAATGCACAGCACAATCCATTAGTTTTATTTCTCCTATAAATGAGAAAATTCCTCTTGTGTTTCCCCACACACACCTCAATCCATTTACCACCTCTTCTTTGGCATTAATAGAATTAGGAAGGTGTGATAAATGGAAAGCGCTGTTTGTTTCCATTCTGCTCTTGCAATCATCCAAGATCCGCCCATTGCAGTGTGTTCCTTTGTTGGGCGTTCATGCCAATGCTAGAAACTTGTTGGATGCTTGATCTAGTTACCTTTCTCACTGCCTGAACTGAAAACCTTATTTTCTTTTCCCTGACTCACCCCAAAATGTTTTCTCCTGTCCTCTGAGGATTTTATTGCTTTCAAAGGTTGCAAAGTAATATCCTTGACTACAAGGTCAGAAGTATGTGGGAGTAGTATTTACAAGTGATTGGTCTGGGAGAAAGAGGAAAGGTTGTATGAGATTGGTTCCTTCTGCCAAGCTAGATTAGTTGTACATGTCTTTCCAGATGAGCTGATATGTGTTGGAGCATTGCTCTCCGTCCCTCTTTTGCCCAGTGCCGTGTTCCATCTATTTAACAAGTTTTCCAGTTTCTTTCTGAGAATTGGTGAAAAATATTCTGCTATCAGTTGATGCTCATTTAAGCAGGTGGTTCTTCACATTAACGACCGAAGCAGCTACCTGCTGGTTTGAAGCTTTTTCTATTGCACGTAGGTCAAGGCGGAACACCAAACCAAGGGGTGCTGTCTGCAGGGGGACATCTCCAGTGGCTGTGGTGACAGAGCATCCGTATTGCTTCCACCAAGGGTTTCTGTCACCCTGCTGTGGTGGGGAGCAGGAATTCCCTGTCATCAAACTTCACAACTGACTTTGGTTTCTATGGATATAACCCCTGGTGTGCAGCGAGTCCCTTTGTTAGGTTTTTCGTGGCCTGCTTTTCATCTGTCTTCCTAAACCTGCTTTGATATAGGGATAGTCTCACTAAAATGAGAGACAAAGGAATATGAGGCCACTTTGAAACAACCTTTGTTTCTGAAGGGCAAGGTGCTGTACGCTGCTCTTCTCATGTGTTTTATTTTTCCCTAGAAGAACTGTAAGTATATAACGAACCTGAGGAATGTCTAGATGTGACATTATGAAATACTTGATTTTTAGAGTTGTTGATAAAAGACATGTGCAATTTCAAAACTACCAGGACTATTCCGACTGTAAATGGAGAAGTTTCGTCATTCAAAGTAGATTATTATGTTGCTGAACCAGTGTTGTATGTAAATTTTTTTTTTTCTCCTCACTCTTTGTGGGATAGGAAGATAACACAATTATCTAGGTGTAGAAACTGAACTTAGGAAAAAACGTCTCTTTCTTATACCATGTTTTGCTAGAAACAAAGTGGAGGAGTGATAGCATGAGGTGACCGTGAGACCACATTAGTGCCTGAGCTGTGCTTGGAACCGAAACTGTGACAATACTTGCATTAGAAAATGATGATTTAATGATAAATGGCATGATAGATGGGTATGATTTTAAAAAACTCTTGGTGGCAATTAACTTAAGTTGTTGGTACAACATGAACATCATGAATAAAACCTTAGGTAGCCAGCAGTACTAAGGAGGTATTGACTTTTTTTTTCAAATGCCATATATCCATAAACTTCTAATAACTGCATAATAACTTCACAGGCGTTCAGAGTCTCCAGGTCTTACGGCTGATTAAAATTTCTCCACAGCTTCATGTGCAAGGGTATAGCCTGCACTTCTGTGCCTCTATGGACAGGAAAAGTTGATGTTGGATTACGTTAATGTTAAACTACAATTAAAAAAACTTCCGGACTCCAATTTTGTGCTTCATGGCTTGATACATTTGGAGAATATGTGTTCATTTAAGAAAAGAATAAAATCTTTATTGCTTCTTGTTTGTGATAAAGTCAGCAGTATCTGTACAGGAGAGGTCTTTATATTAAATAACAGCTGGGCTGCTTCTGAAGTGGGCAAATATATAGCAGGACCCAGTAGAAACTGGTTTTTAATTGAACTGTTATGCATTTTCTCTCTGCCCTGGAGAACGTTGTTCATTGCTGGGTTCCTGCTTTTATTCTACTCCTTCTTGAATAGCCTGGAACATGCTTTTACAAATGAAACGTTATTATCTACATAAATAGTGCCAGTCTCTATTAACGCTCACACCACCACTAATTCTGGTACTTCTCAGGGAAAATACGCAGTTCATTCAAGTACTGGTTCAAAGAATGCCCACTGGGTCAAAACCAACAGATCACAAACCCTAAAGTAATACAAGAATGACATGTAGAATTGCTGAAAGATCAAACTCACTGTCCTGTATGGCAAAGTAAACCATCTGAGCTCTTCAAAGAGTTCCTTTTATATCCCCCATGCTGACTGCAGGGCTTTGAATGAAAATCTCTTTTAAAAAGTGTTTCCCAAGATTACATTTTTTTTCACTTTTGTGTGTTAAAAAAAAAAAATATATATATATGTAGTGTGTGTTTTGTGAAGAGAGGGGTAGAATTAGGAAGGAGGCTGGTATTTTAAATGCAAAACTCATTATATGCAATTCAGGGGGTGCCATGGTTAAACCTCATGGCTCAAAGGTCTTCAGCCTTACACCTGTATCAGTGGAAAACATTTAGAAACTCAACTATGTGAGAGAGTCCGGGGCTCGTAGAGTGCACAAGAGTTGGGTGGTTTTTCAGTGGTTACACGGTCCCTGTAATATAGTACATATATATATCCCTGTAATTAGTCTGCGGTATGTATGGGATGCTCAGAAATACACGTGGTTACAAAGCTGCTGCTTGTTTTTCACTGATTATATCCTGTATGCCGAAGCGGATCATCAGTATTTTAGCCACCACGATCTATGAGGGCTGAAGCTTTACTCTTCTTGCTGCTTTCCTGATATTCTAGAAAGGCAACAGCCTCTTCTGGCTCATTCAGTGTTGTGGGACTGCCTTGCTTCACCCTTAGTTAAATATGTTAGTAAGATTTGCAATTACTTAATATCTTATTTCTGTGCTGTGTTGTCTGGGCAGATTTGTCCTTGAAATGTGTTCATTATTCCATACCTTAAAGCCTAGAGTAGTCAAACTGAACTCGGGTTCAGCAGAATGAGCCATTAACCAGGAAGGAAGAAAATAAGCCCAGTGAAAAACCCCCAAAGCAAAGAACTCGGCACCCAATGGTTACATTTCTGGCTGTGTGTATTTTATGGCAGGCTTCTTACAGCAAACTCTTTTAGCCTCTCCATCAGATGTCCTCTCACCTAGATACATGGCTTGTATAAAGGCTGGAGCAGATCCTGAAGAGAGAGCACCTTACTCGCCCTACATCAGTCTGAAAACCTGGCCAGTGGCTGTTCTGCGAACATCCCCAAATTATTAAAAAAATTAGTATTCCCCCAAGACTTTTTCCATATCACTGTTGCTGTTGGCTGTTTGGACGCTGTAAAGTTAGACAGGAAGCAACTGAAAGAGCCCAGAGGAAAGCAGTAAGAGCAATCAGGGGTCCAGAATGCAAGATTCAGTCATTAGAAGAGTTTTATCTGGATGATGGCGCACAAAGAACATAATATTATTTGAGAACATAGAAAGAAAGAAGAGAGTAGTCTCTTCCACGTGTCTATAGTGGACAAGAATAGAAGTAATTGGGTTAAATAGCAGCAAGAAAGATTCAGTTTAGGCTTTCTGAAAAACTTTCTAATGTTCAGGCTACTGAGTCACTGGACTGGATTGTGTGAGGAGGTTGTACAGATGTCACATCACTGAAGAAGAATTTAACCAGCCATCTGTCAGGAATGACATAGATAAAGATAATTGTGGTGTATGTAATGTGTCAAGATTCTTTTCCCTCTTGTTTTTTCTGTCTGTCTTCTCACATTGTGCCTTACAGGTAGTTGCTGCTTGCTGATTAATGAAATTATAATACTTTTGCAGAGCTGGTAGTTCTATAGATGTTGCTAAACTCTGGAAGGGAAGAGTTTGGGCAGGCATGTCCGGCATGTCCGACATGGTTGGAGCTGATGTACAGACCCACATCTTTGCTGGTCAGATCACCACTCGATTAATTACTTTCTTCAGCATAACTGAGTTCGGTAGGACAGGCAGCTTAGAATAAGGGATTTCCCTCTTGCACCCAAAGAGATTTAGATTAAATCCACCACACAGGGTTGTGATAACTTTGCTTTGATAGGACTTGACTTCACAGAAAAGCTGGTTGAAGAGGGCCCTGCAATTTGACCTGACATTAATACACAAAAAGCAAAGCTTGATATCTAATTTCTGCTTCAAGACCCATTTTGCAAAATTAAAAACTATGCTCCAAAGTATAACTTTATATCATGCAAGAATGAAACAACAAGAAAAAAATTATATTCTTTAGCTAATTGAACTTTTTTGGTAGTAGTGCTTAGAGATGTGTGTGCTTATGATGAAATGCCTAATTAAATATGAGCATCTCACCTTGATAATTAAGCAATAAAGGCACATCAGACAATGCATTTCTGGGCGATTACAACCTGCCTTGGGTTGTACTGTAAGGCACGAGGCCAAAGATTAAGTGGCTTAAACCACTTGATAAATTAATTAATACCTAGAAATTTGCTGCCCAGAGTGTTTTGTTGCCATTGAGAACTAGATTTCTACATAAACACAAGGAAAACGGGTCATTTTATTCGGAATTTTATGTGATGTGGCTGAAAGCTTTAGGGTTCTTGCAGCAGTAGGTATATCGAGTGCTATCAGAGGATCATTTCTGGCTCTATTGTGCTAGTTTAGTAAGACAATCTAAAGGGACAATGCTGGTTTTAAGGGTCTCAGATGGCTGTAGAATAAAGGATTAGAACGACACTGAAAACACTCACTAATAGGTTTTTCTCCCCTTCATCCTGTTGATTGCTTCTTGTACTTCCCTTCACATTTTTCAAAAAATCCCAAGGAATTATCCATCTATTCCACCTAATAATATGCACCTTACATATAATAACAAAGTGTAGGTGAATGCATATGCATCTTCCTTGCGATTTTTAACTTCGTAAGACTTCTTTTAATATATTCTAAGTCACTGAATAGTCCTTGTGACTTCACCAAGCTCTGTACGCACATTATTGCATAAACCTTAGCTGGATTCTCTGGGTACCACTTTAAGATAAACATTAGGCAATAAAGCATATACTGTGGTTGGTATTAAGCAGAGAAGAGTGCTGAGTGTTTAATAGCTTTGTGATTCTCTCTGTTTGCTTCAAAAAACAAACTACAATCAGAGACTTTTCTCTTGCGGCTTTCCACCAGCGCTCTAATGTTAATGGAATTAGTCTGGATTTGCAGGCGTGTAGGAAATCTGAAAAAATCAAGCTATTGTCATATATTTTGACAAATCAAACCATTATACGTTTTGATGGGTTTTTCTCCCTTTCGATTCACTCAAGATTTATGTTCTTAATTTCCCTCTGCTCCCATCTCCGGAATGTGTCTCTAAAATTTTGTTTTCTGATTACTCCACCATAATGCATTCCTAGACTAGCACAAATACCCACGTACAGTTTTGTCTCAGTGGGGACTTGATGAGAGCTGTAGAGACGATAGTTTTGCCTGTCATCAAAGACGCGATGCCTGTCTGTGTATTTTTGGTTGGATGAAATATAATTGCTCTTCTGGTTGGCATTGATAAATGGTGTTGACTGGAGTGTGTTGCTTCAATGAATGACGTGTAGCATGTGCTGATTTTTGACTGTAAAACAGTGGAAGAAAGTAGATTATTAACCTCTTGCAAGGACGTGAGAATTAGACACTATAAAAATATGGGAGTAAATAAAGGTCTTGTGCTCCTTGGTGTTGAGTGATGATGAAGTTTCGTAAAATTCTTAGGTTAAAAAGATTCAAGCTCGATTCATGCTCCCAGGACAGGATGTGTGCTTATTTTTGGTGCTACATATTACAGAAAGAAATGAAGCTAAATTATCATGTACAATACCCCAAGAACTTTGGAGATGAATCAAATTTATTCATAATCTTCCTTTTTTTTTTTTTTAATGGAAAACTGACATATCGCAGCACAGATGTAATTGCTGTTTCAGAATTAGAATTGGGATGTACTAAATGTCCTTGGTTACATTTTGGTCCAAGTTCTGCTTCATTTGAATAAACAAACTCTGGAAGGGTTTTTGAGTAAGTGATTGAAAGGTAGAGTTCAGAATTACCTTGCCATTTCCAATAAGAAATATATTTCAAGCTCTCTCTCTTTCTGCCTGCAGTGTTTGAAACATCGAACCCTTTCTCTTGTGGCTCTGCAAATGTTCTGCCTAATGCTCATTTCCTTCAGTGTTTGATTTTGAAACTTATTTCCTAATGATTTGTGACATTTTTCTATGCTTAAAAATGCCTTTTTGTGTGTGTGTGCTAAAATTTGTCTTCAAATGCTCTTTTTTTTCCAGAGTATTTTGTGATACTGAGTTCAAAATGATGGCCAAAAGGGGCTTGCAAATGCCTGTTTCCCAACGTGAATGCAATACCTGCTGGCTTCCTTTGTCTTTATTTTTTTTCTAGAAATCTTCCTTACAAACACATTTCCTGTATGCAAGAATTTCCTGAAAGGCCACAAAAATGGTGCTTGATACAAATTGAGTCTTCTGTTGCTCACTTAACCTCACTTAAATTGTTCTCTGACTTCTCCTAAGTAAGATGATTTCATTTGTTATATTCATTTTGCTTTACACTTGGGGAACACTGCAGATCCTGACATAACTAAAATGTTGGTGATCAGCAAGAATGTAGTTTTTGCCAGCTGATTTTTTTTTTTTCCTTGTCTTTCATGTGCCACTTGGATTTAGAATGTTTTTCACATTTACTTACATAAAATTCCAGATATGTCTTGTGGACCTACCAATCTTTTGAGGCTTATCTAATGTTCAGGTTCAAAGCATGAAGAGAGTCGGAGGAGAGAAACTGTGTTTCCAAACATGTTAAAATAATGAGTCATTATCTTTGGGATGCTGAAAAAATTGAAACATTTGAAATAATAGCACTCAAAATGCTCAGGGAACTAGAAGGAGATAGTGTGGGCTGTAAAGAATTAGACGTACCTGCCTCTATTGGGCAACATCTGGGCAGAGGGTTAAAAACCCCCAGTATACAATTTAGGCATTTGTAAACACTTAGAGGGAAGAAGAATGTAGAATGATACCAAGAATATAGCTATGAATAGCTGAATGGAAATTAAGGAAGAATAAAGCAAACTAATTCTATTAAACCTCAGTCTTGGGAAATGTATTAGAATTAGTAGCCTCTTTGCCTGGGGCATTTAAGCTTAGAGTGGAAATTGAAGTGCCAGATCATTTCCTACAGTATGCTTTACAAAGGCAGAGGAGATTATCTTAACGATCTCTTGTCCTGAGGCGTTTCTAAGTTAAACTTCTTTGTTCATGTAAACATAATGCTTTGAAAAAGATGAATATTTATATTTCTCTGTGTCCTTTTCAAATATATGTTGATGTCCAAGACCCAATAGCAATGTAAGTATTTGTGTTGGCAGGTTAGAAGGATATGGCATCAAAACTTGTTCCTTTAGGAACAGTGATTGTGCTTATGAGCCTCTTATATGGAAACCTGATGGATGTGACATAGAATTTGAGCAATGGGTGATGGCAGGTGTGTAGGTGAACCACACACTTGAACTTGTTCAGTTTATAGCAGTTTTTGAGTTAGAAGTCTTTGGGGCACAGCTGGCCAAAAAAAATTCTAAGGAAAAGCTATATTAAAAAGTAAATATGTTGTCTCATGTGGTTTGAGGACATCCAATCATGATGTGATTGATCTCATTGGTACCTTTTCCAAGAATTTCCATCCTTAGCCTTATCCCTTCTGGTACTACTCACGCTATTGATCACACATTGCAAGTCAATCACAGGTCAGCAGCTACTAATTTGCAAATGTCCCTGCAGTCCCCAGAACTCCTGAAGCTCGAATGAGTAAATCTGAGTGCCTTCAGCTTAATTGCAATGGAGAAATATAATAACCAAGGCATTGTCCAGGGACCATGAGAAAGCAGCCAAGTCAGAGCGCCAGCAAACCCTTCCTTACATGACTGCTTGTGTGTATTCTTAAAGGCCACTTTGATTAAGTAATTTTGAATGTGTTGCTTTCTAACGCTGAGATTTTTTTGTTCTTTGGTTGTGTTTCTGATGTAACGGTCTCAGTATTGTCTGTATAGTGCATATCTGGGCTGCAGAGCTTTCTATGACCTTGGAAGAAAAGCGAGAACTTTAGAGCCATTTTTTGGTTTAGTTGCTCTATGTATTCCAGCACTCGCCTCTTTTATATTGTTTAGTCTGTAGCAAATGTGCATACAAGTTCCTATAATTTGAATGCAAAGCAGCTTGTGAAAGTAGATAGAAATAAATGTGTTCAGTTTGCATTCAAACGCAAAAGGAAATTATTCAAGACAAATGCCACACCACAAATTGCATACAAGCAAACCAATGCATTCTTGTTTAGTAAGGGAGATTTCGGCGCTTTTGTAACACTGCCTGGCATAGCAGGGCAATTACACAGCTCCTAACCACCCACCCGTGAGCCCTCATTCTGTGAGCCTGAGCATGTAATTGAAAAAGCCACAAGTACATTGAAGAGCCACCTGTTTCCTCTTAGGATTATATAAGGATGTAAATATCTCACTTCAGAAAAATCTTAGGAACACACGCAAGTATTTGCTGATTCACAAACAATTTATCTCCAAGGTTACCTACCCTGAGCAGCAGTCGTATTAAAACACAGTGTAAAACACTTGGTAAGCAGCGTGGAAACCTCAGAAACTTGACATTGTCTCTCCCTTTGAGGCGTATCTGTGCTCCATCTCAAACACAGACATTTCCTTCCTCAGATTTTCCTGCCCTGCTCTTTCTTATCGCATATGAAAATCTATAAGGATTGAAGACACGTCAAGGGCACATTCCAGTCTGAAGAGGAGTCAATGAAGGCTGCTGGAGACAATCAACTTTCATTTCTTCTTGAGCAGGCTAAAACAAAATAGTTGCCCTCTGAATGAGGGGCAAAGTGTGTTTTCAGTGTCAGCAGCTGAAAACTTGAAGAACGCAGCTATTTTGAAAGGAGGAGTTTGAGGACTATTTTATGCACCAGGTCTGTGCTAAAGGGCAAACTTGCATTTTCCACAAATGGGACCATTATACTTTTTGAATAACACTTCTGAGAAGTGCCTTTTTAAAAGCTTCTATTATAACCATTTGAGATTTTTAAATAGGTCAATATAAACACACCATCTATGATTATCAGCTGACAAAAGCTTTGCCTGCTACGGACAAAAAAACTCAATATGAAGTTCAGACCTTCCTGTTAAAAATGATGAAAACAAACTTAACATACGTTCGGGAAAAATTCAAAGACAACAAAAAGCAATCATAGAATTGTGGAATATTTTGGGCTGGAAGGGACATTTAAAGGTCATCCAGCCCAATCCCTGCCATGAGCAGGGACATCTTCACCAGCTCAGGTTGCTGAGAGCCCTGTCCAGCCTGGCCCGGGATGTCTCCAGGCGTGGGGCATCTACCAAATGCTAAACGAAACAAAATGCTAAATGAACAGACTACTAATATATTAATGGCTTGTCTTAATCACAGAATTCAGTGACAAATACAGCAATGCTCAGGAGCAGCAGGAGGGTGCTGCTCCCCAAGGGCTGACGAGCTGGGAACCAAGGGATGTGGCAGGGCAGGCACAGGCAGTGCCCTCACTGACAAAGGGACAGTCCCACAGCTCCTGGACAAGGTGAGCTGAGCGTGTCTGGTGATGGTAATCAGGGTCAGGAGAAAGCTCAGGTTGCTACCGGGTTCATAGCAACGAGGTGGACCTGAAGTCAAGCCAGAAAGTCAAATTGGCGAGGAAGGGTTGGGTCCAGATCGGTGAGGCACAGGTGTAGCTGCTGCGTAGGTCAAGCACGGACCAAGGGAGAAGGCAGAACTTGGGTGCAGGTCCATGGTCACAGGTGCTGCCTGCTGAGGGCTGGCCCTGGGCAGCTGAACTCCAACAAAACACCGGCAGAAATTAAGCAGTGCCTTCACTTCCCGTGCAGGATTTAATTCATAAAAATAACTCTTCGAGGACTGACACACAACAAAGAGAAGCTCCAAATACCGACGTCCATTAATGTTTGTGGTTCTTGTCTATACAGAGGGTTTCTGCTGCCTTTCATCAGCATGACATGCTCATCAAAGAAAACTCCTTTTATTCCCATTTGATTACTATTGCGGTTTTAGACCAGGAAAAGAAAGTTTAGAGATAAAAGCAGACTGTCACTACTGAATGTGAGTTTTTTCCCCCTCTCTCTGCTTTGATGGATCTCAGTGAGCTTGACTGAAGTGACAAATTCAATGCACAGGCCAGACTTGTTCTGTCATTTCATGGTCTTGAACACAGCTTTTTATGGTATGACTTCTTTTTCAGTGGTGGTTCCTTTATAGGGGCCACTTCATTCCTGCTGTTGCTGTGTAATGTCTAATTTTAGCAACACTCATGAGCTGACCTCAGAGCCTTTATTGTTCAAACTGGATTTACACCAGGAGCAGGGGCAGAATCCTTAGCTCTTGCATGGTTCAGGGCCTGTAAACGGGGCAGATCCTCACAGATAGCCAGTGTATGTTCCTACTGCTTCTGATTCAGCAGCAGGATTTTCCCAAACAATCTGACCTTTCATAAGAATTTTAGGTGAAACAGAAATAACATCAAGTTACAGCAGTCTTGGTGTCATGGTAAGTTGGAAGCTTTCAAGCATGAAGCCGAATGGCTGTCTCTAATATGGTGATTTTGGTTCCATCCATCCATATATTTCTCGTATCAAAGGGCCTTTTTTCCTGCTTAACCTAAGGATTATTTTTTCCTACTGGATACAAGTAGAAATTGAAATCTGAGGCCATTTAAATGTTTTCTTTTTGCATGTCATGCTTATTTAGGGCTATGGATGAGTAGCAGGGTGAAGATATCTTAGTATTTTCCAGTACTGTTATTTCAACATTTGGGGGTCAGGAAGTGGGGAGGGAAACATGGAAGAGGATTTCTATCATACTCCTTATTCCTACAATGAATTTTTTTTCTTCAGAGCATTAGCCTCTGACTGCATAACCTCCATTTATGTCTCCTTATGTATGATGATGTATGACTAATTCAGTGAGTTTCTTTATTTCTTTTGCAGCATTAGGCATAAAACAAGAGAAAAAAAGATAGTTACGGACTTCTTATCAAATATGTTAAACTTTACATGCGTCTATTCGAAGCACAGACATCAAGTTTCTTCGTTCCTTTTGCAACAAACCGGGCATATTGTAGACAAAAATACCCAGGCCTGCCTTTTTCAGAGTATAAGGTGTTTCAGAAAGATGAACCCAATTTGAAATTAAAAACGGCTCTGAAATTGGGTCCATCTTTTTGAAACACTGCTGAGCAATGCGTTTGTTCTGCTTCACGATCGAGTTAGTCATTATTGACGTATTTCGTTTTGGAACTGGCGTTCAGAAGCTTATAACTTTCAAACTTAATTCAGGAGATACCGTTCCTTCTCCTTCCCACCTTCTAAGGTGGTGACAAATGTCCAGGAACAATGAGCAGAACAACCTCCCGATGTGTCCGGGCTCAGAGCAGTCGGACCGAAGCTCCACGTCTCACGTTCCCACCCTTCCCGATTAGCAGACCAGGATTAAGTGTCAAGGCTGGCTTTTTATCACAATGAAGTGTGAGATTGGAAATGCCAAAAATGTATTCTTATGTAACGGCTGGTATTTCAGCTGATGAGCTAAGTAAGCCTGATTTATGGTTATTTCTACCTGGGTATTAATTTCTGCTTATAATAGAAGCACCAGACATGTGCTGTCCATTGCTGCTGAATGCAGCTTTATTTCATGTCTCAAAGCCAGCTCCTAGGAAGTTGGATTTGTCACATCTTGGATAGGAGGATTATCTTCACAAGAATATTAACCCTGTAGCTGAAAATTTCTGGTTCTTAGATTCTGCTTCTTGTTTCTTCATACATTACTTATTTTCTGGTGGAGAGACTGTATATTTGCATTACAGTGTGCCTTTTTTTTTCTTTGATACTATTGCCTACATTTTGTGGAGATGTCCTCAGGTTACTTTTAAACTACCTGTTCAAAGCATATCCCAGAAGGGAATGCGATTCAACAGGAGAAACCAGTGCAATATTTAATGAATTTATTCAGTTTCGTTTGCAGCGTATCTGGATTTTCAGTGGCTGCACTGCTAAGGATGCACAGTCCTTGCATCCTAAAGCCAGGCTGCTCTAAGTAGGTGAGCATGCTGGAGAGGTGACAAGCATGTTGCTTTCCATTCTTATTCCTGGAGATTAAAATTTCCTTCCTCTAGGAGGGAACAGAAAATTTATTAAGAAAGGTTCCCTCCTATCAGCTGTGTGTTTGCTTTGACAGTGCAGTACATGATGTGAGGAAATTCTTCCTTGCTTTGTAGTTTCCCCAAATTATCACTGAAGGCTCTTGCAGTGTCAGGGCATCCTTTTCATGCCACTTTGCTTTAAATATAAATGGATTAAGCAATAACATTAATTGAAATGTTCTATGCAGGGGCATGTCAAAGAGGATTTCACGCATAACAGCAATACTGCTTGTATCTCATCTGGCACAATGACCTCTCTGGTTTGCAGGGTTGGAGCTTTATCTTTTGGCACTAGTTCCTAGTTTTGTTAGCCTTAGGCCTAAAGGACCTGAAGCCTCTAATGTTGATGGCTTTGAGGAATTTAGCTGTATGATAGAGCCTGCCCAGTGAAAAGGTGATTGCTTTGCTTTCTGTTCTCAAGCTGCAACATTGGGGGTCTCAGCTGGTGCTTCTCCTCTGCTGACACAGCCTGGAAGTGGATAAGTTCTTCAAACTGGTTCTGAACTTATTCCAATTATCTGCAAGTCTTGTTGCAGTAACACTTCTGGCAAAGATTGAAGTTACAAATTTGAGCTTGCTGTGAGTGGGTATAGAAATCTTCTTATACTACTCCCTGTATAATAACATCAACTTTTCTTTTGGTGTACTTCTGTAGCAGTTGCTAGGGAAGTACATAAAGAGATTAGCACCGTATGGGTAATCTGTAACTTAGAAACTGTTCTCAGGGTTTTTCAGTCTCCTTCATTAACTGTTACGTGACCAGTTGGATTCCTATGAAATACACGCTGCTGGAATCATCTTTACCCCACCCAGGCAGTGTAGTTGTTGGTACAAAAGATTGTATGAGAGCAAGAAACATTTCAGCACGACTGAAACAACAGTACAGTGATTTTTTTTTTTAAATTTTATATACATGATGTTCCAGTTTTAAGCTTGATTCCAGGTGCAAATATATTCCATCTTCATCTTAATACACATTTTCTGAAACTGATAATCACATCATAGTTACTGTGTGAGAAAGTGGCACTTTTTAATTTTTTTCTAGATAGTTGATCTCTGGCATAGTTATTCAACAAAGCTCAGCCTTAGCCTCTTCTGTATTGGTATAATGCCAACAGTCATCTTCTCAGCAAAATATGTAAATTTCTGTTCCTGTTTAACATGGATGCCTTGGGTCTGATGGTTTCCTCGTTGGGATATATGGGGATAGCAGCTTCAATGTTTTACCATTGGTTTTGCAGTGGCTTTCACCCAGCATTAGCACAAATCACTGCAAAATGCAACATTCTATTGTGGAAAAAGAATTCAGAAAAAATTCATCAGAATTTAGTTCACACAAAAGACCTGAGCTGTGTCTGATGGGTCTACAATGAATTATGACTCACCTCCAGATGTTTTCTCGGGTTTTTTTAATATTTTCAGTGAAATTCATGTAACTGGAAACTGTATTTGGCACTATTGAGTCTCATTGCCTCATATTGCTACTCGTTAAGATGTAAAATCTTTTTTTCATACAATTACTGAAGTCTACTTTAAATATTAAACAGGATTTTCTTTTTTTTTTTAGCTACACTTAAATCAGAAGGCTATTGCTCCTGGCATTTGGAAATAAAAGAGTGCATTTTTTTACACTTTTATTTGTCACTACTCAGCCTTCTTTTTTAAATGGAGATAAGGAAACGAGGGTAGATGCCTCTTTCCCCATCAGTCAGCCATCAGGATCAGATCACTAGATTATTTAGTCGTCTTTGCTTTTAGACAATACGCTTCACCAGCAGTGGTTGATCTGGGTTAATTGTCTATCAGACCAGCTAAAATTCTGGGAATATTGGAAAAAAAGTTAAGTTTATGGCTCCTGATCTTGATTGATCTTATATACTATCTGTTTTTTACATAAAAGGTACCACCAATACTCTCCAGCTACAGGAAAAAGTCTTTCCTGAATGGAATTTCTGGAGGGTAAACCAAACAGAAGACATGAACACAAGTGCCATACAGAGATGAAGGGCAGGATGATTAGTGGTAAATTATTGGAAATAGCTTGCCGAGTTTATTCAGTTTTGTATCTGATAGCCATCAGTGCCATACATCAGGACTTGCAGACTATTCAAATGACTGTGAGTCATCTTATGAACATGTTAAATATTCTTTGTTGGGATAATGGGTTGTCAGCCAGGACGGAAGGGATTCATAGGCTCTCATTTTCTTCACGCTTAGGACAGAATCTGCCATGGCATTTGTCTGAGTCAAACTGACGTACAAGGAAGCTCCGGAGCAGAATTTCTAACTGAAGAAACCAGGGTTTGCCTATTTTGCATACGGATTGATGCATATGTTTAAAAACTTAACTGAGAAAGAGCACAATGTCAAAAATACAGATGCAGACTTTGCCAGTAGACAGACTGCAGCTGGCACATGTTGTATTTGCCCTTGTATGTGCATGCCTGAAACCATCCCAGGCACTATTTGTAGGGCAGATCACAAATTAAAATCCCAAAACTTGTTCTACTACAGAAAAAAAGTGTTCTGCAATTCGTCATCCCATGAAGCACATACACATAGTGTGTTGCTTCTTATTTCACCAAAGAGCCTATTTAGTTTCTTAGGTTGCAGCATAAAGTTATTCTACATTTTACTGATTTTTGCTACTTTGTCTTCATGTAATTTCTGCATAAAATAATTCCCTTTGGCTGATTGATTCAGGAATTTCACTGTCGCATTTGAGGCATGACATTTGAAAACGCATATTAATGGACTTTAAATGTGTTGTTGTAAGATTTAAAGTGATTTTTTTTTCATGTCGAGGTGGAGCACTAATACTTCTTCGGGTACAATCTAATGCCCCTAGAAATAATATTTTAAAGTTTAGTAATACTCAGGGCTATGTTCCCCTTGTAATTGCACCACTAAAAGAAAAGCAACGTGATTTCTGCAGGCTGGCCTTCTCTGCAATAACTTTTGCAACAGACAAAAGCGGTGCCAGAGCAGACGAATAGCTCAAATGCAGTAAAAATCCAGCTGCAATGGTCTGGAACGCCATCTCTTCTGGGCTCCAAGTGCCTTTCTGGCCCAGTATGTCCCTCTGCCCTGGTTCTGCTGTGAATTCCAAGAGCTGTCTTGCTCTCACACCTGTGCAGGCAAGTGAGAGAATGCAATCAGTGGCTTAATTGCCTTCCTGAACTGTTTGTATTATAAAATGGATAGTTCCTCTTAGAGCTGAGTTAACAGGTATTTGTTAAAAGTCCAAATTGGGAAGTGCAAGTATTTATTTGAAATCACCATATTACTGTGTATCTACCTTTAAGAAAACTCACATTCATGCTGTTAATTGGTATTTGGCTGCTAGTAAGGTCAGCTGTTTGAGTTTTGAAATTAAAGGTTGCGTTCACCAAGGTGCTGTTTGCAAGTTGAACTTTGGTTGTAATGTCTCTGCTCATAAAACATGGGAACTGTTCTCCTAGTGCACTGTTCATCATAAAATCCTCCTACTAGAGTTTTAACGTTGAAGTGTGTGGTTTTTCGTATTTGAGGAACTGAAGCGAGTTTCACTTGATGACTGCGCAGCAGAGCTCACCTCATGCAAATGGAAGGAGCATCAGTGAGCTCCTTGTTATTATAACATGTGCCTCTCAACCGAGACAGCAAGATCCTGATTCCAGGTGCTGCATTGGTTACGATGTGTGCAGCAAACCAAAAATGATGTGAGCCCATGTCCCACACTGAAAACAGAAGGTATGAAAAATAGCTCTTTTTTTTTCTTACAAGCAGGGCGTGAAACGCTTTTAGTGAAGAATAAATGCAGACCAGCAAAATGACATTCGCACGGTCTCTTCACCACCACCGTGCATTCAGCTCTTCAATGGCACTACAAGTTAGGAGTGGGAATTATATGCTGCGTTTGTATTTATAAGTGGTGATAAATTACTAATCATATCAACAATTAGCAAACAGCTCACCTGGTAAAAAGAGATGTAGTCAGACAGCTTCTGCAGACTGTCACTTGCTCAAGGACAAATGATGTGCTTTATAGGACAGATGCTGGCTTCAGCCAGAGTAATTAGAGAAAATGTAGATGAGAGCTGTATGTCTGATGGAGTTACCCTCCACTGTTGCTCTCAGAGGGCTCTCTTGAAAATTGGATCTGTAATGGATATTATGCAGATTTAAAAGAAAAATTGAAACATGCGACTTTTTTATCTGCTTTTGATGTTACATTCAGCTGCTTTCATCTCAGAGGATAAAAGTAATTGAACAATAATCCCAAAGAGAGTCAAATATACAAATCAATAAACTGCTCTCACAGGAGAATTTATTTTGATGAGTATGCTGGTACCTAACGCTTCCCCAAGCTGTTAGGTTTCCATTAGGTGGTCTTGTAATCTTTAATACAGATAGCGCTGTCTAGATTGGAGAGCGCAGACAATGAATACGGCAGATATGCTCTCTGAACAGCACTAAACACCAACAGCTTTTTACCTCCTTTGATTGACATCCTAAATCTTAATTGAGTGCTGAGAGCCAGCTACTGTCTTTTACTTGTGTGTTCTTTTGGGAAGTAGAATGAAAGCAAAGGGCTTGTGCTTCTGTTAGATGTAGTAGTGATGTAACCAGTGGTTAGGCAAGGTTCTTCTGTTGAGCTTTTAGTATCTCGGCTCTGATGTGCAGAGGAATTTTTGGTCCTTTGTATTCCTTTTCTTTGCAGTGTTTCCAGTGATCTCTGATCTTATACTATTATTTTTTTTTAAACAATGTCGTATGCACTCGTTAACAAATATTTTGGTAGTCCCCCTGACCTTTGTGTGAGGTGCTGTGATAGGCACACAGAGAAAGGGAATCCATGTTCCAGGTTCTTAAAGTCTAAATATGAAAACAAGTTAAATGTTACTCTCTTGTACACAGCTTTGACTAGGTTTGGCTACACAGGGAGTTTGCCTCAGAATATGGATTAAGTCCCTTTCCATAACCCAGACTGTGATGCAAAGAGAAAACAGCAGCAAGGGTTGAGGTGGAGCAGGTGGTACAATCTGTGGTCTGAAACTTTGCATGAACCTGTGTAAGAACCATCTCTTTAGGGCTTGTCAAACTTTGTCGTTTTGGCTGAAAATCTTAAAGGTAAGTAGACCTTGTGCATAGTGACTACTTCAGAAATCTTCAACCATTTCCAGGAAGGAGACTAAGGGACACAAGCTTTGCTCATGCTTATTTTATTTTTAAGCTTAAGTCTA
Source organism: Pampusana beccarii (assembly GCA_013399365.1). NCBI lineage: Eukaryota > Metazoa > Chordata > Aves > Columbiformes > Columbidae > Pampusana > Pampusana beccarii. The sequence goes on from VWYH01000616.1 coordinate 148,767, forward strand.
CTTCTTTTGGAGGAAGCAACTGATGTATCTCAAAGGGTAACTTTTCCTTTTGGAGTGAGTATGTGGGGGATTTAAGGTTTCTTTTTCTCCCGTAAATGTGAAAATCCACCACGATTTGTGTGATCGAATTAGATGAAATGGAAAAATTACAGTCCATGTGTATGCAGTAAAAAGCTCACAGATGGTAGCAGCTAAAGTTTCAAAAGACTTCAGTTGCTCCAAGTCACTCTTATCCTGTCCAAAGTTAAATTTGATACTAGAAATGAAAGGATATTTAATCCTCTAGGGAAAAATGTTTTCCCTGCTGTGCTCAGTCAGTCTGGAGGAGAAATCTGCTGGACTTGAACTTAGAGCTGACGAGATGTGTTGGCAGAATGGAAATGGGAAGTGGGTTTAGAGAGGAATTGAGAGGAGAGATTGGGCAAGTAGGTGATTGTGTATGACAGCTGGACATGAGAGCAGGAGAGGGAGCTGGGATGTCTCTTGAGGATGAAGGAGGAACATATGAGCAAGGTCTGAGACTGAGACCCAGTGGCTGACAAGGGGTGGGGAACCCAGGTTGATGAGGAGCTGCAGTCCCTGAATGAGTGGACTGGCATGGGCTGGCAACTCAGACTGGACTAAGAAGTCCCAGGAACAGATGTAGCTGAGGACTTGGAGAATGGAATAAGTGCTAGAGTAGAGAAAAGACTGGGACGAGGTAGGTAGAAGAAAGAGTGATAGTGGAGGGTATGGAGCAAGGAAGAGTGAAGGAGAATAACAACAGGTGGTCGGCAGAAAATGTTCTTGACCATAACCAGAGTTCAGTCTTGTGATTTCTTTTGCTGCCCACTGGTAGGTGAAGAATAAATGTCTGCGATCTACTGCTGTCTGCTGGTCAGGCCACTAGACAGTTCCTGCATTGGCAGAGTGTGTTGACACTTGCATTTGTTTTAGGTTGAACTAAAGGTGTTTTGTGTGCTCGGGGAAGGCAGTGTTTCTGTGGGGAAAAATACTATTTCAATATAGTGGTCCATGGGCAAGAGGCCCAAAGATTCTTGGGTACTGTGGTGGTCAGGCCTGAACACATGTGCTTTTAACCTTAAAGGGAGGTTTGGGCTGCCATAAGACACCAGGGTATTGGAGGAGTTTGCTGGGCTATTTTTGAGTCCCCAGATACCATAGACACACAAAATCTCTAGAAGTCCTTGAGCACAGTGCATAGGCACAAATCATACAAAATTCACCTTGTCCATGCAGCCTTAATCCTAACTGGACCCAACTCTTGATTGCTTCACTTTGTAGCTGTGATGATCTTGGATTTTAAGTTTCACAGGAGATTTTCTGAAGATTAAGAGGGAAGAGAAAGTGGTTGTATCTGTAAATCTTGAGAGAGTAGAGCTGAATGGATGCCAGTTGGAGATGCCTGATGTTTCTAATCTTCTGCTTCTCGAGATAAATTACAACCATCTAGGGAGCGAATGCTAACACATCTCTGGTAGGAATATTGTTATTATAACAGCAAAGCAGTAACTATTTTTCTCTGCCCTTCTATCTTGCCCTCTGCTCTGAACAGAAGGAAATCATTAACAGCTGGAGGACAACCAACCATCAAACTGACTTTTTCAGCACTTGTTCTAGGTAGGAATATTAGAGCAAAATGATATTAGGAACACAGTATTTTCTTTACATAAATTCAAAGGTGTATTAAAAAGAACAAAAAGTGTGTCTCACCGTAAGTGCTCACAACTTGCAGACCTGTGGTGCCAAGTTGTGACAGTAGATACTGGAATGTTTCAGTGACATATTAACAGATCTTTTCTTAGAAACTCTTAGCTTTCCTTAACATACTTTCAGCAAATGGATTTCCAATAAGCATCTGCCTCCTTTCTCCTTTTTCCATTTCCAAATAAACTCTTTCAGGGCACAGTGGTGCATTTGTGTAGAAATGGCTTTGCTGAGAAATTGAAAGGCAGGATCTGGATCAGTTCCCTGCACGAGCTTTGCAATATCCCTGAAAAGTGTCATGATCTGTATTTGGCGCCCAGAGCATTGCTTAAGCTAGTGAGGGGAAAACTAATCTCTCGCGCTTTCATTGGCAGCACTGTCTCATAGACTGATCCTAATGGGGTGGAAATGAGCTCAGCTGCCTAATTCTGTTAAAAACATAGGCTTTTTTTCACACATGAATGCTCGTCTGCTTCCTTCTAGCCTTGTTGTTATAGCCATGGCAGCAAAGGATCAAACCGTAGTTGCTGAAAACAAAACACACAGCTTTTTTCCACTTCACTTCTTTTTCTTTCTTTTCTTTTTTTTTTTTTTTTAATATGTAGTAAGAAATGGCCAGTGCAAGAAGCAAATCACCCAGGAAAAAACAAACAAAAAAACCCCAACAAAACCAACCAAAACCCAAACATTCTGAAGCTTGAAGATCTTGATGTGGAGAAATGAGACTTTCCCTAACTTTTAGGGCATGACTAACTTGCTCGTTAGCATTGCAATTTTAAGTAGTGCTGTAAACCTTGTTTCACTGTATTTCACAGCCCAAAGCTGAGAGCAATGCAGCTCCTGAACCAGATATGGCTCTTTGCCATCCAGCTTCTCTTCAGCTGGGATCCATGTGCATGGAGACCTTCAATCCAAGATCTTCCATGGGCTGTCCCAGTTTTGTCTTGGAGCTGTTGGTTGTAGTAACACACAGCTCGTTGGTCGTGGGAAATCTGATTTCCTAGCTAGTGAAAAACCAGCTCCCTGCTACTACCTGTGAGAGATAAAGAAAGCAAGCAGAGCTATAAATCTGCCTCTAGGTTGGCATGTGCCTGTAAATGAGGAAATGACGATTTTTTCTCATATAGATGGTCCATAGCTATACCTTTAGGTCCATTAGAATTGACCTTCTTGTGCTCATTAAAACCAGGGCCCAGATTTTTAGTTACAAGATAATATATCAGTATAGGGAGGCTTAAAAACTGAACACCAACATGCTTTGCAACTATATATGTCATTATTACATTGTTCATCTTTTCCCCCCCAAAAAAGCTGCAGGAAGTTTCCTTATGGTACATTCTACGTCCAAACTCTGCGGGGTTGGAGATGTTCTTTAGGCAGGCCTGGTGTGTGCATGTGTGTGGGCATACACACAACCTCATGCAGTCGTGTCCATTGTAAGGGACCTCCACGACTAGTAATTAAATTGGGCTAGTACTCTTGTAAAACTGTAGCTGGCTGCTAATTGCTTGCTTTGCTATGCAAATGAGCTAAGAAGGGGTTTAAAGGATGTATCCAGGCCTGCACAGCACATAGGGATTAGGGAATGGGAAGCTACGGCTCTCCGTTAGAAGGTAGTGTTGAGCAAAAGAGAACAGCAGTGATTTGGTATTCTTTGGTGAGTAAACCTACTTCTTGGGGGTTTGTTTAGGGGCTTTTTTTTTTTTCCTCAAAGTTTATGGAACAAGTGATCTGAACTTCCCCTGAGGGATTTTTCGTGGATGAAATCAGCTTTCCTGTGAGCCTAGCAGAGAGTTCCCCAACTCCCTAACCCTCCTGTAGGAGCAGTTCCCTGGCTATTGCAGATTCACACCTCCCGCAGTGTGGAGCAGAGAACACGGAGCAAACCCCGAGCGTGTCTGGTGATAGAAACCTGTAGCTGTACAGTGGGGCCATGCGGCAGCAGGGAGGTTGTGGGTATTAGGAACAATTTGGAATCATTTAGAATTGAGTAATTTTCTAAGTGGTCAACAATTTACATAAAGGAAAAGGAAAGGAAATGAAAGGAAAAGGAAAGGAAAGGAAAAAGGAAAGGAAAAAAATAAGAGAAAGAGAAATGACAAGATGCTGCTGAGTTTACAAAGTTATACTTGGGCTGAGAGAAAGACTTAGATTTCAATGAAACTTTCAATAAATGTGTGTTTGTGGGTATTAACCAGGCCACTGTAATCCTGATGCTATGGCCTGTGTGTTCAGATTACACTAAGAGCCCTTGCTGTGTTAGAAGCTACACTCTCTTTATGGGCTTGACAGTGTTTCTGAAGAGCTAGTTTATCTGTATTTTCTTGTACATAATGCCTGTATTGAAATCCTTTAAGAGTATTTTCTTAGTGGCACGCTCATCAGATATAAATGGTCTTAAAGTAGTGCTGGTCCTGCCCCCCGCACTCTGCTCTCCTTGCACTTTCCTCTGGCATCAAGTTATTCTGCTTTATTTTTGTTTGAGTTAAAAGTGCAACCGTATCCTAGGAAAAGGGCAATTATTGGGCTAAATGCAGTGCATTGATTTTGTTCAGAGCAAACTTGTATCTGTTCTCCACTATCCCAAAGAGTGTCTATAGCGTTTGGAAATGAACATTTGTTCAAATATGTACATTCACATAATAGCTAACCACCCGTGGCATTAATGGCATCGCATTGCTGACTTCAACACTCTGGTGGAAGGAAGACACGAGCATGAAATTAGAATTAAACAGCTGGTCATAAATTGTATCTAGACCTTTTCTAAAAATGTGTTTCTGGAATGCGTTGCAACCAGTACTCAGCTGTGGGAATGTGAAGGTCTCTTGGTCTAGCTGCGGGAATAACTGGGAAAAGAAACTGGTTACCATAGAATTACAGTCTCTGTCCTCTTTTCTACTGGCTGAATTTCCAGCTGCCCACTCCTGCAAACTCCCCATTTGTCTAACCTTGTTGTTGTGATGGTGACATATTCTACTTTACTTCAAGTAATTATCCAGTCTCTGCATTCCTAGCAATTGCAGATGTGGCTGTTGTTTCTTCTGCCAATATGACGTGCTGTACAGAGAAAATCCCTTTAGATGTCATCAGGTCCAGGGAATCAGCTCGTCCGCATCATATAGAGGTTCTTCACTTATGACAACCCACGTCTGGTGACAAAGGGAGTTACTGCTGCTCCTGAATCTTGAGAAAAACGGACAAGTCTCAAGTGGGTTAAGGCAATTAGGACACTTCAATAGTGTCTGCAAAGCCAATGCTTCATCAGCTGCTGGCTCCTTCTGCTAGACTGAGGAGTTCCACTGGAAATTGTAATTTTTAATTTTTTTTTAAAGACATGTTTCAAAAGAACGTAAGAGAATTTATTGTGCAGATTGCACAGACATAAGAGGAAGCCACAGCTACAAACAAGGGAAAGACAGAGCAATGCTCTTCCTGCTGCTCAGAGGAATTCAACAGACCCACGACTGTGTAGGGGAAGCCCCTCTTTTAACTACTATTTTGATTATCTTATTTATTTATTTTTATGAAGATAATTTATGTTTTGGCAGGAACTAGCTTACATGTTTCTGTAATCTCTTCCACCTATTCCATTTGAAGATAATAGCCGAAATAGACAGAGGAAGAGGTAATACAAAGAAATGCACACGCACAATAGGAAAAACAAACAGTTAAAATAAATATTTTATTTACGCATCAGAAAATTGTAGAAAACACACGTTTTACTTTTGTTTGACAAAAAACAAGTGGTTTACCTGCTTTGTGATCTCACTTTCATTGGCATATTTAATTATGCTAATTAATGCTTTTGTATTTAATCATCAAAATGCTCAGTAGTGTACATTTTGTTCCCAGCCATGGAATACCACTGCTATGTGTATCCATGATAGATGTTTTTAATAAAACCGGTAATTACCCTTTATTGTTGTTTTAAATTATTATTTTTAAGTTTGTTAGGGAACAATAGCTTTAGGTAGAAGAGGAAGAACGCTTTCACTTTACCATTTCATAACGTAATGAAGAAATAAAATCCACTTAAACGGATGCTAATGACCCTTTTTTTAAAAAGTAGTGCTTAATTATCTTGAAGTTGTTTACAAGTGAAGGTTTGGCAGCTCTGCTCTGGAAGCTGGAGCCAGCACAGGTATGTTGTAGTTTCTGTGCATTTGGGTTGATTTTTCTTTGATTTTTTTTGTTTTTTTTTTTGTTTTTTTTTTTTTTTTTGTTTTGTTTTTTTTTTTATTTTTTTTGTTTTTTTTTTTGTTTTTTTTTTTTTTGGTTTAACATAGTCGAACTATGAGATCAGAGGCTGTTTAATGGGTTTTTGTACTCTATCAAATATTTTTCCCTTTTTTGTGGAAATCTGGGGTTTCTTGCAGTGCAGGATTCAAAGTAAAATTTGTGACTGAAGCAAAACCAGATTAATCAGAAAATGAAGTACATGTGCTGTGAACTGAAGTAAAACAGTCGCGTTACCTCTTGAGAGAGCTCAGCCCTTGGTTTATCTAAGCACATAGTCCTTTATCTAATTTATTTCATCTTTCTTTCATAATGGATTCATCTGTGTGGCAGGGCTCCTCCTCCTTCAATGCCATAAAACACCCTATTTAACATCATCAGCCGTAATGACACCTGTTTCTTTGTGTGTGATTGGGGTTTAGTTGATTGTAGGTATCACTACAAACAGGTTGGTTGTTCTGTAGCGATTTTATTGTATCTGCCTCACTCCTTTTTCCTATTCTCTCTGTTGAAATTCTTCTCTTACAACATGCCTTTCTGTATAACTGCCTGTTTTCAGCTTTGTGCAAACTGTCTTTGGAACAACAATTTCTGAAATGGTTTAAAAAAAAAAAAAATCCAAATATTAGGGACATATATTCTTTTCTGCAGAAAAAGGACAAAGCCAAAACACTTAAATAGTATTGGAAGCCTGGTGGACTCTGCTTAATCAGTGTTTCTGTCTGTCATGTCTGAAAAGGCTGAGATGTGATGGGCAGCAGCTGTGTGAGCTGTGACGCTCAGCACAGGAGCCCTGCCACCGACAGACACGCCGTGCGTCAGGGACAGACAGACTTGTCCGTCATTCTGATACGGCAGGTGTTTATTGAGCAGCTCTTCTGTCAGCATCTCTTTGAAGAGATGAACAGCACGCACTGTGGAGCTGGTTGTTTCATCCTCAGCCATCACACACACTTGAATTGTGCATTTAAGGTAAACCACTTGAATGCTTTTCTTCTGTTTATCTTCTTATGCTTTTTTTTGATAGGAAATATGTTTCCCTAGACTTGTTTCATCCTGTGGAAACTTAAGGAGGAAGAAGAGGAATAGGGAATAAAAGTGAGCTAGAGAAGGCTTCAGCTTCAATCTAATACCTGGAGTAAAATCATTGTCAGTCAAATTACTGTTTGTTTTTCCATATGTAGAACAAGAACGTCTTTGAAAAACACAAAGGACTTGACCATCGTTAGGACTTTTGTTGCCGTTGCATGAAAAGTGGCCACTGTCTCAGTTTATTGCGAGAGTGAAATATTCTGTGAAGTTCTCAACCATTCTATGATACTACCAAAATTACAATTTGTAAATTGAAACTAATTTAATTATTTTCTGGACTACAGAGAGGGGTCGTACCATGCTGGTGGTTGGGAGAACACAACTTTTGGCCTTACTATCAGCTACCAATGCACTCAGTCTTTTCCTTGTGTCCTCCCAGTCTGCCTGGGAAGAAGGGATGGGGACCTTATGGGAGTGCCCAGGTTGGTTGGTCTCCTCTGGTTGGAGTGGCTGGTGAGCTCAGGTGTGTTGAGGGCAAGCGGGAGGGATCAGACCGACACCTATTTTCCTTCTCTTTCTGTGCCAGAAGACATCAGTTCAGGCCTCCCAGAAAGCTGCTGTATCTGTCATGGTCATTTTCTTCCCTTTGTGCGCTCTCGGTCTCTGTAACCTACTGCTGGGAAACAGAATTTAATCAGTGGACACCCGCGCTGCTAATAAACTCTGTGTCCTGCTCTCTGTAGGGTCAGGAGACATGGGCATGGGGCCTCCAACAAGCACGGACATCTTCTGCTCAATGTCATGTCTTCAATGACAGCAACAATTTCTTGCAATTAGGCTCCTGCAGCAGGTTGTTAACCTGGGGGCAACACCTGATTGTCTCCATTTAACTTCACTGCTCAACTTGAGCTTCGTGTTCAAACCTCGGTGTGTTTCAACTTTGCTTCTTTTCCTCTCTGTTCTCGTCTTGATGGAGGGGTATATAGCAGAGACAATTGTTTTTAATAATCTAAATCAACCTCTGCCTTTCTACACCTCACCTTGAGCAAGAAAACTACAACGTACGAAATGAGATCTGTAACACTCAATAAGGAAAGAGCAAAACCAGCCATAGAAGTCAACTTTTTTGTAAATTTGTGGTAGCAGAAAATGTGTCTGAATGTTGCCGGTCACTGTTGGGTCAGAAATGTCTGCTCACCTGGACTAAGGACTGAGAGCACAGCTGAGAGATCGCTGGGAGAGTTTGTGGTTCTGTGATTCTGTTTCCATTTGGACCACTTATACATCACAAATACTTCAGGAAGGTTCCTGGGTGTTTGCAGCAGCCTACCAGACTAATGATGGGTATCAAACCATCAGTGGGAGATGCGGTATTAAAAAATATTGTGTGGTCCTTGGCTTTGATGTGAACTTTCAAAATGTAATTAATAGTTCAACCAGGCTGAAATAACAATACAGCATTTGCACAGCGAAATCCCAGAGACTGCAATTTTCTTTGCATGGGTTCAAGACTACTTTTAATAGATCAGTGGCAGCTCCTGCCTCCTAAGAATTTCCTTTGGTTTTTCCAGGGTATCAGGACGCTTAGAAAATTTCACTTTGGTTTATGCCTTCTTATGTATGATCTCTTAAGTATTCAAATTGGGCCATTTTCTGTCTTGCTTTGGTAGATATTTTCATATAGCTGAGGTTGAGGTACATGTTAGCAGCTTTTTGTACACTAGCCAAGTGAAAGGTTAATATTTTTCAGGTTGTTGTTTTTTTTTTTTTGTCATTATTTGGAAGCTGTAATTCCAAGAATACAGAAATGGAGAAGTTTGTCCAGTTTCAAATATTCACCACTACTAGAGGATTGTAGATCAATTCTAAACATTTTTTTCCTGTTTTTTTTTGGGGAAAATAAGTCATTGCAACGTTATGGAAGACAGGTGATGTTAGACAGTAGAATCTCATGGACAGGTACTACACACCTTTTGAGACTGTGCACTTACAAAGCTAAAACGCAGAAGGAATCAAATAGAGAAGGTAGGAGAACCACTGTCCTTTAAAAACAACAGTACAAAATCTCATCTTTGAAAATGTGTTTCAAAGGCTTACGCTGCAGAGGAAATCAGTGTGGCAACAGGAAAACATTTTCAAAATTACATCGTCTCAGTTTTTGGTAAAAGGAGATTGAAACTGAGAGAAGGGAGCCAGAGAGAATATAAAGCTTTCCAAATCCACCTTCTGTTTGTTGTTTTAATTCCAGTTTGGTTTCTTCCTCTCCGAACCTAAAGTTTAAATAGTTTTGATTTTTTTTTTTATTCTCCCTTTGCTCAAGAATCTCAAAGGCCATTAGATGTCAAGTCTGTGCTCGCAGTCTGGCTATGGGTGTTCCTGTGATCCGCATCCCCTTCCTGTGTTCACTGGGAACTATATAGCATCGTCATCTTGATTTTTTCATTGGACTGAAAAATCTCCCATTTTAGGATTATCAGCCTGAGAACAAACAGGTTTGGGGAGAAGGGGGTATATGCTGCGATTGTGTAGTGGCATCTGGACTACGTTTGGAATCTTTATTTTAGCTTCTCACCTTGTAACACAAAGTCATCTGCAATTAATAGTCCAGTTGCTCTATTGAAAAGATTGTGTTGCAAAACCAAACAGATGCCTCAGGGTGTATCTTAGAGCATTTACAGTAAAATTTTGAGTAGAATTAGAAACTGGTTCATACAAGGCAGCTTCCAAGACTTAAGGTTTTAGGTAAGAAAAGAAAGGGTAGATGTGAACAAGATGAGAAAGAAAGCTAAAAACCTGCAGATAATTTCCATAATCTGGGTTTTGGACATATGACTTAGTGAGATGATGCTGAATGAGAGTTGTTCTTTACCCACCAATAAAGTAAACTCATCTGACATCAATAAGCCAAACACTCTGTAATTACTCATTCATTCCATCGTGTGACTGACTTAAAGAAAATAACTGTAATTCAAAAAAAAAACAGTATAACATGGGAATGGAGGTTAATTGCCCTTTTTGGCTGCATCATTTTCTTGGCATGAAACATTTTTGCTGCTCCTCAGCCACATTCTGGGTTGGGGTCTGCACTTGATCACTTGGTGTAGTGGAGAGTTCAGGAGGACAAGCATCTGCATCTGCTTTTGGTTTTCTTTCCTTTTGATGCATTTTGGAAAGAGGCTTGTGCTTATGCTTAGCCTTGCAGCTTCAGAGGCTGAAGGATTTCACAGAACCGTTCTTTTCTTTACCTTATTTATCTAAACAATTTGTCCAGAAATGTTCTTTGCATGGGTTTATAGTATTATTATAGTAATTATCATCATCTAGTTCTAAGTATGTATGTGTATATTTATGCACGCAAACTTTCTAATTTCTAAATTATGTATTTTTGACATACATAGTACTAAAGAATCTCATTTAAGAGGTTTATTCTGGATGCTAAGCATATAACATGGCATAGAATCCTAGACCAGTGGCTAACTTTAGACCTCTGGTCTTTTAATATCCATCCTGTTTCAAAAGTGTCTGCATGTGTGTCTCTATAGAAAGGTTCAGAACAGTGTTCATTTCAGAAGTAGCTGTTTTCCCATTGAGAGTCACCAGGGGTATTTTTTTTAGAAGTAATATGGAATACGCTGGTTGTTACAGTGTGTTTTCTGCTTATGCATTAGTATGTTGAAGTCAGTAAGGCTGGTGCATGCTTTACTTTCAAGAATTACTAGAAGGCTTTTTCTTCACTTTAATTATCTTTCAAATAAGTGTAACTAGTATTCAGGAATTCTTGCGACTTCCTGTTGTTTCCATGAGTATGTTCTGTTCCTTTCATAGGCTGAAATCGTGAGAGAACATGAGAAGTGGGCGAAACACTAAATTTTGCTATAAGTCAAGAAACTCTGTTTGAAATTATGTATTTTCTAATTACCTTCCTTTGATATATATGGAGCAAAAAAGCAAACGAGCTACACAAGTTGAAGGAATGTCACATAAACTATGACGTGCAGTATTATTACCATCTGACATACCTCAAACTCTGGTTTTACTCATCATTCATTCTTTATATTTGCATGTCTAGCAGTGCATGCATTTATATTTTATATAAAAGGCAGAGTCTGTAGTCAGAACATCTGAGTTATGCTGTTAAAAATAAATTAAGGAACAGCAGGTGAAAATGAGTCCTACGTATGAATATTCAAACTGTATTTCAGTCAGATAATGTAGAAAGAATAATAAAGAGCAATGGAACTTTGGATGGGCCAAGACATTGATATGATCTGAAATAAAAGTTTTACTGGCATGAAACCAAGGTGATTCTGCAAACTTACTCAAGGAGTAGCATGACCTGCTCATGTGCCCCATTGCTAAAATATTTAAAAATTTAAAAAATTGTGGGGCCAGTAGCACTGGGATGTTGGAAGTTTAACAGGCAAGCTCTTAATCTTGATTCTTACACTTATGCTTTTGTTTTTTTCTTTTGAGTAAGACTGAAGAAAGCGTGACTTTCACACTACTTAACTGGGAGTCACGACGCCATTGTTGGATTCCTTGAGGTTTCACAGGAATCAGAAGCATGACCACTGATCAGGGCCCACAGGGGATTTTTAGGGAGAACTCAGGAACCAGAATACTCTTGTGGAGCTGACGTAAATGTCCCTATCACTTCGTAAAGACAAGAACATTCAGAACTGTGGAGTACTTGGTTATTCTGGCAAATGGAAAGAACCATATTTATGGATGACTGACTTATTTTAACGTCAAATTATATATTTATTTATTTATTATTTTTTTTTTTTCTTTGCTTGCTTCACAGATCCCGTCCATGGACCGCAAAACGTCGAAGTTGTTGACATTCGCTCCCGGCAGCTGACATTGCAGTGGGAGCCCTTTGGTTACGCGGTGACCCGCTGCCACAGCTACAATCTCACCGTCCAGTACCAATATGTGTTTAACCAGCAAAAATTCGAGGCAGAAGAACTCATCCAAACTTCTTCCCACTACACCCTGCGGGGTCTCCGGCCCTTCATGACCATCAGGCTGAGGTTGGCGCTCTCCAACCCAGAGGGCAAAATGGAAAGTGAGGAGCTGGTTGTGCAGACTGAGGAGGATGGTAAGTTATGCTGGGTTTCCGTGCTTGTTTTTTTGGAGGAAGACTTATATTTTCAAGTCATCAATAACAACCCTCTGTCCCTTGAGACTTGTAAATGGCTTCTGTGGACAGTGTGTGTATTATGCAAGTAAAATTTGTAGGTGTAAATAATTTCCATTTCCCTGAATGGCTTAGAAATGACAAGTGCCACCCTGAGCAGGTACCGAAGAGCAGGAGGTTTAATTCTATAGAAGTTGTGTGCTGAACTGCCCAGGACCCACAGAGCAACTTCCTTTTTCATATGGGCAAATGTAACCTGGGCATTAGTTGATTTTTCTTGTGCTTTCACATCACTATCCCAAAAAGAAGTATAACGTTTTCCTTTCCAGGGTGTAACTTATTCAATAATGGTCTTCTGGACATAGCATTATAAATACGTCTCAGAAGCTAAATTCACTTGGTGCTAACTCTTCCCTTCTTGATACGCAAGACCTGTTTTCCAGAGGTACTGATGGAAAGCTTTAAAGTGTTGTTGTCCCATCTGAGCTATTTCAGACCAAGGACTCTCACAGACTACAAGCCTCCATTCTCTCTATTGTGTTAAAAAAGGAGCGTTCTTCCTCTACCAGAGCTGGAAGGAGCTGCTGGCCTGAGTTTCATTCAGCTGAAAGTATCTCTTGCAGTCCAGTACATCATATAGGGGGGGCACATAAAAGGATGGTGGATCTTCCAGAAAAATTAACAGGGTTTTTATCAGACAGGCTCAGGAGTGCATTTAGTTAGTTATCTTCCACAGCATTAAAATTTTGCTTGAGTAGGTGGATTTTTTTTAGCCAGCCTTGTAGCCGCTATTAAATATAAATCTTAAATTGTTACTTTACTAAGGAAATCAATCTTTCGTATTGATAAAGGTGTGCAGCCCAGGGGCCTCTTTCTGCCAAGGTGCAATCTGGCTGTTGAGGTGGATGTAGCTTTGCTGTTGTGCGGGCAGAGGAGGACAAATTAAATTCCCTGCTGCTGCTGTGCTGTGTTGGAATAAGGACATACTGCAACTGGCTTCGTATTTTCATGGATTCTGATTTTATTTGTCACATAATAGTTAGGTTAGGGTGTTAACCAAAGGTTGAGAATAGGCCTTTAATGTTGATAGCATATTGGTAATGGTAGTGTCTTGAGGATTTTTTTTTTTTTAAATTCATTTATGTATTTATAAAAAATATATATATTTTTTAATCTCAAGCTCTGAATTTCCCATCTGATGGCCTCTTGGTGTGTGTGCAATTGGAGGTGGTGGCAGCTTCTAACAGTTTTTTGGGTTTCTTATTTCTCCCTGTAGTTCCTGGACCTGTTCCCTTGGAATCCATCCAGGGAGGACCTTTTGAAGAGAAGATCTATGTTCAGTGGAAGCCTCCAAATGAGACAAATGGCATCATTACACTCTATGAGGTGAGAAGAACAGATTGTTGCCAAGGAATACGTGCCACAGGGCCCTGTTCATATGTATTTAAGCCAATCCTGAGCTCTGAGAGATTTCAGCAGGTGCTAAAAGAAGTCTGATTAAAATAGATAAGAATCTTCAAGATAATCTGTGCTGTCACTGAAAAAGTTTTCCAGTTCAAAAAAGAGAAGATTTCTTAACCAATATTTGTGGCAAAATGAGAGCCGTATATTCCCCCATGTCTCTGGTTTTCAATTTCTGTCCTTTTTTTCTTCTGCAGTATCTCCAGGGGTTGTTTTCTTTCATTTTTTTTTTCTTAAGTTAAACTTTTGTTAGGTTTTATACATAAATACTGCAACTAATTCCTTTCTGCCTTTCCAATAGTCTTAACACTACCTGGCAATCTCAGCAGAATATAGCCATAAAGTCTTATTTTTACTGCGCTCTTATTGAATCTTTCAATGGTACATCTATTTAGCCCAACCACTTTCCCTGCCACCAGACAAAATATAGAGCAGGTTATAGGATGACCGCTGACCATCCTATGATGGATGAAAAAAAAAAAAGTTATTCTAGAGCGTATCAGAGGAGATGTTTCTTGTGAATGTAAGGAAGGGTTACTGTTGTCATGTGCTTCTGGTGAGACTGCATCTGTAATGCCATGGATACCCAAATATGAGGAAAAGGAATATAAAAGGAGGACTGCTTTAGAGGATCGTGTGAAATGAGAGACAGTTCTACAAGAGAAGGTAAAGGTACTTTTATTAGATAACAGAAAGCAGGGCACCAGTGCTGGCTGAGCGCGTTTTCATTTATAGGTTCAGCATTTACCAAAGCAAGATTAGAAAAACTGAAAAAAAAAGCTGCTTTTCTGGTGATGTAGAAATCCTCACTGTGGGATTGTGCAGCATTTTCTGGTGCAGAGGGGCAAACCCCACATGTTTTGCTTTCTCTTTTATGCTGAGAGAATGCACAAACTTCTTTTGGAACAGGCATGTGTGCAAGAAGCAACTCTGCCCTCCTCAGTGAGGTTTTGCTCCTTTCCTTTTCCTCTGCAGCATCTTGGTTTGGAACAACATGTCTTATAGCATGTCACTCCTAGATCTTCTTGTAACGCTGGCTGTCTCTACTAAAATGATTGTCAAATGGAAAAAATCAAGCAGTTTTAACATCGATGAGCTCTTAAACTGCAGCATGCACAAGAGATGGAAACTTTCTCTTGGGTTTAAACATCACTGCATTTTTAGGTCACCTCTCCAGCTGGCTCACAAAGGGTAGATTGAACCTGAGACAGAGAGACTAAACAAATGAATAGAAGTTCCTCTTGCTAGTGCTGAGTGATTTCAGCCAGGCGATAATCCTTAACTGGGTAAAGAACCGTTTTTTGTTGGTTGCTGTTGAGACACTTGTGGAAATTTGTGCAGGTTGTATATCACCTGTCTGTACTAGAATAGAACTAACCCTTGCAATTTCATGTTTCTTGAAGGTGTACTACAGGCTATCCTATGTCTGTGTAAGGAATTATGCGGTAAAGTTGTCTGTATTTTTAAGGAATTAATCTAAATAGAATCAGTTGCAAATTCATTGTTTTTCTGGCAACACAGGTGACCTATAATGGAACACATTCAAAATAATCCAAGTCAAATGATGCAAAAATAACTCCTTTTAATTTTTAAAGAGGCTGTTTCCTACTAAAATATTGCCTTGGGCTCATCTCCTTGAAAGGACTTCAGCAATCTGAGTAGCTTTTCTGTCTGAGCAGCTGCATAGAGACCCTTTAGTGCCCCCAGGGTAGTGATGCATCATGACAGTGCCTTTACCCCTCAAGCCATATCATTGCTCGGGTCTCTGTGGAGGCACAAACAATTTTTTTTTCTTTTCTGATAATGACTCTATGCATATTTGGCAGCTAAAGCCAAAGAGAAGTCAAGGTGAATTCAAATTCTTCCTCCTTTTCCTCCTCCTCATCTCCAAAAGAATGAAATTCTAAGTGTTAAAAGCCAGGAGAACCAGTGTGCCTGAAGGTTGTCATAAATGAAAATGTTTCCCTTTGCTTTCCCTTCTTACATGTGAAAATTCATGCAGAACATTCCCATTCTCCACGGCACCTAAGTTAATCAACTGGACATAAAACCACAGATGACCAGTTAACATGCAACTGGGAGCGATGGCTGAAGCATCCTCAGGGTAGCTGTCAGGCTGCTGAAGTCTGTATCACAAGCAAATACCAATGACAGAACCCAGGGAATGGCAGAAGCTGTGCAGGGGAGGTCAGTGGGACATTAGAAAAGGTTCTGCACCCAGAGGTGTGGACACTGGAACAGGCTCCACAGGGAGGGGTCACGGCCCAACCTGACCGTGTTCAACAAGAGACTGGACAACAGCCTCAGACACACGGTGTGACCTGTGGGGTTGGCAGTGCAGGGACAGGAGTTGGACTCCATGAGCCTGTGGGTCCCTTCCAGCTCAGGACATTCTGTGATTCTACAAAATATGAGTGCCTGGTGCAAGTAAAAGGAGATCCTGGTCTTGAAATTGCTCAGTAAATTAAGTACAGGTCTTTATACAGAAACATCTCATCCTGCCACCTGCAACTGAAGTTTAAACTTCCTAAAACTATTGAGAAACATCCAGTATTGTCCAGATAGTTGCATCTTTTTTATTACTTGCTTAATCCTTTGGCTACTACAGATACTTAAACATGCACCTTTGTCTCTACTGGTATTATTTTAAGATTTCGTGCTGTTGTGTCTAGGACCAAGGTAATTCCTCAGTAGCAGTGACCTCCAAAATGTTATTTTAGAGAGGGTACAGCCATTTTTCAGTATCATCGTGGCTTTACACTGCTTAAACAGAGTTCAGCTGACCTATTGGTTAAAGAGGGAAAAAAAATCCAAAAAACCAACAAACTAGTGGTTAGTCTTTGATAGGTTTTCAGTTCTTTCCCGTAGCCTACAGTACCGATCCAGGTAGAAACTTTAACAACAACAGAAGAAAAAGGATCAAACTCTGAGCTTGTGCGGTGCTCTCTAATGAGGTCTCTGTTGGGAACATGGTTCCTGGAGCCCAGCACTGGCTGTGCTGCTGCATCACCGGGAGGAGCAGCAGGTCAAGGGTGTGCTGGCAAATTTTGCAGCTCTCTAGAAACTCTGCAGTGGTGTTGCTGTTATTAGGGAGAAACAAAGCCAAGAACATACCAGCGTTTATTATTAAAGAAAACTTCTCTGCGAGTGCGGATCAAGAAATGTCTCTTCATGAGTTTGAGCTGGTGGTGTCAAGTTGTTCATTACACCTGGAAGGAGCTGGGTAGATTCACGTGCAAGTATCACTCCCTTGGGCACAAACCCTCCTAATAAAAGCAAATTAAAAAAAATACTCCTCCTAAGTAATAGTTCCCTTCTTACCGTCACCTTCAAGATCTCATTCATTGCATCTGGATACTGTATTTTCTCCCTAGTTCTGTTAAAAGAAATTGTAGGCTTACTAAATGCTCCCAAATAAACACACAGTCTATCCTACTTACATCCCACCTACTTTTCCCTGGGACAGGTTTTCTCCTGAGATCCCTAATCACTCCTGCAGCTCCCTGCCAAGCAGACCTCCATATCGCACAAATTGCCATTGCAGTTTGCGTGCACGCTGCTTACATGCCAACAGCACAACCTTCAGCAAGCCATTTGACAGCCAGAATCACTAATTTTGTAGTGACTGGATACTTCTAAAGAGCCTAAACAAAATGGGAAAGGACCTTAATGAGCCTTTTTGATTTGTGTAAGTCTCTTGTGATTGATATTTATCCTTAAAAATACTTTTGGAGTCTTTTAATAAAGGTGGCAATAGGCTCGCATTTAAAACTGTTTTAACCCCCCCTGCATTCACCTGGAGCATTGTTTCACTGGGTATGGCCACAGCTGGATTTTTAAACAAAAGAACCTTCTCGATCCCCAAATCAGTATGTAATTGCAGCCTGCTTCTAGGGAGCAGAACCCTCTTTTTCAAAGGAACCTGGAAAACTCTGGGAATTGCAAGTCCGTTAACCAGTATTGTGAAATGATGGGGATACGAGCTGTGTAGAAAGCTGGTTCTGTTCGTTCTGAGGGTGTTAGGGGAGCAGAATGAAGTTAACAACAGGGGTGTATCTCAAGTTAGTGGGTGTGCGTTGATCTGTCCAGTCCAGAAATCCGTTCGGGAGAGACACAGGTGGCTGTTGTAAGTTGTGCAATGGAGAGAAAGCTGAAAGCTCTGGCTGTGAAGTCCCCAGGTACCTTCAAGGTGTGCAGGTCTATGAGACAAGCAGTTCAATCGTGGTTCAGAAACACAGCTAAGCAGCGATAATGGATTTGCTGGCACGTTGGTTTGGGTAGGATGCTTTACGGAAATGTTTTTGCATGTGACATTTGTGAAAGGGGCGTTATTACAGCTGTCTCTTGTAGTGAGTTGTGACTGCCAGAATCCAATAATATTGTAATAAGTCCTGTCCCCACTTCAGTCTCCTAGCAGACTGAAAGCATCACAACTTGTTGATTTTTTTTTTTATTTTTAATTTTTAAGCTGTTATGCTTTAAAATCCCTAGTAATCAAATGCTGCTTATTATGCTTATACCATGTGGGAGCTTAGCTTCAAGGATTTTGTGTAAAAAAAAAATAATAATCATGCAACAAAGATTTCTTTTTTTAAACCTAAGTGTGTGTAAAGTCAAACCACCAAAAAACAGCGGAATAACCAATGCTGTCATTGGACTGCAGGAACAAGAAATCTAATTTAAGGTCATGGACCAGCTTTGGCACTTAAATTCTCCTGCTTTTAGGTGACATGAGGTTGTCTCAAGTGTTTATTCCATAATCCAAATTGAAGTGCTTCAGATACAAGTGAGGACCCAGATATTTTTTGCAAAGTTGCGTTTAAACTTGAAAATTTAAATAAACAAAACTTATTTATATCTACATTTCACAGTTTCTTTATGCAGCTGGAAGCTTCTGAGCGCACTCAGTGTTGTTGGCTTGTACCTTTGCAAAATTTTGTTTGGGGGGGGGTGTAATCTATTTTTCAGAATTGTCAGTTTTTAGGCTGTTTTGTCCTTAAAGAGGAAAAAGATGAAAGAAAAAAAAATACCCACTTTGCATTCCTGTCTAAAATATTTGTCAGGTTACTTGTGGGAAGGCATGGTTACAAGGTATTAAGATCCGGGAGGCATTTAAAGGGTGGCTACAGTATATTCAGCTCCTTGGCTGGAAAAATGACTCTTGGACTGTCCAAATCCTTTCAATGAGCCATGCCTAAAGGCAGCGTTTAAACAGCAAGCTGTCTTTTTAAACATCGGAAGGTGTAGTCTTGTAATCACTTATGTTCTCATCTTTATGATTATTAAGTCCCATGTGGGTTGCACACGGGTCTTGGGAAATCTAAGAATGCATTTGCAGCTTCTAACTAGCTAGTTTTCTCAGTCGCTGTCTCTGAAATGCTGTAAATCTCTATTTAGATGCCAGGAATAATAATAGAAGGGTCTTTCATACACCATTTCAGCTCTTTAATGGAATGCTTGGAGCCTAGTTCCTCTAATCCCAGTGGATTTGAGTTTAAATTGCGCTTCAGAGGTTGCAGATCGTCTCAGTTGCCATGCAAAATTGCAGCCTGCCCTTCATCGTCTTTCCTCTTGCCAATATGCCATTTCTTCTCAATCATTTCACTCACTTTCTCTCTGCAGGAGAGGTCGTTACATGGAAACTGCCTCTTAGAGGGTCGTGCATAAGGTCAATATTTGTGGGGTGTACTGCCTACATTTATAATCGTGTGGAAACAAATTTCTACCACCTTTGACCCCCGAAAGTGCATACTTATTATAACACAAGGCATGATTATGTGGTGTGATAGCTACCCACCGCGTGGATATGCACGCATTTCAATTCATAGCTCTTTTTTAAGCTATTCATGAAACCTGACGTTTTTAGGATAAAATCTTCCCTGCTAAAAGGTGTAGCAAGAAAAGCTTTCCTGGAAGAGCTGAAAGGGTTGGGAACTCAACTTGGCTTAGTCATTTGTTTGTTTATTTAAAGGGGTTGTTTTTTTTTTTTGGTTAAGAAGAGTGAAAAATGGCTCCCACAAATAGGAAAGCAGCAACCACAAAATCTTGCAGCCAATTTATATAAAGCTCTACAGCTTGAAATAGTAGAAAGATGACAATTCTCGGAAATTGCCTTCAGTGAGAAGTGCTTTTGAATGTTCCCATGAAAATCAATCATGCTGCGGCTTCTCAGCTGCGTTCTGGGGATGCACGATGCTCCTGGGATGACGCTTTCTCACTTAAGCTCAGGACGTGAGCGCTGAAGAAGGTCCAGGTTGCGCACAGCTGGCTGCTGCGTTTAGCTGAACATTAGGAGGACATTAAGGATACACTGTTAAGTGCTCAAAACCCAGGAAATGAACAATTAAGGATTGTATATTTGGTCGTAGCTTTATCACTCTTCTGTACGGGCATTTGAAAATGCAGTCTTGTGCAATTGGGTATTACTCTCTGCTCATCTGCAGCACTAATGTTGTTTTCCTTTGACACCAGATTTATACGGTGTCTTGTACTGCAGTATATTGTTTGTCCAGAGTCCATGAAAGTCAATTACATGAAGAATAAGTGGTTTACTGCATCTGTACTATGTTGAATTAGAATTCTTTAATAATCTGAGCTAGCAAGGAAACTGTGCAGCCATGTATAATCTGTTTAAGTTTGAAACTCTGTCAGCTCTATAGTGGGCTGCTCCATCCTCTCAATTACATGTAAGGAAAGCCGTGCATTACACCCAGCTAAATTAGTTCTGTAGTTAATGGCTTTTTGTGCAGAATTACACTGGAAGAGGGCTGGGCTGGCTGAAGAGAAATTGTTTATTATATGGTTGCTGACTGTAGTATTTACTGAGCACTTGGTGGACAGGTTGCTTAGACACTGCCAATGTTCTGGGCCCCTCTTAGTCAGGATTCAGGCCAGAATTTGGAAAATGAATATTGCTTATTGCACTGATTTATTATCTTTTTTTTGGTCAATCGAGAGGGGCCATAAATCCAAGCTTTGCTCGCTTTCTTAGTGGGTCGGAAAAGCCCATGTCAGCCCCAGACCCTGCTGTTCTGTGCACTACTCGCTCACTGGTACTTGCAAGATATACTTAATTCAGAAGCGTTTGTTCATGATGTTCTTCGGTTTCCAGTAACATCTTGATGAGAAAATGAGAGGGTTTTTTGAGAAACTCAGATGTCACGGGTTTTTTTAAATGTATTAAAACTTCCAGGTAAATAGCATAGTTGTGTTATAAATAGAAAGAATCAACTGTCTAAAAAATTGCTTGATCAAGCTTTCCAGAAATAAAAGCATAATACGGTCCCTTGAGCACAACAATTTCTTTGATTACCTTTTTATTGTTCTTTTGAAGCCAATAGACTTGCAGCAATATAAATCCAATGCAAATGAGAAAAGATATTTGGCTACAGCAAAACTGAATTATTTCAGTGTGCATATTGGGGGATTTCTAAGCCAAACTAAGTGATAAGGACTGAAAAAAGAAAAACAAAAATCCCTGAATACTTATTCTTTCTTATAACAAAGTTCAAATTAAAAAAAAATCCTTTTGTAGATATGTGAACATCTTGTCTTTGTGCCTTCCAATGATTTATTTTCTTTTATAGAAAAAATACAATTTTGCTCTACTCTTCTTTCTTCTTTCAGACATGCTCTTTGTTGCTTACGCAGGAAGACAGTTGATTCTTAACCCCATTTCTTCCATCTAATCTTTTCAAGTGCTAGTGTACCTGTGAGATTATCGTAATATAGATAAAGCTTTTTAACAATTCCATATTCAGATCTTGCAATATCTTGCTTACCAAAATGCAGTAGCTAATTAAATTGAAAGCAAACTGCAGATAGATGTTTGTACTTCCTTCCTAGATGGTTGTTTCCCTTTCATCTGAAGTATTGCTTAGTTTAGCAAAAAGACAGGCTTGAAAAAATTAGAAGTGGCAGTTTTATCCTGTTAATTAGTGCAAATGAGTAACTGTGTAAAAGAGGAGAAGCTGCTCAAGGTGATCTCATGGCCTTCAAAAGGAGGAGGTGACAGTATTATGGTTCCTTTTGGGAAACTGTTCTTATTGCTGTCCTTTGCATTGTATTAGACCGAGGCTTTACCTATGGTCCTGGAATCCTGTAGGCAGGATGGGTTTGGGTTCAGGTTCCTGTGTCCTTCTCTCATTGCCACTCTGTCACTTCGAGCTCCTTGCCACCCTTTTTGCCTTCTCCTTTTGCCTTCCCTGTTTGTTGTTATTTTTTCCAGATTTCTGTTCTCCTTGCTGTCCAGGTGGTGCCTGGGGCAGCTTTCAGAGGGATGCTGGTAACTGCTGGGTTTTAGCACAGGGAGAACGACTGGATTCCTCACTCTTCCCTTTGTTTCCAGTTCAACCGCTGCTCTCTGAAATCATGAAAAGTGACTTGGGGTGAGGCAGACGCTTGGCTTGGAAAATCAGCGCAAATGGATAGGTTAAGATTTAAGTGACTAATAATATGTGCTCTTAGAATAATCAGCTACAGTAATCACTAGGACTGATATTTTGTCTATAAATGCGGCAAAAAAAAGTTTATACATACGTGGGTCTTGCTTTTCTGTTACATTATGGTATATAGCAAAGGGAGCAGCTGCATGTGATGTTGTTAATACTCCATTGTATTGCTTTGGGTTTTTGTTCGTTGCCCACAGCTTTTGCTACGCCCAGTGTAGCATGGCAAACCAGCTCTGAGATATATTAAGCTGTGCTTTCAGCATCAAGAAGTAACCGAGGAACAAGTATGGAGATTGCATAACCGCCTCAATGCTGCCGTCCTATCAAAGCAATTTCTATAGTTGTCATTTTCTGCTATTAAACTGAACAATGAGGCTCTCCAATAAAATCATGTGAAATAACAGCTCATTAAAAACTCTCCTTAATATATAGCATGCTAATTAATGTCAGTGGGGTGCAAGCTTGAATGGCAGAATAGACTATAATGTTTAGAAAGTAGGTAAAATAAAAGAAGATATTTTATCATTAATGACCTTTTAGTAAACCTAATGAAACCCTTAATGGCCTGAATACATTACTGAGGCACTCCCAATTGCTTTGTTACCTATTCCATTCTTTCTCTCTCATAGACATTAAACTTGGTTTTATTTATAGAAAACAAAAAGCAATAAAGTCCCAAGGAAATATGAACAAGAGGAAGGAGTCTGAGAAGAAGAAGAGTAGATGAGACTTCTCAGCCCTACTGATCCTGGTCAAGAGAAAGGCTGGGTATAGGGTGATGTTACATGCTGGCTTGTATAGGTGTTATCTATGTTTGTATTCGGGTTTAATTGCCTCCATGTTTGTGTGGCTCTCAGTAAAGAAGCTATGGAGCAAATGGACCTGTCTTATTCAGGGGGTCTCCTGAGCTTAACTTCCATATTTATTCCTAGAGCTGCTATGGCTTTTTATACTGTTACCAACCATGCTGTGCTTGTGCTGCGACTAAATTGAAGGGCTTCATTCTTCAGGGCTTTTAGTCTTTCACATGTTGCCAGACTTAAATATAACTTGCAAAAATGCTGTTTAACTCTCCCTTAACCTTCTCCCGAAAGAAGTAGTGTAAGAATGGAAATATGAAAGGCCTTTGCTTCTGTGCATTTCGTGGATGAAATTTAGTGGGCTAGGGAGGGCTGTAAGTAGCAATAATTGCCTGACTTAAACTCAGTTTTGAGGCAGAAAATGCACTTAATCATCTGGTCATAAAATATATTCTTTAGTTCCTAAGTCCAACACTGTTCACTAACTCTTTCCTGTTCATTAGAAGATAACTTTCTTCAAATTATTCCATTTGTGTAGCACTTGGTGAAATTAACTTCAGTCTTGCACCCCAAATGTCTGAAACTTCCTGATAAGATTGAAACTAATGTCCATCCCAGCTGCAATCTGGAGTCACCTGCAGTAGTAATTGTTCCTAAGAAGCACAGGCAGTTGGCACGTCAGAAAAAAGCGCCCATGGCTTGCTGTGTAATCATGTTTCAATCAGCTTTATAGAACCATGAAATTGTTCCCCTGACGTCCCATGCACTTCAGAGCAGATACCGTGCTAGACAAGGTAATTCCTTATTTAGCTCCAAGCACACAAAAGAAAAGAGCTTTTTGCTTCCCCTCCCGTTCTCACAAACCAAGGAGGAAGGGAGCACAAATCGCCTTGAAATCAGGATTTGAGAGCATAGCAGCAGCAGCCAGCCCTGGTTTGTTTTCCTAATCACCCAGTGAAATGGGGTGATGGAGGAGAAGGATGCCCAGGCTGTTGGCTGCATGCAAGGGAGCTTGCATGAATGACAAAACCAGCGGGGATGATGACCAAGCAATCAAAGAGCTATCAGAATCTTAAGCCTGCCAGAAAGGAGAGCTGAGTAAGTGTCTCGTTAATGCAGTGTCCCCTTCGATTCTGGACTCTGCTTCTCTCTTCTTCTGGAGCTGAAAAGAAGGGGATGCTGTGAAGATACAGTGTTGAGGTAATGAAGAATGTTCCTCTTCAGAAACCTGCAAAGAAGGTCTGGCCCTGTCTTCTGAGAATTTAATTCTTGTTTGAAACTCCCTCATTTCAGGAATATTTTGGTCTTTCAACAGAAGTGAAACTCAATTCAAAATAAATCCAAAATCAAACCACCAGTGAAAATTTTAGGAGCTACTTCTTAGCATGAGTCTCATCCCTGGAGTATTTGTATTTTGTGTTGAAATGTTCTCAATTTAGGGCCATTCTTCAGTCTGAAACACTTCTTCTGTTAGAAGTGGTTCATTAATCCTTGAGCTCTAAAGTTCATAAGAAGGAATCAAGAAAAGCAAGACTATTGCTGTCAGCCTTAAAATTCTCCTACAAGGTCCATATCTGGGATAGAAACTCTGTGAAAGGACAAAAACCAGAAAATATATTTTTTAAAAGGCAAAAAAAAAACCCAAACCCACAAAACACACCCTACTGAAACAACAAAGGTGCTTCTGTCCAGATTTCTGTTGCCTTTTAGAATGGATGATCTTTCTCTAAGGCTCACTTTGATTTCACATGTCAGTGCAGGGCAAGTTTAGGTCTTTTCTCCTCCATGAGCTCCTGCCTAGGACATCTCCCATGGGTGAGTGATGGTTGCCCCAACCTGCAGCGCCCGGTCCTCCTGTAGCTGCAATACTGGCAGCTGTGCAATGTAATGCAGAGGTTTTTTGGGTTTTGTTTTAGTTTTTTATTTTATTTTTAAATTTTTTAAATTTTTTTTTAAATTTTATTTTATTTTGCACAGACCACAAGGGGCTTGTGTCTATAGAATAATTATTAGTTGTTTACTGGAGAAGTACGAACGCAAGTCATGCATGCTGAGCTGCCACGTGTTGCTGTCTAGGATATTTTTCCTCTTGTTACTTGATAACACTCCCTTTTCCACTGAGCCAAAAGGTTTTTCTGAGCTATTTAACTTTATCTGTCTCTGCGACAGTGTTAAACTTGTATTAAATTTAGAGGAAAACAAAATAATGCCTATACAGTATTATTAACTCGCCATTTTCTTATTTAGGGCACAGACATATTAGAAAGTGTTCAGGTTATCTGGACAAAAGTGACATCCTCTCCTAGCTGTCATCCTTATTAAGGATGAACTTCGTGAACTCGGCCATGATGCTGCTGAGCAAACGGTGCTGCTTGGCCGATGTAACTCAGTCCTTTTCCTGGATACTGTGATCTTTCTCATTATATTTTATAAAATCTGTCTTGTAACCCTTCACTTTCCAGAAGATTTCTCTCTTCTTTCCAAACTTCCCTATCCAGTAGACCAGATTTCCAGCTAAATAAAACCCCGTCTCCTGCTTTTGGAGGGGTGCCAGCAAGAGACAGCGCTGTTGCTCGGCTGACACTCGAGTTGGAACAACCTTGGCTTGGGCAGGAGTAATGAGACACAGCCCTGGGCTATAAATTACATTGACTTGGGAATGGTGAGAATTCATTCTGCTTTGCCTGAGGCAAAGGTCTGCTGTGCTGTCAGCCGGGTTTCTCAGACTCTCTGTTTCCTCTGTCATGGTAATAAGTACCAAGAAAGCTGCTTATGAAAGAGTTTTGAGGAAATCCCTTGTTACCTGCTATACTGGTTTGACTTGTGTAATCCCAGCAGCAGAGGGGCTTCTATTTCTAGCTGCTTTGCTGACAGATTTAAATAAAGACGATGGACTTTGTGGACCTTTGGAACAGCCTTTCTGGACCATGAGAAATTCCCTGCAGCTACAGTTGTTTGCTAATAGTTGTCATGTGAAGAGTTGGCATTGATGAGCTGCAGTTCTGTCTGCTGCATTGAGTGTTTTCCCTTGTTACTCTGAGCTCATCAGTGGCATGAGAAGAAAAACTTGGTCGAATTGTTTGGCATTTCTAATACGGGAAGCATGGTAGTAATGCCCCCCCTTTTTTTTTAATCCCAAACAAATCTGAGATAAAGGGGAAGCCCTGAGTGAAGCTTTCGTGCCTGGGAAGAATTAAGACGTGTGGTTTACCCGCTGCTTTTTCATGTAATTACACAATGGTTTTAGCAGCTTTGCTCCTGAAGGGCTCCATGCACATCCTGGTGACCAAATTATTTGCTGGGATTTAACACAGTGCTGTCTAAACACAGTATCTGAGAACATAATCCTTAATGATATGCTGGGGGCACACACTGCTTGTGGAAGCCTTGCCTGTGATTAATCAATTAAGAATAAGATAAACCCAACAGGTTCATCTGTTTTGGTAGACCATTTGAAAAATGCAGAATCTTGAATATGCATCTGTACTTGTTCCACATAGGATTTTCAGTGTTGTCTCAAACTAGATAACCACAGAAATAAAGTTCTCTGCCAATTGCTGCTGTGCACAGCAGGTCCTTTAAGAACGATAGCATCTGTTTTCTAAAGAAAACCTCCTTCTTGTACCACTAGTAATATTTACAGTACAGAGCAGGACAGGGATGTTTTTATACTCTTACCAAACAGTCTGTGTGTGAGACTGTGTGTGAGAATGTGTTTTGTGTTTGCTGATCTGTCTGTGCTACTGGAGTGTTGGCAAGTTGAGTCTTGGATAAGATGGACTGAATTGCCATCTGGTCAGGAGGTTCTCAGGGTTTTCACAAGTCTATTACAAGTCTTTTCTGAACTTATGTGCTGTCTCAGTGTAGATGAGAAAACCAACAGACACTCTTAACCAAGAAATTATTGCTTTCATACATATTGATGTCATTAGAAGACCTGTTTGCTGCACGTCTTTACAAGATGCTGGTGTGTTGTCCCTGAGTGCTCAAGTGTTTGCATCACATGGAATGCATGTCTCTTGCCTCTCACCAAGTAAGCAGATTGAAATAAAATAATTGCAAAAGCAATTAACTGCTTTGAATGAATTTTCATGCACCCTTTTAACTGTTCGAAGAGAAAGGTGGCATTTCAGACAACAGCGATGGGTTTTCTTTTTCATTTGGTTATTTTCAAGAAAATTTGGGAGCTCCTGCTGATAATGTTTCTGTGGCTTCATACTAAAGGAGAACAAGTATTAATTTATGGGTAGAATGCTTTCCTCTGCATCCATTTCTTACTTAAGGGGATGCAGGATTTGGGCAGCTTTTAGCAACATGTCAATCTCTAAATTTAGTGTTTATAAATATTTCTGCACATGAACTCTACTGATTATAAATATTACCAGCAGCTAATTAGGGAGCTAATGTCATGCATTCAAGGAAGGGACAAGAGCTGACCACCTGAGGGCTGATGGGTGCCTGCCTTCTGTTAAAAAGTTTGGAAAATCAGTTGATGAATAGATATAATTTTGTAGCTAAAGAACCTGTACCTCTTTGCAGATGTCTGTGTGAAACTCTATCTAAATCTGGCTTAAATCTGATTTCTGGAGAGATATCTTGGCTCACTACATTCAGATAACACTGTAAGAACAGCCTTGGCTGTTTAGTTTTTGGGTGCCTTTGCATCCAAGTGCTAAAGAATTACAGTGATAGATTTAATAACAGTGGACTTGGAGTTTGATCATTGGTTTTGCTTGGCTCTTAACTGAAACTGATATTTTCTTCCCTTGGTTCTTGGTTTGCCCTTCTGGTCCCTGGCCAGCGCCATCCCTTGGAAATGGTACTGTTCCTTCAGCCTCTTGGGGCTGGTACAGGGAGTCTGTGCGGGAGACCTTATTTTGTATCCCAGTGTTTCTAGCAGCCATGTTCTCCATTCATTTTAGTCAATATAATAGCAAAAATAAAACTTAGCGGTGCTTCAGAGTGAAAAAAAAGCAGTGAATAAAGTCCACATATCTGTCGGAATCTGAAACTAAGCAGATTGTCACTGCTGTAAGAGTGGAAAGAGTGCTCTCTCTGCAGATGAATTTTGTGAGCAGCAGGTCACGCAGACTTCAGAAACTATAAAATAATGACTTCGTGTCAGAGTGTAGCTTGTGCTCTTGTACTGGCATTACTTCCCTTCGCAGTTAGATTATTCATTGTACCATACTTCTAACGTGATAAACATATCTGGAATGAAAATTCTTAGCTGTATCCTAATTATAGGAGCACCGCTGCTTATTTTGGGAGGTTTCCTGAGGTTATGATGACATGCTGAATGAATGCAAAGTGGTACTTTTCGAAAAAGTTTCTAAAAAGTAATCCTAACTTGCCTTGCTTCTGGTAACGTTGTCAGTATTTTGGGGTCAAGCTGATTCCACAATGGACGTATTTTCACGTTTCATTGTGAGTCGTACACTGCTGTCCCAGGCGTGCTGTGATTAGATCCGTCCCACCGCTCTCAGTCTAATAGTCACCTGAGTGTTTGGACCTGCAGAATTCAATTTGTGAATAGCAGCTCTCTCTGGATCTTCTAGTGACAGCATGTAGCCCGTGGACATCATTGGGGAAAGTAGACGCAATTGTTAGAATTGACTGTGTAAACTTTCTGGAGGGAGTAGGCCTGTGTTGTTCAAAGATATTTTAAGCTTCGTGTTGTGAGGAGTTAAAATTTGTTAGTTTTACACAGCCAGTGCTCTACAGCAGTGTCCTGTGCTCCCCCAAGGCTCATCATCATGTACCGCTCACACTGGCTTTGTGTGATTCAATTAAAAGAAACAGGTTTTGAAGAGGGCACATGGGTCTGATTTGACCTGCTTAGGGTACATCAGTGAGACATGAGAAGAGCTGGGCCCAACGTGGGATTTAGAGTGAAAAGTGGATTTGTAAGGCTGACAGGTGGAGCAATCGGGGTTTCTGCAAAATGACCAGTTGATACAAACAGCCCAACTCCTCTAACCCCAACTTCGGTAAGGTTTTCCTCTTTAAATCAGCTGAGAATTTGGTTCAGTATTTTCTTTGCCAACTTCAGTGCATGTTTTTGTGTTAAATCCAAGCCATTAAGAAAGAAAGTCTGCAATACATTTCTAAATTTTAAAAATTGCTTAACAATAGGATCATAATTAGATCAGCAGGAGGCAATTTTTAAAAAAATTATTGCACCGTGAAAGGTAATAGAAACTTGATGCAATAATCAAAGTGCTTGAGTCTGTTTTAAGTTATGTTACTTTTCTGCAGAAATGGCCCATAAAAATTTATATTATTTTTAGAGCTTTAATTAGGTAAGTATGTAAACCGAAATAAATTCAGGGTTTTGAAATGTTCAGAGGGGAAGAAAAGACAATACAAATGTTCAGTCTGATTCTTATTTGAAGAGTAGTTATTTCCTTTGATGCTAAATAACCTTTTCTTCTTGCTCGGCCCATGAATTTTCTCTCTGCTAACAGAACCTTGGGATTTTATTCCCGACACTTTGGCCCTGTCATTCAGCTTTATTAAATGGGCAGTTTGTTTGAGCACTTCAGTTACTCATTAAATTTTACGATTTCTATAGCTGTGTTAATCACTGCTTTTTTCAAATGGAATGTAAATGACCTCTTTGCAATCTACACCATGTGATAATTTCTTTTGTAAGAGGGTCCTCAGCATTTTATGCAGTTTCCCAATAAGTGTGTTTTTTCCCTTCGCTGTAAGGTTTATGTTGAATCCCCCTTTTTATTATTGTTTTCCACAGAGCAATTCCCCCAGAAGTCAGATTTTCGTAAAGCTGACATTCCTGTTTACATTCTTCTCTGGTATTAAACTGTATATATGCAAATGGCCAAATGCAAACTTAGGGGTCTATTGAAACGAGCCTCTCTGTGGCTCAGGGAGAGTAATTTCATCTATCAAATCCTCGAGCGTTCAGAGCATGTACGTGCAAATGGAAACTGGCTTCAGTCCCTTGTGAAAATTTATCTTACTGAGATCAATAGCTTGCATGCATGTCCCGTGAGCTGCACACACAGCCTGTTCATGGGGACTAAATTTCTGATAAATTTACTTGTGCTCTGACAGCGGTAAGGTAATACGGTGAAAGCAGGTAAATGCAATGTGCCTTTCTTTTGGTGATTTACACTTGTTCACAATAGACTTTCTCATAAATGTGAATGCTTTGTAGTGAGGAGCTCCTGATTAAAATGGGCTTGTCCCAAGAGCCGGGGAAGGGATCCCAGTGTTCTGTAGCTGTCTCAGGGGGTTGATGGTGGCAGGAGCACCCAGGAATCTTGTCCCTTGCCACAGCTGAGGAAGATGAGGAAAGAAATACTGTTCTTGATCAGCAGTGCTGTGTCCTACTGACATTCCAGTTGAATCCTGGTGTTAGTAGCCCATGGATCTGTCCCTGTGACTCTGGCTGTAGGGAATGTGGCACTGAAAAGGAGACAGAGCATGTAAATACTAGGAATCTGTGGAAAATGTTCAGAAATGTTGGTGTGTTCATTTTTTGAGGGAGACATTAGCGTCCCAGAGATTCTCTAAGCGTCTCAATTTGTCGAGGTTATCCTTGAAGACTCAAATCTAAGTTTGAGAAACACCGAACCTGGAAGACTTGAGTATCCTCATGAATCAATAGGCTTCCCTTGGTAAATGGTTTTGATATAAAAAAACACCAATATTCTGGGACTGAGACCTACGCTCCAATGTCCTCTGTGGTAACTTGAACTCCCTGGGAATAGTTTAGATTTGCTCTCTGTTTCCCAGGGCTAAGAACTGTGTGACAAAGCCACCTCAGATGTCCCGTAAGGACGAAAACAGCTGATGGGGGGTCCTAGGATGCACACAAGCCATGGGATGATCAGGTTTCACCGCTTGGGAGGGATGGAGCAGATAAGAATGACTGGACTGCTTGTGATGGATTAGAAGAGGGGAGAGGCTTCTCTCAAAGTGCAAAGCCTTATGACCAATTGGTTTTGTCTTGCTGGGCAATCATAAATGGAAGAAATGACTGCAGAGCACTATTGCTGGCTTAATTCCCACTGCTAGCACAGTGAGTTGCATCAAACAGTCTCTGTGTGTATACATAAAATACACCAAAACACACTCAGACTGCTGTGTCTTTAGGCAACGTCTTTCATGCAAATCATTGCAAATCATGGCACTTTTTTTTTTTTTGCCAATAAATTGCCCTTAATTTGAATCAATAAAAAAATCTGCCTTTCCATTACTGTGCAATGACTCTCTCTAGCTCCCTAGTGAATTCATAAATCTGTTTCATTTTCAAGGCTCCAAATTATCTTAATAAACACGGAGGAGTATAAACTAAGTTTTCTGCATGACTTTTCAGGACCAGGTGTCTGCACTCTAATTTGCCACATTTTGATGTTATCCTACTTGTGTTTTATATTTTGGAGCCTAAGCTGAGCCACATTCAGATTCACATTCTCATTGTTACTATTCAGAGTCTGACTACTTTTTGGTAAAAGGCACTAATATTGCAGTTAAGTCCGGGGGCAGCCAGTAAGTCTATTTAAATTATACTTTGTAGCAAGCTCAAAATATCAATGTAGGATCCTTTTCCTTCTATTAAATGCCCTGGTACTTTTTTCAGGGTAAGTTTAGGCAGCAGCCAGCTGAAGGTATTTTATTTACCTCTTAGGTAAATAGAATATTTTTGTTTCTCTTTATAGACTTGTTGCCATCTTTCAACTGACGTACTAGATTTGGAGAGCTCATATGAGGGGCCAGTAAAATCTTGAAATCAGGCTAAAAGAACCTAGAACAAAATACTATATTTGCAGCTTTGATATGTCCAATAACAAGCAATTATTTTTATGCTCTTTGGGGCTGAACTGCTATAGGCTTTGAGGCTGAAACCATGGATCACTTGAGACTATCAGAAAATAAAGATCTGCACTAATCAAGGGCTTTTGTGTTGAAGTTTACAGCAGCTCAAGCTTGAAAATGAATAGACATATTTGTTCTAATGTTGTCATTTAGATTTTTGACACCTTTTTTCTTGGTCCTGCAGGAATGTGTACGTACCTTATCCATTTTTGATCTGTGGAAACCCCTGGACCACTCCCTTCCTCTGAATTTTCTTAATGCAGGTGCAGATGACTGTACAGCAAATTTAACTATCCTACTAGACTCTTTTTCTTAGCCGCCTTTAAAATAGGTTGCAGACTGTCGAATATCCGGAGTTAAAAAAATAAAAAAGCCATTAGGATTTGGAAAGTGTATTCTGGATGGATGGAGGGTGGCATTAGAGCTGCCTGCTGCAGGAATCACTGTGACTAAGTGTCCTTTACATACTTGCCTGGGGTTACAAAAGCCTGAAGGGCATCTTCTTGCCTTTTGCTTCCACTGCCCTGCAGCCACCTTGCAGTGCAGGAGGCACGGCTTAGGGTTACAGTGCTTGGAAATGTGGGACAACATGGGAGAGAGTACTAAAAGAAATGCCTTAAAGATGAAGAAAATATTTACTTCTTCACCAGAGAAAATACCCACCATTCTTTGTCCTGTAGACCTCCAATTTTGCTTGCTTTAGAATTGAAACCTAACGAGGTACATTTTGAAAAGTGCCCGAGCCTTTTGAGTTTAGTTCTATTGTGTGATTCCCAGCACGCATAGCTTAGGTCTACATCTGCGGCAATTAACCTTCCTCACCTCCTCACCATGACAAGCTAAAAACTCTTGGCTCCCTCTGGTTGCTCATCAAGGTGCCTCTGCCACCCATGTCCAGATGTGGCACAGCGGTGGTGTTGGCAACAGGGCTTTTCTTGGCACTGTGTGACAGTGTCAGAGAGAAGCCAAGATGTTTTCTTCTACTTCTGCTCCTTCGAAACACTTGAAGAGTTGGGGGTAGGGTGGGGAAGGAGATAATTGCACCAAA
Organism: Pampusana beccarii; assembly: GCA_013399365.1. Taxonomy (NCBI): domain Eukaryota; kingdom Metazoa; phylum Chordata; class Aves; order Columbiformes; family Columbidae; genus Pampusana; species Pampusana beccarii. Next base: position 181,485 of record VWYH01000616.1, read on the forward strand.
TAGGACAGATCTGGTGCAAATTCTGTCTGGTGCTCATGGAGCAGGAAGGAGCTTTGCCAAGGTCTAGGGCTCAAACAGGAGGGACCAAAGATTTGAGGTACAGTCTTTATAGGGGTTTTGCTTCTTATGTATAGAGGAGAGATGGAGCTAGCCAGACTCATCTGGCAACTTGGTGCTTGATTTTACAGTTTATTAGCAAAAGGGAAAGAAAAAGCAGAGCTGGATTATCCTAAAGGGGGAGTTGGAACAATAAACTGAACTATTTTAAACTTTGTCATTTGAGACTCTTTTAACTGTGATGCTTTTTAATGTGACCTAAACCGATCCATAGAATCTTTGGAGCATCACAAGGAATTCGGTGATGAAAAAGAGGGGTGGAATGAAAATTCATTGGAATATTGCTGCTAGTGTGAGGAATAAAGACAAGGAGGTTGAGCCAATCTAGTGGATTATCCAGTGAACACAACTGATGGTTGAATGATGAAGTAAAATCCAACAGACTATTGAAAAAGGGAACAAAAGCGTATCCTTTTTCACTCTTGAACTCAAGAACAGGCAAATGTAATGGAGTGCAGCAAGTGTATTATGCCAAGAGTTTTGCAAAACATTTTAAAAGTGCAATAGAAGTATTTTTATGTACATTGGAAGTTGATTACAGGACCATAAAATCAGAAATGGAGTTGAAAGGTATCAAGAGATCATAACAGTTCACTTTTCATTCATGTGATCTCCACAATGCGTGTTCAAAAAAACAAAGTAACACAATTGAAAGAAAACCTTACAACATAAAGTATACCATAATGCACATAATACAGTTACTTCTGCGCTAGTCAGTGTTTGACTGAATGCCCATATTTTCTCAAATTGAATAAAAAACCAAAAATCAATGTAGCATGGGGAGAAAGGTCTAAGGCTGACTTCTGTTTGTCCTTGTGTGAACAAAATAAATCATTCTCCATGCCAAGTCCTCGGTGTGAGACCTTCACCAATGCCATTCTCAGACCTGCCCGTTCGGACACTTGTCCCTCTCTTTTGACTAGGCAGTTATATCTGAAGCAAGCAGGATTTCAGTGTTTGAAAATAAACTGCTTATGCCTTTGCTCAAGCAAAGCCATCCACCTTGCACAGCGATGAACAGAGGCTACATCAAGCCGCAAAATAAATCTGCGGTCCTGGTTCAGTAAGTGAGATAAGAGCACTCAGGAGAGCCAGGGTGACATCTGCGATGGGACAAAGAAGTATGTGGGCATCATATGATGTTTTATTTTATTGACTGTAGTGCAAATGGAGAGTCACAGGGAACAGAGACATTTCTGCCCAGAGAAAGCAGCTACAAATGGAACATCACACGGAGAAGTGGATCATGGTATGGTTTTTTTCTTTCTTTCAGTTTTTCAGTGGACAAGATGCTAGTGGACTCTTGCTTTTTATGTCCTGACCTCTGAACAACCTTGTCTGGCCAGTTCTTTCCGTTGTCCTGGGCACAGGGTGAGATGCCCCCACTGATGCTGCAGCTCTGTAAGGAATTTGGGGGGGAATGCTGCTTCACTTTCTCAAACACATTTGCTGCACTTAGGCCACTGCATGTTTTTTCCCCTCTACAAAAGAGTATTTAGTTGTTCTGTGAGACGTATTTCACTTTCAGCTAATGGATAGCTCAGAGACACCTTTGTGTGGGAAGTCACTTAAAAAAAATTGGAACATTTTTTTGGTAGGGATTTTTAACTTGCTTTATACACCGTGCATTTTACAGCCTCTGGCTTTTGTGAAAATATAGTTCACGTGAATAAACCAGAAAACTTACTGCAGCAAACCTGACTGGAGACGACCTCTTCTGCAATAGTAATAAGATTTTATTCATGTAGTACCTGAAGTATCTGCAAAACCCGAATCCCAGTTATTTGCTCTAAAGCAGTTATGTCCTGAGGAACAAGGGATGCGGTTTTTCCAAGGTGATGGAGGATTTCCAGCTCTTTTCTGACTTTGGACTCTCCCCAGGATGTTAGAAAATCAGGCCCAGGATTTATTCAAGAAGAAACCAGCAACAGTGACTTTATTCAGCAAAAGCCATAGACAGTCTGTGCACAAATGAAAGCCCTCTGGGTATAAACACTGTGAAGTCTCTTTAAAGGCACAAGATTTGTTCTTTCTGATGAAATATTATGATTAGGGTGGAAAGCAAGTTCACAGTATAAAGTCATAAGCCCTTGAGTAAGAAAGGGAGAAAGAACTTTCCAGTGAGGGTGGGAGGAGGGAAGATGTTACGTGATGATGAGGAATTCATGGTTTTAAGGGAACTGAATGGCTTTTTCAAATCAAAACAGAGGACAAATCCTTTAAGGTTTAGATGATACGATATGCATATTGTTGAGATGCAGGAAGACTGTTAGAAAACATTTTTGGGACTTCGGAGTAGGAGGCTGTTTACCCCACAGGCTCTTGCCCTGCCCTGACATAGGGTTTGTTCCTTGGCTGGAAATCTTCATTTCAGAGAAGATATTGCATAGAGTGGGGTGCGCTTCACGTGTCACCCTGCTGTGGTACCACCTCTCCCCCTCCGCTTTCCTAAGCCCATACCTGGGAGATGGGCCCATGTCCTTACTTTCCACAGCATTGTTACAGCAAGATGGGGACAGCGGCTACAGCCTTGAAATCACAGCCCCATGAGCAGCTAAGTAATATTCATGAGATTTTCAACCTTGTCTACCTTTGCAAAGCCACTCAGGAAAATATATTCCAGCTTGCTATAAATACTAATATGCAAGACAGCATCTTAACCAGTAAATTCCAAGCAATTATTTTGCATATAAAAATTTATTTTCTTTACTCTGTTATCTAGCTGCAAAGCTGACCATTTTTGTGCTACAGCGTTGCAGAAGCAACTCGGCTTTTTTGCTGGCTGAAGCAGTTCAGGTGGATTTATTTGCTATTGCTTAGAACACTAAACCGAGGATTTTTACATCAGCTTCAAGAAGGATTTCTTGCCCTCTTATTTATGACAGATATGCATTAGTGGGGGAGCTGGCTTGTCTTCCCCTCTGTTTCATAAGGCTGAATTAGACTTGAAGCAGTTTTCAAAGTTTTTGCAACTAGCCAGCCTATATCTCTGGGAATTATGCTAGACAGGAAAGGTGGAGGTATTAGTACAAAAAGTAGAAAAACAGCCCTGGAAATTGCACAGCCTATTTCCATCCTTCATTTACTCTGTACAGTTGCTTTTAAATCTTTCTGGTGAGAAAAATCCAAAGTTGAGACAACTTGATGGCGTAACTTGAGACAGCTGTAAAAACTGCAGTCAAGAGTGATTGTTTTAACACATAGTGCCAAAAAAAATGGTCGTATCTTCAATTTTATTGTATTTTGCCTTTCTGGCATCTTAGAAAACAATAGTACATGAAGAGCACGGCAAGGGACAGGTAATCAGATTATTTGTTAATTAGCAAAGCATGACAACTCATATACATTTTATTCATGGGTATTTGGTGTTTGAGATGCAGTGTTTGTTCTGGAAGAGCTGTCTGAAAATGGAAACATCCAGGTATTCCTTTTTTTTTTTTTTTTTTTAAAGGAAGTTCCAAAAAATAAAGTTTGATTTAGGGATGTTTGTGTGAAGGAGGAAAGAGAGGCCAAACATTTGGGTCCTGGATTGTGTCAGAACTGATTTACAAGTGATTTCTCATCCTTAGTGCTCTGCGATTCCTTCACTGAAGATGAATTTTTAATCTTTTGTGTGAGTTTCCACAGGTTGATCTTAGGATGAGAGTGCAGCTCTGGGCTTGATTCACTTATCCTCTGCTTTTGAGATGAGCATGTAGACATGCACTTAAAATTCCCTTGGCAGTAAAGGAAGCTAAATGTGTGTTTGAGTGGCTTGCTGGACTAAAACAATTTGCTTAGGTGTTTCTAGTTTGTGTATTGTATAAAGTATTCTTGATGGTAGTGCCTTGCTGGTGAGCATTCAGGTGTGCAGCCAGGCTTATTATGATTTTTGTTTGTTGTGAATATCAAGACCTTTGTAAGACTTTTCACACAGCCTGGTTTGGGATTTAAGCCGTGATCAGACCAGTCCGTGCTGCTTTTGCTCCTGTGTCAGTCGCGCTCTGTCTGCTGCAGGGTTGATCGTCTTGTAGAAGCTGTGAATATGAACTTTGTTTGAATTAGTTGAACGACACGTTTTTCCCCTCCACCTTCTCTGTAATAACTTGTTTCAGCCAGGTGATCAAAAAAGTGCATCCCTAGTTTGTTCTATGAAATGAATTGAGGCTTTACCACTTGTTGTTGTTTCTAACTGATGATGTACATGTGTTCCCCAGCATCCCTGGATGGTACTGGAGTTGCTCCCCATGCACGTTCCTGTGTTTCCATTGCAGTGTGCAGCCAGGGCAGGCGGATTGCACACCAAAAAACACAGGATGGAGAGCACTGCTGCTTTCCTTAACCTACATCCAGAAAGATTTGGTTTCTTACAATGCTTATAGGTACCAGGCTGATTTGACCACATTAGCAGAGTTCAACTCAAGCCATCGGGGGAACAGTCTGTAATATTGCATGCCTTAAAAAAGCACAGCAAGAGGGGTGTTGAAGAGGGATTGCGCCCTGTTCCCTTCAAGAAAACAAGCAGATCTGATAATGTATGTGGCAAAGGAGGAGTTCCTTATGTTCTTCATGGCTTATCTTTCACACCCAAGCGAGACTTGTGCTGGAACGTGAAGATGGAGGTGAACTAGATAAAATATTTTTGTGCTTTGATATGAAAACACAGAGCTGACTTTCCCGCTTCTGACACTCTCAGCTTGGAACTTGAAATGAAATGTGTAGCCCACATCCAGGGCCCTGGTTGTTTATGATTTGCACTCTGCTTGATATCAGCCTTGGAAATGTAAGTGGCAAGTGTTATCAGTCGGTGATGTTGTAAACAGGAGTGGGGACGGTGCCAGTTTCTATGCGGCTGGGAGCCTGGAGCAGAATCTACAGCGGGAGGAATAAGGTACTTACAATTACATAAAACAACAATTATGTTTCACCTTTGGAAAGCAAAATAAAAGATCTTTAATAGTCTGCTGAAACTACAGTTTTGCCAAGATTAAACGCAGAGTTAATACCAGAAGGTAAAGATTTTTGCAGAAAAATCAGTATAAAAGTTTGGGCTCTGTTTCATGAATCTGTAACTGCTCTTTGCTGTTGGTTTTCAGCTGACAGTGATGCTGCTTTGTCATTTACTGCCTGTATTGCATCAGCTTCTTAAAACATTTGGCAGTTGTCTGCGCAGTGGTGCTTTACCATGGAAATGTGGTTCTGAGCATGACCCTGAGCAAGAAAAGAGCTGATTTCCATTCTGAAGTAAATTTCAGGCTGGGAGAAGGTGTTGGATTGTCAGGTTTGAATTTGGTGGTTGTCTTATTCAGCTTAAACCCTGTTCCTAAGAATCACAGAATCATTTAGGCTGGAAAAGAGATTTAAGACCAAGTCCAACCATTCACCTCAGACTGCCAAGTCCACCCCTAACCCCTGTCCCTAAGAACCTCATCTACATGTCCTTTAAACCCCTCCAGGGATGGTGACTCCAGCACTGCCCTGGGCAGCCTGTTCCAATGCCCCACAGCCCTTTGGGGAAGAAATTGTTCCCAGATCCAACCTCAACCTCCCCTGGTGCAACTTGAGGCCGTTTCCTCTGCTCCTGGCGCTTGTTCCTGGGGAGCAGAGCCCGACCACCCTGGCTCCAAGCTCCTTTCAGGCAGTTCAGAGATCAGAAGGTCTCCCCTCAGCTCCTGTTCTCCAGCTGAACCCCCCAGCTCCTTCAGTAGTTCCCTACAGAACTTGTGCTCTAGACACTAAGAGGTGTCACCAAAGAGGAGGGGACAGTTAAGTCTTCATCACTTATCTCAGTGTGTAGTGACTATGGAGAAGCCAGATCGTGCTCACGGGTGGTGCTGGACTCATCTGTGTAAGGGCTACGTGTATAATTTTAAGAACATACTACTAATCCTCTTGTTTTCACATTCTAGGAAGGAAGGGCAAACAGTGGTTGGGGATGACTTTTCCTTTCCGTTCTTTGCATTGAAATCTGAAGCTTCTTTTAATATTACATAGCTTACAAATGATACACGCTCAGGTTCCAAAAAGGTATGTTTTGGAAACTCGGTGTTGACTATGCGAGAGTAATCCTGATGTAGTAGGAACTAAGGAAAAGCCTTGCAGAACTTCTGGGAAGTCAGTGGTACCTGAAATTGTAGCAAGTGGTAGCACCTTGTACAACCTCTGGACACACTGAATTCAAATAAAACCTTTCCTATGAGCTAGAGCTGGTTTCCTTCCATCATCAAAAGTCATTTGCACGGTTAATACACGTTGCACGTGGCTTCTTAACACCTGGCTTGGAGAACACTGCGTCCCCAAGGCAGAGACTCAGGAAATGTTTGGATAAATTCAAGTTCAAGGATATTTCTGTCAGACTTTAATGCATCTGTTTATTTGTGTTTGTTTTTGGGAAACGGGGGAAAAAATGAAGCTTGCTTGTAGGCTTTATTAGAGCATGGAGTGGAATATGTAAAGCAAGATTAAAAACTAAATAGCCTATTGTTTCCCAAGGTATTTTCAATCGTGAAGCCTTTCAGCTGGTTCCCCCTCCCCTCCATCTGCAGCGCTGAAGCCTGTGAACACATCCAGCATTCTCCAGCGATACCTGATTCGATTATCTCTGCACGCTCATGAGTTGCATAATGATTTTTAGCCCTGGAAAATCACGCTTTACCTGTCACAAACTTCTTTCTCAACCCTTTGTGAAGTTTTGTGCTGACCTTGTTAGGAAACTGAAGCAAATGGCAGAAGAAAGCGTGGGGGAAGTTGTTTTGTGGAGGTGCTGGGCAGCAGGAGCCCAGCCTGGCCATGGAGGAGACGTTCTGCTCTGTGCTGGGTGGGAATGTCTGTGTGCTGGGCTCCACACAACTCAGTGTTGAGCTTTTCTAAAGCTGCGCTTAACACCACTAAGTCAGGCTTGTCCGCTACTGAGTGCCTGGTTGTCTTCTGGTTAAATAGAAGGGATTCTAATTCAGAGGGGATTATGTAGTTGGGAAGTACCAGCGTCTCTCTAGTTCAGTAGTTTTCAAAATGAAGGGCCCATTTAAAAAATAAAGGAATTAAAGCTGTTTACCGACCTGTGGTTTTGATTTTCTGAGATGTCAGCGGTTTCATTTTTCAGATTTCGGTGGTTTTGATATGAACCTTTTCCACCAGCCGAATCAGGGCAGGCGGAGGTGGGGCCGGCTGGGACGCGGTGGCAGCTTGAAATTCCGCAGGGCAGGGAGAGGTGAGCCCGGCCCTGGTGTGGGATGTGACTCGGGCTCAGCGGTTGTTCTGCTCGGATGGACAGGCTGCCCTCCTCGTGTCCTGCTTGCTGAGCAGCGCTGGAGGAGCTGACACCTCTGACAGTCGCGGGGATCCGTATTCCCAGTGCCCATTCTGCAAGGCAGCCCACCCCCATGGCCCTGACTGCAGCATATGATAAGATCCAATGGATAAAAAAACCAAAATGCTTGATTCCAGGTCTTGCCTCACAAGACAAGGAGTTCAAAAACCAGCAATAAGTCAGGAAAAGCTTCACTTTCTTCTGGCTCAGTGAAGTGAGAGCCAGTAGTCAGGGTGTCCCTGCAGAGCCAGCTCCTGACCTTGCGCAGCCACGCGTGTAGTGACTGTGCAATGTTCTTCCTCCTGGCTCCTCACTTGTCCATAGCAAGAGCTTGTTTCAGTCTTGGGGAATTACCAACCGAAGAGGGTTAAAAAATAATAATAATAATAATAATAAATAAATAAATACACATATATATATCAGCTACCTGTCAGTTCCAAAGCATTCCTGGAAGTCCAGGTTTGTGTGTTGTAGGAAGGGTATGGAGAGGCAGAATGGGCTGTTTTATAAAGACAGGGGGACATAAACCATCAAGGGGAACATAGGGGATAATGTAATGAATTTATAGGTTTCAGATGCCTTCCCCGAACTGTTATGCAGGATATCACTAAAATGGAAAATAGATATAAGGGTGTGTAATGTCTCTACAAAGTAGTGTTTGATTTAACAGCAGCACTTACCATTTGCCTTCAAACAGGCTGCAGTTGCTAAAATCAGAGGGGATGCTTAAAGTCCTAGTGTTTAATGGTGAATATGCTTGTACAGAGCAAAATTCTGCTCACCATGGTTGATTAATTCTATATTACAAAAGATATAAGACAGAATGGTGTGTATACTGGGATCAATTGCTGGGAAAAGAAACATATGAGCATGTTTCTTTCCTTGACTGGCAAGCTCTCAATCCTGAGACATTAGCGTTTGCTGCCCTCAGTTTTAAGGTTATGAACACATGAAATCCTGACAACTCAGTTATTTGTCAGTGTGAAAACTTACTCAAACATATCAAATGTAGGAGAAGGCTAAATGGATACATAACTGAGATTGGAGCAGAATATTCTTTCTGGTTAATTTATTTATTTAAGAGGATTAAAGGGAATCCAAACAGCTATCCAGGGTTCACAAAGGATTTTAGTAATGAAGGGCAGGAAGGACCATTACAATGAAGTGATGAGATCTTTATCACAATTTCTTCTTGTATTAAGCTTAGGGCCTCATGATCGTGCCATAGTACATTCTTCCAAAGGAACGTCTAAACCCTGAGATTAATTTATCACATTGCTTGATGGTCCATTTCACTGTTTAATTGCCACATTTTTAAGAACATACACCCTTTTTTTCTACAGGGATTATTTTTTTTTTAACCTCTAGTTTTCAACTACAATTACTACTATTTTTATTTTAAAAGGCACATGATAAAGATCCCCCAGACTCCACCATACAAAGATCACAGAATCACAGAATGTTAGGGATTGGAAGGGACCTCAAAAGATCATCTAGTCCAATCCCCCTGCCGAAGCAGGACACCTAGATGAGGTTACACAGGAAGGCATCCAGGCAGGTTTTGAATGTCTCCAGAGAAGGAGGCTCCACAACCTCCCTGGGCAGCCTGTTCCAGTGTTCCGTCACCCTCACTGAGAAGAAGTTTCTTCTCAAATTTAAGTGGAACCTCTTGTGTTCCAGCTTGAACCCATTACCCCTTGTCCTATCATTGTTTGCCACGGAGAAAAGCCTGGCTCCATCCTCCTGACACTCCCCCTTTATATATTTATAAACACTAATAAGGTCACATGGAGTAAAAGTCATGAGATTTGTGTTATTTTGTGTGTTTGCTAAGCACGGTGTAGGGATTCAGCGAGTGCTTGGGCCATGGACATGGGAGCTGGTAACGTAGAGGGTGAAGTGCTGAATGTTAATTCAACCTCTGGAGAAGTTTGTGAAATCCTTGCAGGGTTTTGTGCCCTGGTCCATGGCTGATAATCAGGTTGAATAGGCTGATGAACAACTGATGAAGCATAGTATATTATATATATGTATAATATGTTATTGTATGTATAATAGTATATTCTAGTATCACAATCTCCTTTTGCTTGTGTGGAGTTGCCCATATACCTGTGGGGAATGGGAAAACCCAACCGAGGTTAAGGGTAGGATTCTTTTTTCTTTTTTTTTTTAAATTATTTTTTTGTTATGTGTTTTCTTCTGAAGCAAGATTTGCAGTGCAGAATAGCCTTGTGCCTTCTAGTTTAGTTAATACATCTGCTATCATCTTTCTCTTCACAATGAAAGTTTTGTAAGTCCTCGTATTGTAATAGAAGTTTTACAGTCACAGATGATGACAGTTAGCAAAGCGTTTACACTTCCCTAGAAAATTGTGTTAAATTAGGCTCTGCAAAGGAGATGAGAACTGTGCCTATGCTCTCTCCGTATTATATCTTCTTTTTTTGTGGTTGTTAACATAGTATTTGCTCCGTGCTTTCAAGGAGTTAATAGTCTGAACTTTTAAAATGGATAAAAACCAGAGAGCAGGATGGAATAAGAGGGTTTGCTTCTAGTTAACTGGGACTGAGCGTGTACTGGTGTAGATTGGATGTCTGCTTAAGTAAGAAGGACTGAACTCACCAGCTCATTTCTTATACTGATCTGTTCTTATTTTATTCTCCATAATCTATCACAGCATTCATATATCACTGAACACATGGAAGTTAAATGTATAAAGCCCTTTTGGTAGTTTCCAGTAGACTTGAACATGTACTGTTGACCTGGTTTACATTTTACAAAGAATTTGGACTCACGTAGCCAAATTTTGCACAGTTGACCAAGGACCTGAATTGTCTATGCACCTCCTGAGTTAATAATTCCTGTCCAGGTAGGTGAATGCTGGGAAGAATGTTTTGTCCCTCCTGTTCCAGTAGGAATGTGGCTCTTCTTTATCCTTCTGAGTTCCTATGCCACTTTACATCTGACTTTCCGATTACTTTGAATTTCTTGCTGCTGTTGCTTCAGTTCGAGAACCATTTCATTAACTCAGTGAAGGAGATTCCAAGGGAGATTTAGGATTTATTTATGTGTATTTCTTGGGTTTGTTGTATTTTAGTCTGCACTGGTGTTTGCTGTGATTAGAACCGTAGCAGTGTTGGCCACTAAAAATTTCTTTGGGACCATCAAGTTGCCCTGGAGCCAATGTGTAAACTTTACATTACATATGCAAACTCATTCCAGTTTGCAAAGGAAAGACAACTTTCAGACTACGACACCTGCTTGCAGTGCAGGAGATAACCAGGGAACTGGTTAAAAAACATAGAGTTTCAGTCTTGGGAGAAATTTTCTTATCTTTGTATTTGCATTTATTCTTCATCAGAATAAAGCCAAATATTTTCAATCAGGGTGAAACTCTTAAGTATGTTTTTGAGTATTTTCTTGTTTGTTTTCTGTCTAGGTTTTTAAATGTTTAAATTAATGTTTCTTTTCCTTTCAGAATACGGAATTATTGTATGACATGGTTTGTCTTTTAAATAAATTATTTTAAAATAATTTAGAACAGCTGCTTTCTCATGATTGCGCTATCTCATTTTCAGGATTGGAATCTCCTGTTTGTTTTGTAATGAAATGGTTTGGAACTTGGAACAAGAAATTAAGATAAATAGTCAGCATACCAACTAGAAGAGCAGGTGGTTTTTTCAACATCCTTCTTATTCTAGGAAACTGCTATGTGTCTTTTCCAGACGTGTTTCTGTGTGTTTATAAATGACTCTAGAGTTGGAAATTTTGGTAGTTTCTTCTTGAAAGTTTTTCACTGTCTGATTCCCTGAAATTTCTCTTGCTTCAGAACTTTTAGTTTAAATAAATTGCCTTGAAGTACCTTGATGCAATAAGAGCTGTCAAAATATTGTCCTGTACCATGCTGCACTGCATTGTCATCACCTTACCTAAGGAAAAGGAATGAGTGTAAAGATTTCTCCTCCCTGCATTTAATTTTTTTTTTTTAATGACCATTTTGTTAAGATCTCTTTCTCTGCTTTCTGAGAAGTAATAAAAGTTTAAAGCTAGGTTGTAATTCCTGAAAAAATTAGTAGGTTTTTTAGTGAAATCACCTTCAAGCTGTTTAATTAGAATTCCTTTAAGAATTCCGCTTTTGTGATTTCTTGCTGCTCTGTGGGCCTGGTGTATATTATGGCCCTTCTCTGTTATGCTGCATTGTCCTGGGTGTCAGCTCTGTCCGAATTCTTTTTCTCTGTCCAAATAATAGGGTTTACATGTTCACACCCTTCTCTGGTGTCAGCTACATCAGCCTCTGTCTCTTTGTTACCCTGTTATTGTTAAAGCCCTCTTTTTAAAACATTGTACATTTATTTTTCCTCAAAATGCAATGTTTTCCTGCTGTCACAAAGGAAGCAACTTAAAAATTTTCAAAGGCTTTCTCAGCAAACCTGGGAATTAGATTCTTGTGGAGTTCTTCATAAAAAATTTAAGACTTCGTGTATTAACATACATTGATTTATTCATAGTGTTTCATTACAAATAAGCGAGGATCCCATAATATCAGGAAAGGTTAAGAGAGCAGTGGAGTACTTTATATTATATTGACAGCTCAGCTGAAATTGAGCTGCCTTTGGATTGAATTTGGAAGGCAGGAAAGGAATTGACTGGTAAATAAGTCATGAGTTTTACTTGCAAGTGTCTGTATATCAACAGGGTTGCCATGGGTGAGAGTATCGGGGCTCGGGCGGGATTTCAAAGGTGTGTTTTCGGCTTGGATTGCTCTAAAGTATGTTAACATCAGCAGCGGGTCTACTCAGGAACAGCTCTCCAGGGCTGTAATCCTGCTCACTTATCCTTTCAGGCCAAAGCCAGGGACGGTATCGGCTGGAAACCTCAAAACTGAAGCTAAAAATGGGGAGGGAAACGATATCAGAAACTGGCTTCTCAGATAAGAGTTTTTGTCCGAAGACTTGATGACATTTATTTCTTCTAAACATACCATTTCATTTCAACGTGTTCTCTTCAGCACAGGAAAAGACTTCCAAAATCTTTGTTATCAGTAAAAGGTTCCCACTGTTTTCAGCGGCCTTTTGAGAAGACCGTTTTCCAGAAGGAAAAAAGTACTTGATGGAAAATATATCCATGTTTGTACCAAAATTTTCATATGCTGTAGGGGACTGTGTGAGAAATTCTCATGAAAATCCTGCCGGGCATTCTGGGCGCTCTGGTTTGGCTGCTGAAGTTCTGGGAATCGAAACAAAAGGCAATTCCTTGTGTATTTTGTTGTAAATTGGCACATGCAGAGGTTTTAGTGGAGAGAAGAAATTTTTAATTTTTTTTTTCCTGAGTAAAGCCTTGGAAAAAATGTTGTGTTTGTTTGCCAGCATCCAAATACAGAAACACTGGAGATACCGCAATAACGTGTGTTCTTGTGTTTGCAATGTCTGTTCTCAAGCGATGGCAGAACGGGGAGCAGGGCAAGGCCAGGAGGCCCCTTATCACCTGCTTTCCTTGTTCTTCATTTGCAGATTACGTACAAGGCCGTTGGGTCTCTGGATCCCAGTGCGGACCTGTCCAGCCAAAGAGGGAAAATCTTCAAACTAAGGAATGAAACACATCACCTCTTCGTAGGATTATACCCAGGGACTACGTATTCATTCACCATCAAAGCCAGCACGGTCAAGGGCTTTGGGCCACCCATCACAACCCGGATTGCAACTAAGATTTCAGGTACTGCTTTGGAGTAGAAGAGAAAATAACTTTCTGTGGTTTTGCTCTTTAGACCCGCAGCTGATGCATAAAGCAATACAAAAGATATTCAGCATGTCTCCTCTACAAGTTTCATAGGGCAAACTTTTAGAATGGCAACAATTTAGTATCTGTGTTTGTTCAGGTTACAAATGCAGTGGTTAATTTGTGGATGTCTTAAGTATCCATGAATATCTTTGTGAAGCATTTTAAATGAGAACCTTCATTAGCTCTACAAATGAACTATGCCTATAATAATGGTTATTATTATCTGCGTGGCAGGGGAAGCTCCTTCAATAATGTGGCTTGTATTTTCAGAATGCACCAAAATGAATGTAGTGAAGTAATTGAATTAATAGTGCAAGGAGACGAAAAATAAAGGAGGAAAGCTGGTTTTATGTTTTCTTTCTGAGGAAGGGCAGAGGGAGAGCTCGAGGTCAGCAGATGAGGGTAAGAAAGGTACTAAAATCAGAAGGTATTGAGAAGAGATGGTGCATGTGTCTCTTGAAAAAAAAAACAAACTTAGGCTAGCTATTAGAAAAAGAGATGGATAAAGGGGTGGTAGAGATTATATTGGGCAGACAATTAATTTTAACATTGAATTGATTGCACTAAAATAGGTTTTCTAACAGTTCAAAAGTGTCATTTTTCTGAATACCTTAACTGCTTTTTTTTTTTCAGTAAAGCTAAAAATGTTTGGGACATTCAGGAAACTTGTAATGCTTGGAATTGTGGCTGATAGCCATGGAAAAAAGTGCACAACATGGTATATTTTCCATTGCCCTATTTCAAAATCAGTTAGTAAAAACAAGTTGCTAGCAGTAAATGACAGTGTTTTTAAGGAAGTAAAATGTATCCGTTCCCTCCACTAACCATCGGCAGGGCCTGAGCCCTTAACGCTTAGTGCAAAAGCCCACGTTGCATCCACTTGAATTAAAGCCATTAACTGTCCTAAGAGCTCCGTGGGCTGTTGAGGTTCACGCAGCCCCGCTGTGAAGGGAAGGCACAATGTGCACCCCGTTCACTTGTGACCAGGGAAGGAAAACAGCACATAAAGGTAGTGCTTTTTCCCTCTGATTCCATTTCTTTGCATTTTATTATTCAGTGAGTGAATTGCAAAGCCTGCATGATTATTACCTGTGTGCACACTGAGCTTGGTTTATCGTCTTTGGTTTTTTTCCATCTTCCAAACGTCTTGTTCACAACAGGTAGGCACAGACTCCATGCAGGCATTAGGGTAGTCTCTGGTATTAGATTATCTCGTTGCATGGTCAGCGCTATCCATGTAATTCGGATGTTACTGGCTGGATTGGCTGCCCACCCTGATATTGCAAGGATGCTTCTACTGCAATTAAGCATCGTGTGATCTGTATCATGTCACAGAATAATAAAATGATCTTATGTGCAGAATAAGCCTTACCGAGAGCTTAACCGTTGCTCTCATAGAGTAATTTTGGTTCGGAAGAAACCCTGAAGTCCAACCACGCTGTTTGCAACAGTGACACTGAGATTAATATTAGCTTTGTACAGCATGGTCTCAAGTGAAACAAAGAACACATTTACACACCAATTTCACTTATGGAATCCTTGCCAGGACAAAAATGATACACTGAAAAAACAGCCAAGATAACATTTTTTCCTTTGTTCTAATGAATGGAGCCAGAAGAAATCAAAGTGCAATCCTTTCTGTGTTGAGGTGATAAGGGAGAGAAGAACAGTGTTTGTAGATTTGTAACATCAGGTACACCACAAAAAGACAACCCTGGATTTTCCTGCAGTATTATTGAATAGCTATGGTGTTTCTCTGTTCCTTTAAGGGTGAGTCCTGAGGTTAGCAGGGAGAAGGAGGATTTTTGCATTGACTGGAATGTCCTTGTAAGACTATATCTATTTTAAAATGAAAAGACATCTATGCTGTAGCAATGTGTGAGTGCATATGTTTATATGGTTGGACATGTTAGTTTAACTCTTAATCACAATTAAATAGCAGAATTCCCGAGGACTTGTCCTTGGGCAGGACTGAGATCTTGCAAAATAGGCATTAAATTGATGAGCAGTGCTTGCTATTTTAGAGCGATCACTGCAAATTGTAATTTTATTGAGGTGCTACAAAACCGTTCCCTGTTGAATACACAAGAAAACCACTACATCTCATTGTAGTGTCTTGTGAGCAATACAGACTCTGTTGAATTATACTCAATACCATTAGCTAGTCTTGCCGAGACCTGTGTTGTTTCCATTTGCTTCGTCACTGTACGGTGTCTGGAAGTAAGATTGCAAAATCTCTGTGGCAGGTACAGTGTTTTACACAGAAGATGAGTACACAGGTCTCACACACAGCCAGGGGAAGGCATCCCAGACAGCTGATATATCAGAAACTGCAGTCAGGCTGGAAGAAGCATCTTCAAAGCAGGTTGATGGAGCATGCACAGGCAGAGCCCAGCGTGTTTCTGTGTCCAAACTGGTCCTGCTGTTTCACCCTCTTGTAGCGCTGCCTTGTGCTGTAGCAGCATCCCCTCTGCCCGCAGCAAGTGCTGAACAATTCGGATTGTGGCATCTCCAGCAAGCAGGGTGATGTCTGGTCTGGAAAAGCGCTGTTGACGTGTATCTTCTTTAAACGACTCGTGCTGCTTCCCCTTGATGCAGAGTACCATTTTCAGGGAAATCCTTGTTGAGGAGTTGGCATCGTTCTGAACTCGTTGCCAGCTTATAGACAGGGAAGATGGTAGCTGAGCTGATAATAGCAACCACCATTCTTGACAGTTTTCAGACATTTAGATGAAAGTCCTGATTGTAAACAGGATTACGGCAGAAATCGCTGTGAGAGGATTAAATACAGGACCCCCACAATGCAGCTTCTGCTTGTGAGTTACAGAAGAACTATTCCGGTGAATTTTTCTGTTTTTTTCTGTCTGATTCACTCATCGTAAGTGGTATTTTTCAGCCCCTATGTGGTTTTCTTTCTTCACCTTTAAAATTGAAGGAATGATCCCATCTCAAAGGATTACTAAGTCTTAAAAACACGAGACAGGATTTTTCAAAGCCAGCTTGAAGATCTGGGTGTCCAATTCCTGTTTAATGTTAATAGGAAAAAAAGTCGACAAATATTTAAGCAGTTTTGACAATTTTGGTCGTAACATTGCAAAGTATTTTGATGTTTCATTTGAGAAATGTTAAACAGTCTCCAAGAAATGTTAATAAGACGTTGCCATCACTACCAAGGGCAGTAACTGGTGTATAACTAACGTGTTGCTCTTTGTTCTGCTATAGCACCATCAATGCCAGAATATGACACAGACTCCCCTTTGAATGAGACTGACACCACCATCACCGTGATGCTGAAGCCTGCTCAGTCCCGGGGAGCACCTGTCAGGTAAGCATTTTGTCTTTTTCTCACAGTTCTCCCTTCTCCTTCCTCCCCGGGTTTCACTCGCACCTCTCTCATTCTTGTCTGATAATGTAGCTGCTGAAAGCAAACGCTGACTAAAAGGCCAACTCTGCTGTTGATTCTGCCTTTCACAGTCTGCTTTTATAAACACCTCTAACCTACTTGCCTCCCGCTGTTAACCTCCAGGAAGGATTACTGATGGCGTTGCACGGGGTTATTACCCTTTCAGCATCACTTCAGATGCTTTTGCAGCGCGGGATACAGCAATACGTGCATCTGTGTGCTGCGATGCTCTGAATGGAGCATCGCCATGCAAAGGTAGAGGAGGCTTCAGGCCTCTGTCTTCTGCCCTCTCTGTTGTGATGAACGAGACCTTTTTGTAACTATCGTGTAAACACCTAAACTATTTTTAAAGCTTGTGGATGATTGTTCAGAGTCTGGATCTAACTACACTTGTCACATCTTTATGTTATAACCCAGCTATTGCTCCTGGGCTGATGTGGAGTGCGGCAGGGATGGCAGGACTCAAGGGAATGGCAGAAG